>JAMPIV010017297.1:0-60881 GCA_024509875.1 Oreohelix idahoensis
ATAATGGGTTTATATTTTGATGGTTTTTTGGTGTAAAAGGAGGAGGTATTTGTTATGGTTTTGGAATTGGGTGGTTTAAGAGTAGGAGGGAGGTTTAGTGATTTGGGGGGGGGAGAGGGGGGAAAAGGAATGGGTGTGGTGGGTTGGGGGGGGGATTGGGGTTGGAATGGTTTTGGGTTTTTTTGATGGGTTGGAGATAGGATTTGTTTGTTAGGGTAAGAAGTGTTTATTAGAGGATTTTTGTAGGTGTTTAGTTGTTTGAGTGTTGTTTAGATGTTTTGTTATATAGTTAAAGTGTGAGAGAGTTTTGTGATGTAGGAGATGGGGATGTTTATGGTAATTGGAGGTGTTGGTATTTTTTTTTGAGTAATAAGGGAGGACAAAGTGGTTAAAAAGATTTTTTTGTAAAATGTAATAGATTAGAAGGGTGGAAATTTGATAGGATTGTGAGGGTTATTAAAGACAGGGACACAGATCTATGAGTAAAAAAATACGGATCAAAGGACATTGACTGAGGTAATGTATATAATTTTTGTTAATTTAGATCAAGCTGAAAAATTCAAGTTGATGACCCTGTTTTCCGACGCGCTTAAAAACTCTCCCATCTATCCCCCATCTGATCACCCTTACTAAAAAATTAAGGCGCCTCATGAGAAGAACCGAAAACTAGACTCTGCCATTATGTACATACTGGTACAATCTTCCATGAACGAAATTATCTCAATGAAACAGCGCGCTGGTGCCAGTCTCTAAAAGTTAAAACTACCCATCTTTGCTAGAAACACGTAATTTCTTAATCTACACATAAAATCCAAACACTATTACTTATGACAAAAGAGAAAATAAAAAAAAACGAATGAGATTAAAATCCCACCACCGTAATCTTTCCCTGAAATAAACGTAAACTGAAATAGCAAATTTAAAGACATAGTGGGCCTGTTGTACAAAGCAATCACATTAACGTCTCCATTACCCCCTACCATACCATACCCCCACCCCACCTACCAGATACCTAACCCCTACCCCAGCCCCACGCCACCTTCAGTTTCGTGGTAAGATCACCGATCTAAATTTAATGTGATTCTTGTATTTCACGATACTGGCCCGCTATACAAGTCTAACAGATCTGAAACTGTCTGCCCCTAAAATTTGTACGATACTATCGAAACTGCGTGCTAAGTACCGCCTGGCGAATACCCGTGCAACACAAATGGTCCGCCGCTCTTACGCCTTTTCTTCTCCCTCTGTCTTTGAGTCGCTTCGTGCAAACTGGCAGGGCGGCTGGGCCAATCAACCATAAAACATACCTCCATTCTTGTGTGCACCTTCCCTTCTGTTTATTTTACTTAATTTTTCTTCCTCCAGGGTTTCTTCCTGAAAAGTGTCCATGGCCCTTAGTGGAGTAACAGCTTCCCGCACAACTTCCTGACCACTGTACCAGATAATTCGCGGGTTACTTGCTGTCCGATAAGGCGATATCCGTCTGGGTGTTTATGTTGTATCTACTGTTCCGAAGTTGGAAAAGTTTGTTGGCCAAAGAAACATGCACCTGTTTCTTCCTCTCCTTAACTACTACCATGCTCCGGTGGGAGGGTTGATCTCTCTTATGACCGGGGCCGTCCACTGGCGGGTCTGGAACTTCCCTTGCCTTGTCCGGCAAAAGACTAAATTGGTCAGCTGAACTGACCGGCTGGCTCTGTAGAGGCCTGGCGACGGCGACTACGGGGCTGCGCATCAGCGGGTTTGTGACCGCTGGTATAGTGCAAAAAAGATACCCCATCTCGGGTTCCTCTGGTGTAGAACCTCCGATTGCTTGCTGGGTTTCCATTGAATCCTGATCGATCTCAATAGCTTCTACCTTTGAAGAAAGGTAGGTAATATCTGCCCCTGGCAGTGGTTCTGGGCTCGCTCTTCCCCTACCAATACGAAGAGGGACAGAGCTCTTTAAGGTAGCTCCTTGCAAATGCGTAAGGCCGCTTTTCTCACTCTTTTCTGGCCTGAAAAGTTGGTGAGATGAAACTGTAGACCACGGGAGCTCTCCGTCTAACACCCTGGTTCTACCTTCAACCTTGCCCTCCCCTGTGAGAGTTACTGGCGTCAGTTGGAATGTGTCCTGCAGTGACACTTGACGGTTTAAGATCCCGTTTGATCGCGGAGAATCTGAGATAAAGCTCTCAGTGACTTGTTCCAACGTTCCTTGAATACAGTTCTCGTCAGTATGTCCCTCTCCTGAAGGAGCTAATACCATCGGGGGCCTAATTCCCGACGACAAAGAATGTATTTCCACAATCAGAGGCGTCACCTCGTTTGGCCATTAGGCTGCACAGGGATGTCAGGCGAATGCACCTCTTCCTGTCGTTTTTTTTTTCGCTGTCCCTCTGGGGAGCTGGCGAAACATGCCTTATTAGGGATTCGAACCCTGGCCTCGACTTTCCATGTCGAGTATGTTGTGCTCTCTCACGAGCATGGGAGAATCGGTAGCCATCCGAATTATAATGCTTGCTTGCATTATTCCCCCTGTTATGCAGTTTCCACGCCTGGGATCGCTTCGTAATCTTCCCAGCGTTGTAAGCGCTGCTTTCCTTACCTGAATCCTTTCCTTGTTTGGGCTTAGGGTCCATTTCCAACGGAAAGTCCTTTTCCTGGAGTTGGGGCGCAGTTTGAGCTGACCAGTTATCCTTTACTGGCGCAAGATTTTCAGAGGGGTTGTCTCTTCCTAGTCGCTGCTTTTCCCCGTGTTGTCTTTCTATTTCCCGTTCTTGTCTTCTTCTTTCCGATTTCTGGACCATTTGTATTCCTTGTTCTATGAACTCTTGGATGAATGCTTCGCTGTCCCCAGCTTTTGCACAGGTCCATGCCAAGGCTAGACGATTGCCAAATAAGTCGTCTACTTCATATTGCCTCTGCAGGCTTTCTGCATATTCCAGAAGGGGTGGAATTTCGCTATCACCGTACTCCATGAACTTAGCTACCTCAAGTGCAATCTTATGTACTTTATCGAGATCGGCCATGTTATCTGCAAATTCTGCCGTAAGCTCACAAATATAGAGACGTGAAGGTCCCATAACTTCCCGTTAACTACTAGGAATTAATCTCTCTATAACCACTGTCCCAAAACCCGAACTCAGACTAGCACCAATCTGAAGAACTACCTGAAAAAATTTTCATTAAGCAGCTACCTAAAAACCCGAATTTACCTTCCTGTTAAGAAAAATTCAGTTAGCCATCAGTTACCTCTAGTCATCAAACTAACTACAGCTACAATCTGACTGCACCCTGTGGAGAAACTTCCTGTGGAAAAAAACTATTAGCTGGATCAGTTTATATATAGCTCTAGTCTAGGGGATATTATAAAGAATCTATTTCCCAGAACTTTCCTATAGAAACAATCTATGAATCTTGACACGATCACAGAATTGATCCCAACAAAGATGATCTACCGGACGAACGCCGCCACTTTGTCAAGATCACAGAATTGAACGTAACAAAGATGATTCACCGGACGATAGCACCCACTTTGTCACGAAGTGGATTTAAGACTAGAGGTTGCCTACCTAAATAGACTAGACCCTAGTGGAAAGAAAGACTAAGAAGATAGATTTCAGAAGAAAATAACAGTGACTGTGGGAGATGAGGCTATTGGCGTCAAGGGTCGAGAACCGAAATTGACTCTCCCTTGCCACTAAGTGACGTAATGTTTTGCGATAACCTCACTACCTCTAGCTACCAAGACTGGGATAAGGTTTAATACTTAACACCACAGACACCACTTACAGACAACATATAGGTTGAAGTAAGTGACTGATCCAGCCGGAAATTTACAATGGATTTTATTTACACCACACAAAAAAATTCATATAACATACTACAAAAATAGAATAAACATGCTGCGTGTTCATACACCTGGAAAGAACATAACAATTAATTTCAAGTGATTAGGTAAGGTAACCCCACAGTCGCCCTCCCCTCAACCTGTAAGGAAGAAAGGTAAGTAATACAACAACATGTGAAGGAGGATCTCGAACACCAGATCCGTCTTTCTCCTAATCAACCTGATATCATGTAAACACGCCCTAACTCCTACTGTCCGTCTGTCTGCAGACGTGGTTCTACACAAATGACGCGCCTACACCGCTGCTCTACTATAGGCTAAATATTCTCTGACTATCACCAAGTCCACGACCAGAACCCTTCTATCACCTCCGACACAACTTACAGATGACTTGCTGAGTTCTAGTGTTATGTTCAGTGTCTGTCTGACACTCCTAGTTCCTACAGAAAAAGCGACTCCTCCACTACTCTCCTTCTCTCCCTCTATTGCAGCTCAGAGGTATTTTTACCCTCTTTCCTCTGACTGCCGTTGTAGCTGCTAACTTGAATTGGCATTCTGGTTTCTCGACTTGGACTCTTCTGCACTACCAAAGGACGATTCTGGAAAAATCACAGGCCCCGTTACCCATCTCTTGGGTCTGGGCCGTCGGTGTTATTATGACCGACCAATCACGACACCTCTAGGCCCTGCGCCTAGGTTCAGTGTGTGCTTTATCTGAGCGTGAATAGCTCCGAATTTTATTAAGAAACTCTTGTTCTTGCTGAAGAAGTCTGTGCTTCCAGCTCCTTGCTCTCTTGGGTACAAAACGGTTGCACCAGTGAACCCCTTGTCACTACTCCACTTTCTTTCCTGGCTCTGCCGACTCTTCTTCTCCTGAGAAGACCGGCGAACTTCTAGCCAGCTGTAGGACTACTGTAGCCCTCGCTGCCACGCCTGGAAAATATCTGCTGTGGACAAAACAATAACAAATATATATCGCACAACAAATTTCCCATATCCTTAACACTTAACTCCCTTAACTCTCACTCTTCAACACTTAAATCCCAACTCTTCAACCACTTAAGTCTCAAATCTCTAACCTTTAGTTTTCCAATCTCGAACACTTAAGTTTTCAAATCTTCCATACAGCTCCCATGCTCTAGTATCGCTTCAGCGATTAGTAAACATGCCTACCCCCACTTTCCCTCAAATACTGTCTTATCGACACTCTAATCTCCAGACTCAGCTGGCTTAATCTCTTACATGCTGGCGGCTTAGGTTAGCCCGTCACAACATTCTAACCACTGAATGAACCTGTTGCCAGTAAATTCCTGGCCCTACTATTTTAACAATGATCGATGTGTTTACCTGGCTACCCAAATACAATAGACTTCACCCGAGACAATAATCTCCCGTCTCCATGAATTCACCATTATAAACATAGGTCTATTAATTAAGGACTAATTACAAATCCCAACTAGACCCGTAACTGCTGACTTCAAAATGTAGGTTTTACCCACACCGAGAAAAATACACAATTTCCCATGCTCTAACATTTAAAGCCACTCGTTCTATTACCACAGCGTTACACAAATTAGTCCGCTGGTAATTTACACACACTTGAACAATTAAATACACACCAAAACCCTAGCGTATTATTCGCTAATATTATAACTCAAATATTGAGAAATCTTCACCCACGTGTCGGGAATATTATTTACACCCGATTCTGATAACAATGTACATTAACATCTCTAAAGGAACTGAAATCCTATTTTACAATGCATGCCTAGTTATCTCCCCTCTCCTTCCGTTATCAGATTCACCCCACTAAAAAAAAAAAGGACACGCAGCACGTGCTTAGGTACCCCTCTCCAAATCCTTGAAAATCACAATGAAATTACGTGCATCGTGTCTCAAAATTATAATATTTAACCTCTACCATCTTTAAGCTTTCATTATCTCATAAAAAGAATGAATGCACTTTGATAGTAATTTATATAAGAGGGAACTCATGGCATGTCCGTTACGAACTAAAATTAATTTAATTCCGCGAGTGTGTTTTACGCTGCACCATTTAAAATCACAAATCCAGGAAAAATTAGATCCCCTGTCTTCTGACAAATAACAGTAATATTCCAATTCCTACAAACAGCTACTCTGCGGAAACTATCAAAATTCCCTACTACCTTTTCACAAATTACCTAATTGCGCTGTCAGTTATATTCCATTAAAAATTTAGCATTGATGGCTCTACTTCTATGAATTAACTTTACCTCCTAGAAACAACTCTGCAAAAATCTTATAAACTATTAAAGCTTAATTAACGTCATATTTACCAGCACGAATTTCTCTCGAAAGAGCAGTCGGCTCTGTGGCAGTTCTTTTCCAAGGCGTAGAAGTTCAAAAAAATCTCCGCCTTCTGCCAGGGAACCCCGCTTATTTATTACCCCAGACCACGCTACGCGTGAGTCATAGCTAGGCTTTGTTCTTAAGCGGGTCGATCTATGAACCAACCAACGGGCCAGGAATTGCCTGCGGTCATGATCTAATTTTAGAACTTACGATCAAGCTGAAAAATTCCGTTGCTGACCTGTTTCCACGCGCTTAAAACTCCCCCTCTACCCCCATCTGATTTCACCCTTACTAAAAAATTATAGCGCGCTCACTGAGAAGAACCGAAAATGCTCTGCCATTATGTTACACTGGAAAATCTTCCATGAACGAATTATCTCAATGAAACAGCGCGCTGGTGCCAGTCTAAAAGTTAAAACTACCATCTTTGCTAGAAACCGTAATTCTTAATCTACACAAAAAGTCCAAACTCTATTATTATACAAAGAGAAATAAAAAAAACGAATGAGATAAAAATCCCACCGTAATCTTTCCCTGAAAAACGTAAATAAATGCAAATTTAAAGACTAGGGGCCTGTTGTAAATGCAATCACATTAACTTCTCACAATGTTATCGGTGAGGATGTTTCAACATCTGGAAGTGGTTTAGTTTCGACAAGTTCGCTTGGGCATCTCGACAAACAGTCTGCGAACACATTCTTCACTCCAGGAATAGCTCGTATTTCAAAATTGAATGGTTGAAGCGCTATAGCGTAACGCGCTGACCTCGATGATTTAACGTTCTTCGTGTTCAGTGCGGTAAGAGCTTTTTGGTCAGATTCCACCACAAAGTGTGAGCCGAGGAGGTAACGTTCCAGTTTTGTGATTGCCCACACTAATGCGAGGAGCTCTTTATCCAGAACGGAGTATTTGAGTTCGCTCTCCGTAAGTTTTCTGGACACGTACATCACCGGAAATAAGGTGCCGTTATATTCCTGCATCAAAACTGCAGCAGTAGCGTAAGAAGATGCATCACTGCGAAGAATGAAAGTGAGATTTTTGTTAGGCAACCTCAAAAAAGGTTCATTTGAAAAAAATCGTTTTATATAGTCTAACGCCGTTTGGTGATCCTGCGACCACTTTATTACATTAGATGTGCCTTTCTTCAGTAGAGACGAAAAAGGTGCAGTTATAGTAGACAAATGAGGGATGAATTTTGAATAGAACTGTATTAGTCCTAAAAGCGACCTAACTTGTTTTTTTGTCTTAGGTGCCGAGATGTTTAAAATTTTAGAGACGTTACTGTCTTCTGTATACATGAAACCATGACCTATGCGGTGACCCAGAAATGAGATGTCATGAAAACCGACAAAAGCCTTTGAAGGTTTCGCTGTTAAGTTATAATCCCGTAAGGTAGAAAGTAAAGCTTTTAATCCATGAATATGTTCATCCCAAGAGTCACTGAAAAGACAGATGTCATCTATATAAGTAATGACATCGGGACGATGAGACAATATGCGGCGCATCATGCGTACAAAGGTAGCTGGCGCATTCATTAATCCGAATGGCATAAAATTCCATTGAAAAAGACCCCGTGGCGTCGAGAAAGCGGTGAATGGCTTTGCTTTAGGAGTGAGTGGCACTTGCCAATAGCCCTTTGAAAGGTCAAATTTCGAAAAGAATGTGGCATGAGATAATTTCTCCAATAAGTCATCTAAAAGAGGTAACGGTTCCGCATCGAATTTTGTAACTTTGTTTAATTTCCTGTAATCTACGCAAAGACGTATATTATTGTCCTTCTTCCTAATGATTACCATAGAAGAAGAATATGGTGATGAAGATGGTTCAATTATATTTAATTGAATCATCTCATCCAATTCCTTATCAACCTTATCACGAAAGTGTAAAAGGATAGGATATGGGCGAACTCGAATAGGCGTATCGTCAGTCAGAATAATGTCATGTTGGATGACTGACGCATGACCTGGGATGTCAGTGAGGACATCCTCATACGAGTGTAGAATATTAGAGACTTGCTGACGTTGATCAGCCGAAAGTGTAGATGAGATTGTAACATCATTCCATTTCTCAGTGGAATGGAGTGGTACAACTGGTATTGGTAATTGTACATCATCGAAAGAAGATTCTTCTTCTTGGATGACTGACAAACTAGAATAGTGTTGAATAGGAGGTGTAGGATCGTCAGTTGCCTGGAACACTGACTGTAGATAATCAGGACGTGAGTAATACTCCTTCAACATGTTAATATGGAAGGTTTTATGTTTACCATTAACATCAACGATGTAGTCGACATCGGATATTCTTGAGATGATCCTGAAAGGACCTCTCCAGGTAATTAAAAGACGATTGTTATGCGCAGGGAGTAATACAAAAGCTTCGTCACCAGGAATAAGCTGGCGAAGACGTCTATACTTGTTTGCAAATAGACGAGCTTTTTCTTTGGCTTGTTCGGATGATGCAGTAGCTAGTCTACAAGCATCTATGATTCTCTTTCTCAGAGAGATCACATACTCATAAGAGGATTGAGTTTCCTCTTCAATATTCTCGTCAACCAATAAGTCGTGGATTAACGACATCGGACCGCGTGGTTGCATGCCAAAAACTAGCTGGAATGGAGAAAACCCCGTGGCTTGATTTTGTACTTCGCGATACGCGAACAGAGCAGCGGGTATGACCCGATCCCAGTCTTGGCGATGGTCTTGGGTCATCTTACCCAACAACTGCTTCAGTGTCCTATTGAGACGCTCAATTAACCCATTTGACATCGGATGATAAATAGAACTAAGAGATCTGTCTATACCTAATGTCTTCATAACTTGAGACATGGATTCAGAAATGAACTGAACCCCATGATCCGACAAGATTTTCCGTGGAAAACCAATGCGTGAGAAGATTAACATCAATGCCTCTGCTACACTGGCAGATGAAGTGTTCTTGAGAGGGATGGCCTCAGGCCAACGAGTGCACATATCAATGCACGTAAGAATATGCGTATGCCCTCTAGCAGATGGAAGCATCGGACCAATAATGTCTATAGCCATTTTATCAAATGGTCTAATCGGGATGTCCGCAGCTTGAATAGGAGCCGCATGAAATGGACCCCGTACCTTAACTTCCTGACATATCAAACAGGACCGACAATAGAGAGTGATTTCCCTATGGACGCCTGGCCAGTAGAATGCCGAAAGCACTCTGGATTTGGTACGCGAAAAACCCATATGGCCCGCACATTGCGAGTCATGCGCATGTCGTAATATACGAGATCTCATAGAGGAGGGGACTAAGATCTGATAACATAAGGATGAATCCTTTTCCCGTATTACTCTAACCAAAATCCCATTTTTAAGTATAAAGTCATGTCTAGATTTTGCAAGTTTGTTGCTGGTATTCTTTTTGTTCACATACTGAAAAAATTTTTTTAATGAATCATCATTCTTTTGCAATGTTGCAAACAACTCCCGTGAAATAGGAGCATCATCATCACAAGTGGTATGAACTGTAGGTTCAATAGGTGTATCATGCGACATATTAGTAGCTTGCGCTCTAGTCACTACTGCATTTGCAGTTTGAATATGTCGCTCTTCCCATTCAGCAATTTGCTGTGGTGTACACTCTTTAATACCATGTATGCGACCAAGTATTAAATCACAGATTGGATTCGGATGGAGACATGCCTGGATCTTTCCTGAAAAAAATGGTGTATTAAGGTCAATAATAGCAGTGGGAAATGTTTCAACGGTGCCACCAAAAGTCACACACTTGACAACCCTGCCCGTGGCACAACTTGGGTTGATCAGCGAAGTCCGGACGCCCACAGTACTACAACCTGAGTCAAATAGGAGAGAGCATGAAATGTTGTTGACAAATCCCTTGTTAAACTTAAGAGAGCCCTGTCCCTGGTGTACTGACGCAGCAGTGGCCGTACAGACTACAGGTAGACTAGGCAAGGTATGTCCGCAACGCAGCGTCGTGATCGCCTTAGGCTGGAAAAGAGTCGAGCATGTCTGGACAATCTTTCACCTGGGTACAATCAAGAGAACAAAGACAAGCAGAATTCAGGTACCTTTTACCCCTGTTCAATGTTAGAAGTTGTCAGCTAACATCCAATAAAATTATTAGGTAAAAGTTGTTAAAAGCAATGGTAAAATGACAGTGCTGTCCCAAAGCATTGAGACGTACTGCGTAATGACCTAAATTAACCCTAACATTAATTATACTGCGTTACCAAAACGAACGAACAGATGGACTAAAGGGATAAAAAGAGAAGGGAGAGGCAGAAAGCCGAACACTAAACCCGCTTCGCGCGATACACAATTACTACCATCACGCGTGTAAGTCTACATGCACTAATTTTTTTTTTCAGACGGACAGTGATAAAATACACTACCCTTTCCCAGAGTTAGGTTTATAAATCATAACAGACTCTTATTAGAAAAGACAACATTATATGGGTTTACGTTTGAACACATAACAGTACCCAGACAGCACATCTTCTAAACAGGAGATAGAAGAAATTGCATATTTTGAACGCAGCCACGTAGCTCCTTTAAATTAGTATTTTTGGGTTCCTTAGGGTTTGCTGACAAATAATATGTAAAACGTTACGCAAATAGTCCAGGAATTAATAAATTATACCCAAAATAAAATATTGGGGGTGCCTGACAGCATAAAATCATTTCTGCTCATAAAATTTTTTTTATAACGTGTTTGAAAAAACCTTACGTTACATAAATAGCCTACCATGTAAACTCCAAATTGATTGGAGCGCAACAAATGAAAGCCTAACCACGATTGGTCGGGCTATAAATACTATCTTGGTTGTTGGGGGAGACGGGAAAAGATAACATTTTTTCAAACACTTGTCGAAACGTGGCTCATTGGCCAGTCTCGCTGATATACACACTTGGGAGCGTTAGTTCGAGACCACTAATTCAAATAAGCTTGATAAAGCGACAGTACGTTGAAGCTAGCTCACATTTTTGCTAAAATAAAAGCCTGGAACATAGGCAGAACGGAATTTGTGCCAGTTTGTGCCAGAATTCATTGCTAATCAACGTATCTGTGTTTATTTCCATGAAATTGTGGTAAGCTTGAACCATTCAGTATCTTTTAATGAAAAATTGAATGTGAATTGTTGATTTATGCCTGTATATATATGTGTAGTTCAGTGGCAAACGTGAGGTAAAGCCTATAATGCTCCAGCCTGAACAGAGGGTGTCGGAGAGAAGTAAAACGGCATGGAATGGCCAAATAGTACACTGACACCTGGATGATGGACTAGAAAGAAATAATGCTGGAAGTGCAGAGGCGTAGTAACCATTAAGAAGGGTAATACTGGAATAAAGTATTTCAAATGAAGCTGACTGTTGGCCTAACGCTCTGAACGCAATGTTTGTGCTGTATTGTGATCAGTGTAAAAGAGAATATAAATTAGTTATGAAGTAGAAGGTACATCCTTCTTGATTTCAGGGACAGTGGTCTTGATGGTAGTGAGCAGCATCTGGTCAGAGATTTGCTGAATCCAGAGTCGGACAGCATACTCCTTGGTCTTTTTTAGCTATCAGTGAGGTGTCTCCTGAGCCCAGAGGAGAATTCGAGCAGAGGAGTCCTTTCCTGCCGCCATCACGCCAGATAAGCGAATTGGCCAGCTGAGCTCAACATTATGTCCCCTCATCTTGAAATAACTTTATAAAATTAACATTAAGAGGGGAATTTACTTGTCTTAAAATCAGGAACTGTGAACATCTCCAATACTGGTCCCTAAAGACAAACTATTGAAGTCATGATGACAAATACCAACAGAGCTTGAACAAAACAAAACCAGTATTACCTCATTTTTACTACTACACAACTGACACACATAGAACATTTGTAATAATATATGTCACTACAATATTCATATTAAATACATTCTGTACATAACTTGTAATTTAAATTGATTGTGATTCCTGGTTCCCTTGTAGTTGAATCAGGACACATATTCATTCATGCTAGTAATGAATACATATTGTTATTTGAACCGTTACGAGTGACTTCTTTAAGCTATTCTCATAGAGTGTTATATGTATGTGAGTGTCACAGTGTTGTTAAGAGTAGTGGATTAAATTAAATTGTTTATCTGTCTGTTGTTGTGACTTACACTTCACCATACTCATACCCTAGACACAAAACGTAGTCACCACACTATTCCAGAATAATTCTGACTGAGATATATAGATATGTGGCAGCAAGTAAGGTTATATATATAATATACTACTCTTATTAGATATATATATATACCTTCACAGCTGATCTCAGTCAGTACACTAAGTCCCTTATAAATATCTATAACATCCCACTTCACCACGTCTACCCGTATTACTCGACGATCTATCTCTACGACGCGATTGATTTTGATTATTTGCATTAAAATTGCCATAATTGTTGTTTCTGCTTGAGTTAAAATTTGGATGAGTCCGATAATTTGTATAATTAAAGTTATGATGTTCTTTAAAATTTTTATTCCAAGAACCTTGTCTGTTTTGCGGACCCTGAGATCTTGATCTCCAGTTTTGTTTATTATAATGTCCTTGATTATTTTTAAAATTATTGTTACCAAAATCTCGCGATCTGTGAGCTTGGTTCCAAGAAACATTAAATGGAGCAGATTGTTGAAATTGCTTCCCTTTGTAAAAGTTATCATTGTTAAAATTGTAATTATTTCCCTTATTGACATACCTGTCAGCACTAAAGGAACGATTTTGTGAAAAATTGTTTTGTTGTGCTGCAAAAGCAACAGGCAATTCATTCTTAATCTGTGCATTACTTAGATCCATGGTTGGGTGAGCAGTCAAAAAATTTTTGCATGTTCTTCTAAGTCTTTCATTGATAAAGGTTTCCGTTCGTGTAAAAATGCGAGAAATGTAGGATTTACAGACGATAGTACCTTATCGCGCATAAGTAAATCGAAGAGACCTTCATACGACTTTTCAATTTTGGATAATTCGATCCATCTTTCTAGGGTTAGTCGTATTTGTGACAGAAAATCACTGAAATTTCTGCTTGATTGCGGTAGCAATGTACGAAATCTTAATCGGTATTCATCTTCTGTCATTTGAAATTTCTTCAGAAGTGCGGCTCTAAGAGCATTATAATCATTCTTCTCATTAATACTGGTAGTATGATAAACTGCTAAAGCATCCCCAGTAAGTAACCTGGATAAATATGTGCAATACAGTGTTTTATCCACGTTATATCCCGTTAAAGACCTACAAGTGGCCTCAAATCTATCTAGGAAAAATATTACGTCATCCGACGGGGGGTTAAATTTAGGTAATTTAAGGTGAATTTCCTTAAAATGATCATGTCTGGATGAAGTTTGGCTTTCAAAAGTTCTCTGAGAATTAGCTTCCTGAGTTAACCTAAGTCTCTCATATTCTGACTCTGCTAATTTTAGTTCATGCTGTCGTTTTTTATCATTCTCTTCCATCTCAAGCTGAAGTCGTTTTGTATTTTGTTCAGCTATTAATCTTCTTTCTTGCATTTCCTTTTGTTTAACTTCCATCTCAATTTTAAGTCTTTCTTCAGCCTCCTTTTGCTTCTGTTCTGCCTCTCGCTGAAATCGTTTCTCTTCTAATTCAGCGGCTAATCTCATTTTTTTCTCATTCTCCTCAGATTCAATCCGTTTTTGATCTGCCTCAAATTGAAGTTTTTCTAGTCTTAAAGTTTCTAACTTTCTCTGTTCGGCTTCTATTTCTTGAGCTTTCTTATATTCTGCAAGTGCAAATGCTTTTGTTTCATCAGGAGCCATCTGAAGAGCTTTTGCTTGCTTAATGAAATAATCTAGTGAATACATTATGCTTTATAAGTAGTCACAATACTCTTGATTTATAAAAATGATAATTAATCAATATAAATTAATTAACCTTGTTACTATAACGAGTGTTCGTCGTTCCTGTCCTAGAACGGTATATTTTGTTATCATATAATTATGAAATATGTCAATAATCAATATAGTAATTTATGTAATGAACTGTCATGAAAGCAACAACGTGAAAGATAATAGAAACATTACCGACAAGACACGATAATCAAAGACGAGTGAACACAATCGTAGAAATCAACAAAATTAGAAATGTGTAACTAAAATAGAATATCGTAAAAATTTACGATGACAACTACGATCAGATACTCAACAGGACAATTGACAACGCAGTGTAAAAACATAGGTTTTGTAAAAAACTGAACGACAGGAAAGGTGAGACGGACGCATAATACAAACAAAATTCATCATAAAACTAAATACGAGTAAAAATAACTACCAAAAACAACAAGTAAACGTGACGAAACAGCTAAACAGATACTATCATAAGGAACAATTAGCGATCGGAACTTCGGCAAGGTTTCTAGCCTTGGACCGGAATTATCGCTCAATTGAAACTTACAAGTTGAGCCCTACAGAACGTCTGACGAAGAGCCCGAATTGGCTTCGAGATGGATCTCGTTCGTCAGATCAACCTCCTTACCTCCCACGACGAATGTACAACATATAACATATAACATGGAAAATGTAAAGATGGACATAACTATAGAAGGCACAGCTAAAAGTAATAAAATGTACAACGAAAGCACGTTATACTCATCTCGCGTGTGCCGGGAAAAAACAATGTGCCTCGTCTCCGTGGATGTACGTCTGAGGATAAAAATACTTCGCTCTGCGTATATAACAACAGCTCGCACGTAATAATGACGAATAGGTGATCCCAAGGCAGTCAGTCACTGTAAAACTTGACGTGGAGGTTGATTGATGACCTTGAGCATTTGGTAACCGTAAGTTGATTCTGATTCATCATCACACTAGGTTCCAAGTTTGAGATGTTGTCGCCTTGAAAGTTCAAATCTTCTTTTCAACCGATACTTGGATTGAGTACGTTCCTGTGAAATTATTTATTTCCAGACCACACTGGCATACCATTTACTGTTGGAGTCCGTTCATTCTAATGTTAAAGACCTTCATTACGCGAATGGTTGCAAAGGAACAAAATGTCAGAAAATGTTCTTCAAAACGAACTCCAACAAGTAGTGTTAACTGGTCACTTACTGGCAGCACACAAGTCTGTGATGAATGTACATATATTTTATTTAACGTGACACATACGGAGTGGACCACACAAGACGATCATGGTTACAGATTACAGATGCAAATGTCATACTTTAAAGTTGCTGATCATACTCTTAAATTCTTGGAGATTCTTCAACAATCAAGTCCTCTTCTATCCAAGTGAGCTGAGGATCATTTCTGTTCTCCGCTAATATACATTTACAATGAAGTCCGTTGACCTTCTTCCAAGGACGTCTATCGTGGTAAACGGATTCATGTTCAAGGATCAATCTTTGATATCATACCCGTAAAATTCCCAGACTTTCTTCATACAATACTTATGTAGCATATATATAATCCAGACAAAGTTATACACGGCAATACAATCAGGTTAGAGTCTTCTGTTGACTAACCTCTCCCAAAATCCATGCCATGACTTTGGCATTGACGAAACGGCATATTAAAACATGTGAAGCATACAAAATCAATTAACTTCGTTTCCTCGTAGGTATCCTCCCTCTACGGTAATTCAAACAAGGCAATCGACTCCGTTTGTCCATTCTAGGAATGACATACTACGATGGATCCCCGCTAGACCATAACTAGGAGCGGCCTGATACTTCAATTAAAATCGATAAACATTCAATGTGAAATGGGGCGACACTTACATGATACTTCCACTATTGGCTTCGACATGAAGACCAGTATATATATCAATAGAAATAATGGCTTCCACCAACTTGCCACGAATACAAGAAATATTCCACGGACATCAATATGGTCCGTACTGCCCCATACAAAACATGACGTCACAATCCCTAAACTAGGTTACCCGTGCGTCCAAAGCAACTCACACTGCATTGTGCACGTCAGTGCGTGAATCAATCGAACGCACAAATAATATAACTATATTAAGACTGGTGCGTACATTTGGCAGGACCGAAGACTACCCCCTTAGGTAATAAATGTACGTAACAGATAGTATGTTGGTTCATCTTTATGCACCAATTCATTACCATATTGTTCTTATACTACTGTGTTTTGATAAATGTTGAGCGTATGACAATTGTAATGATGCTATTATTTTTACGTATCTGATCATTACGATACATTTGGGTATTGTACATTTTTTTTAATAATTTAAAGACTATAAAAAGGTATTTTTTCTGACATTGTGATGTATTTTTTCTTTGCCCAGCATTTGATTGTGCGCTATGGGTAACTATGTATAGCGAAATTAGTACATGGAAAAGTGTTTTTTCTGAGGTTGTGATGTATTTTTTCTTTGCCCAGCGCTTGATTGTGCGCTAGGGGTAACTACGCATAGCGATATTATTAATTGATGTCTATAATAAGTTCATCATTGGTACTTTATAAGTTTATTAATTTGGTTATCATGCACATTATGTTATTTTTTAAATGGTAACTAGTTATTTGTCTTTTGGTATAAATATGCATGGCTTAACTTACCATGATATATCATTGTCTGCTCATTCTTCTTGTACTTCATCTGGTCTTTTTACTTTTCACTTATGATGTCATAGCTAGTCTATACTTGATATACTTTATATTTCTTTGAATTTGTTGATCTTCGTATGCTTATCTCATTATCTTTCTATACTTCATTTTTTTTTTACTTTACACTTACTTCTATCCCTCTTTTGTTCTTTTTTGTTAACATGACTTAACATAGTGTAATCCTTATGTGTAGATATTGTGATTGCATTCGACCTCAATTTTTTTGTTCGATGTAATTTTTTTCCAAAAAAAATGATCATATCATTTTTTTCCCTGGGACTCGGTGTAGTCTGTTAAGTCATATTTTAATTAAGGGGAGTTAAGTGTTAAAGACTGGAGTGTACGGGTCGGATTTTTTGAACACTCTTGTAAACACGCTCTGCGTGATGAGAGAATTTCTTAGTTGAGGGGTGGAAAGCGGAGTAATGTTTAAACTGTTTCCTGACTAGTTGTTACTTTGTTTAAAGATAGGATAAAGAAACTGGTCGAATGTTCTATGAATTAGTTTTGGGGGGAAAGTCGGATGAATTCAGCTCACATCTCAAGCTGCGAGTTTGCGCTTGAATGATTTTTACTGAGCTGTTTTGAGCAGCTGTTATTTCGTGACAGTACGTTTTCGGGCAGAGCTTGAAAATGGACGTGATCCATTTTGCTAGTGTGTTCCAGCATATTTCTTTTGTGTGAAAGGGGAATTTAATAGAGAGTGAAGATATTTTTGGGCCATGGATTGTAGGCCATTATATACATTCATATTTCTGAAGACGGATTTTTGAAGTTCGATAGATTATTTAAGGGAATGTTCTTTCTCCATGGAGATGTGTTATACAGGCCTTGGAGTATGTTGACCCAGGCTATATTATTGTAAACTGTGAGGTATACAGTCCCTTTCTTGAATGGATATTTTGCCATGATGTTTATGATTATGAGCTCCTGTGCTACGCAGCCTTTGTGCTTGGAATTTGTGTACCAGTAACTGAGTCGTATGAATTTTCTTACTGATGTCTGATGATCTGTAATGAACTGTCATCGATGATTATATACTTTTGGATTATGCATTCAATTACCTATGGATATTTTTGCTTACCTGATGTGTAATGATTTGCCGTGAACTGTAACCTGTGAAGTGTGCTGTCCCATCGTCAATGTTGCGGTGTTAATAAACTGTGAAAACGTTACAGCTAGTTTCAATAATCCTTGACTCTTATGTTTACTGTGGTGTGTGGTTCCAGTTGATGCATGTATACCCGAACTCTTAACATTCGCCTATGCATATATACCACATTACACACCTGTCGGCCATACGTAAGCCCGACCATAAGCTGATTGCCTTCATCAGAGAAAGATATTAACATTGTCTTCCTACGCCACTTAATAACTTGTAACAGAAAATGATGGCCTGTGTGGCCTGTTATAGAGAACCTATATATAAACATCTGTGTTAAAGAAAATAAACCGCAACAGTGGGTAATGTCATATATTTTTTTATAGGAACTTAAGATCAATTATGGTCCCGTGTAAATAGAACTAGAACGGTGATAGCTCAGTGGGAGATAAGGTAAAGAAATAGATTTTCACGAGTGAAATGGTGAAACGTAAAGTCTGTCCCTGGATTTAGAGATAATCTATCCAGCCTATCGGTTACGACTGAGATTCTTAGATCGGACAGTTTCCCTATAAATATATATAGATATATTCAACCACTCACCTCTTGTCGTGGAATATTCTAATCCACATATATAAATTAAAAGGTAAATGTAAAGCCTAACAAATAAATTTAATAAAAGAAAAGAAGAATGGTAAAGAACAGTGCTGTCACAATGACTGTACTCGAAATTCCCTTGTTTTCTACTTCGTCGGCAAATTGTAACGCTTTCACGTTGATAGTAAAAGCCTACTGTATTATTACCCGCTTTCTTCAATGAAACGTGTACTGTATTTCTTTGAAAAACCTTGAGATACGCAAGCTGATCAATGACCTAAATTTAATATTTCATTCATTCCATTTTATACACGGCGTAACTAAAAGACAGATAAAGCAGGAGAGAGAGAGGGGCGAATGAAGGCAGGACACATGCAACACTAAACACGCGTCGCGCGATACACAATTGCTGCCATCACGCGTGTAAGGCCACATGCACTAATTTTTTCAGACGGACAGTGATAAAAACACTAACCTTCCCAGAGTTAGGTTTTAAAAAACCTGGAAAACGCTTATTAGGAAAGATGACATTAGATGGGTTTACGTTTGAAAACATGACAGTACCCAGACACCACATGGGGATTGAAGTGAACAGGAGGTGGTAGAAAATGCACATTTTGAACGCAGCCACCTAGCTCCCTTAGATTGAGATATTTGGATTCCTTAGGGCTTGCTGACACAGAATATGTAAAGGTTACGCAAATAGTCCAGGAATTAATAAATTATAACCAAAATAAAATAGTGGGGGTGCCTGACAGCATGAAATCATTTCTGCTCATAAAATTTTTTTATAACGTGTTTGAAAAAACATTACGTTACGGAAATAGCCTACCATGTTAACTCCTATTTGATTGGAGCGCAACAAATGTAAGACTAAACACGATTGGTCGGACTATAAATACTATCTTGTGTTGTCAGTGGAAACGTGAAAAGGAGTACTTTTTTGAAAAGATGTGTAGACATGGTTTGATTGGGTAGAGCTGCGAATATACTCAATTCAGAGCGTCTGTTCATTGCCACATCTTGTAATAAACCTATTAAGAAGCAGTGCGTTGAGCACCAGTGTATATTTTTATAAAATAAAGCCTGGGACATCGGCAGATCGGAGTTGTGCTATATTCATTGCCAGTCAACGAAACTGTTTATTATTCCATGAATTGTGGGACCGTGGTCTTAAAGTTATTGAGCAGCACCTGGTCAGAGCTTTGCTGAAGCCAGAGGCGGACAGCATACTCCTTGGTCCATATAGCAACCAGTGGGGTGGCTCCAGAACTCATTAAAGTAATCGAGCAGAGGAGTCTTTTACTGCAGTCATCACGAAAGATAAGAGAGTGTGGCCATGGAGCTCAACATTATGTACCCCCATCTTAAAATGACATTCTAAAATAAAATTAAGAGGGGAATTTAATTGTTTTAATACCAGGAACTGAGAACATCTCCAATAGTAGTTCCAATAGAAACAAACTATTGAAGTCATGATGACAAATACCAACAGAGCTTGAACAAAACAAAACCAGTATTACCTCATATTACTACTACACAACTGACACACATAGGATACTATTAATAATATATGTCACTACACTATTCATATTGATAAATTCTGTACATATAACTTGTAATTAAAATTGATTGTGATTCCTGGTTCCCTTTGTATTTGAATCAGGACACATATACATTCATGACAGCACTGAATACATATTGTTATTTGAAAAGTTATCAGTGACTCCTTTAAGATATCCTCATAGAGTGTTTTATGTATGTGAGTGTCACAGTGTTGTCAAGTGTGGTGGAATAAATTAAATTGTTTAGCTGTCTGTTGTTGTTATGACTTACACTTCATCATACACATACCCTAGACATACAACGTAGTCATCACACTATTCCAGAATAATTCTGACTGAGGTATACATATGTGGCAGCAAGTAAGGTTATCTATAATACACTACTCTTATCAGATATAGATACCTTCACAGCTGATCTCAGTCAGGACACTAAGTCCCCTATAAATATTTATAACATCCCACTTCACCACACCTCTACACACACACAGATATGTGACGACAATTATACGCACAGACGTGAAAACTATAGCTATGAAATAGGGATCTTTTGGGACAAGCTGA
The DNA here is from genome assembly GCA_024509875.1 of Oreohelix idahoensis. NCBI lineage: Eukaryota > Metazoa > Mollusca > Gastropoda > Stylommatophora > Oreohelicidae > Oreohelix > Oreohelix idahoensis. Next base: position 20,589 of record JAMPIV010017297.1, read on the forward strand.
CCAACACACGTAAAAAAAGTTTATGTAAATTTTATTTATCATAAGAAACTTCACAACAGAAATAAATTTTGAATATCAAATCAAATACAAATAAACATAAGTTAATGAATTAATCAAGAAAATAGACTCATAGGTGTAATTCTCCCTCCCTCTGTTGAGACAAGATCCCGTTAGAGAAAAGTTATTAACCCCAAAAAGAGTCACAGATGTATACGCTATGGTCTAGGATTTCCCTCTACAATAAAGAACAGAGTTTATACGTTAATCTATTCTGAAAGGGGCAGCATTAGCAAAACTTTCACACAAAAAATACAAAGTTAGTACTTGGGTTATACAATGAAAGAATTATTCATCCCGGCTTTCACTCGCTCTGACAGACCTGTGATCACAACCAGTCACTCTTACCTAATAGGTGCTTTCACAACATCTGGAACAATCGTAAGGTACACACAGCCCATCCAAGGTTTGGTTATTGGCGAATCAAGCCCCAGTTTCTCCAAAGACTAATGAAATCAAATGATGGGAAACGCTTGATTCGCTCCTGTTAGTAGGATGCTGGAAATGTCGCTTCAATTTTTGTCCAGGTAGTAAAATAATTAAGAGATCTAATGTTCACAGTGTACAGTAGCTTGGAATCTTCAATCGTTAGATCGAGCGTCAGGTAAATAAATCTGTTCAGGATAGATATTCTTCACAACACAGTGATTGTTTTTCAGGTAATGTCAAATGTTTGATTATATCGCCAACATAGGCTGAATGTATATGAACTTTGGAAAAGAAATCTGGATATTCTACGATAAGTCCAGTTACAATTTATTCTTAATATTCTTTGGGTTGGTACTCTTTCTGGGTGTAAAAACACGAGGCCAGACAGGTCACCTTGAAAACCCGATATTTATATCAAAATGTTCTTTTGTAAAAGTTATTCTCAGTTTCATATGGAAGCCGCTGGTAAGGTTTAGGGTTTGACCCAAATACTGTATAAAGAGAAAAGATACAAATACTTAACATAATACGAGTATATTATACACAATCCTATCCTTACCTCGCGTAACATACAATATATTTATCTACTTCGGTTATTTAACTTTAAATTATAAACTACAAGCTTAGACCTTGTCTTATCGTTTAAAAACTTCCGTAAAATAAATTCTAGTCATTAAAAAAAAATCAGTCATCATGAATTAGAAATACATACATATTTCGTCAATACTCATGATGAATCAGTGCATTTACTTAGTTGGTTAAAATATTCTCTGACTGGTTACTAGCAGTTAATAAAGTTTATATTATAACTGGAAGAGTTTAGCTAGAAATTATTATCTGTTCTGCTAGCCACTGTAACACTGTAAAACCTAGAGAAATATAATTGACGGACCTATCTGGTAAATCACTCTGCACAAAAACCTTAGAGAAATATAATTGACGATTTAACTAGTTAAATTACTCAAACTACTAGTATAATAATTACCACAAGCCAGAAATAAACGATCTCCAATCGAAAAACTAAGTGATACTACTATTATAAGAGATCTTTAGAATCGAAAGCTAGATGTTCTCTGAAATTCTGGCGGTACTGGATAAATTGAGTTAGAATGCTCGGATATATATATGTCTGAAATCAAAGAAATGAACACTATAGACCGAAAACCAGACTTTCTGCCAGATGTTAACACCTACGGGGAAATCTCTGCTCAAATTCTAGATCAAGGAAATCTACACCCTATTCCCCTGCACACTCTTTAGATCAGGCGTAACGTAATTGACCAGACCGTGCGAGATTTCTTCGATCGTAAAATCACACTGTTTACCGCCCTGCGGACATGGTTATAGAACGAAATCGAGCGAGTCCGCTCTTTGATCTTGCGATCTGCCGTGTTTAATTACTTTCTAGCGAACGGATTACAAGGGAGGTAATAGCAATTTGCTCCCCTTGGTTCCAAAATTATCTGCTCTTAGTACTAAAAGTAATACATCCTTGATCGCTGTCTTATCTATTACCACGATTTTCAATCGCTGGCGTTAAGAATAAATTACAGATACCACGCTCAGCGTAACTAATAGGTCTGCTGGTTGAACATCATCAAAGACAATAGCGAACAGCAATAAAATGAGTGCTAAATTAGAAAAAGGGCCCGATCTCTGAGCGTTAGAATGGTTTATGTTAACGAAACAGGCGTAGGTGAAAATTTGGTAAAAGAATGTGTAGATAAAGAAATAGATAGATGAAAGCTATTTTCATAATATGTCACAGGTAAGAAAACGAAGATGGCTGTATACCGCTCCACCTATGTCCCAGTCTTGACATATGGATGCGAGTCATGGGCAATGACTACAACCCACAAAAGCCAGATCCAAACCTCAGAAATGAGGTATCTGAGGAAGGTGGTTGAAGTAACAAGAAGAGACATGGTCTGCAACCAGACGAAACGTCAAGGCCTAAAATCCCACCCCCTGCAGACCCAAGTAGAACAGTCCCAACTAAGATGGTTTGGCCATGTCTGCAGAATGGGAGAAGATCGGCTACCACGACAAGCATGGGAAACAAAGAGCCAGGGATCCAGACCCCCAGGACGACCCAGAGTCCGCTGGGAGGACAACATTAGACAACATTTGAAGGACCGAGGACTAGAATGGAACCAGGCCAGGAGGAAGACAGCCGATAGGATACTCTGGCGCTCTATCTTCCAAACCTCTACACCTCACGGTAGAAGGGGATCGACTAAGTAAGTAAGTAAGACTTCAGGTAAATGCGAGCCTGAAGTGTTTGCTAAGATTGTATAATTACTTCCGACTCGACAGGAAAAATGTAAGAAGTTGTAATGTAAGCATTACATAGAATTGTCCGATGTAGCAACTCCATATATGGAGGATGACTGTTTGAAATTTTCAAACGCATGAATCATCCAGAATACTGCTTGAGGAAAACTTTTCATAATATGAATTTTGAATGTATTGGCTGACATTTGAGGCGCCAATAAACAACCACGCGATTGGAAGATTTGCCAGAACGCCATACATGAAGCGTGGGCCGAGAGCTACGATATAACGTAGAACATCTAGCATACGACACTGCATTCCAAAAATCGTCAAAGTATACATCTAGAACCTTGCCACAGGACAGAATAGAGTCAGGATTCTGAATTTTTAGGAACGGGAAAACGTATTAGAGCATCTTTTATCCACTGGAAAAGAAAGCTTGCCAATATTAATGCGGATCCGGACTCCCACAGAAACTACTTACACGTCGCAGAGGAATTATAGAATAAGAAATATTATCCCAGACGTGCGTTCGAGGCATCTGTGTTAAGTTGACAAGACTATTTACCTGAGCAAGACGTCTACGATTTGCCTAGTTACTAGGGTGAGTTGTACATATTTTTATACTTTGAATTTTACTGATTTGTACTAGCTAGGAGTGTTAAAGATTCTTACGAAGCTGGCAACCTCAGCATGTGAAAAGAATACATTCATAAACCACCACAGCAAGCGCTGGTGATTGCTTCATGCTCGTTCTCAAGGAAGAACCAAAATCAGAGGTAATCCCAGACTCCAAGGGTGAAAGGAAGGGGATAATGGTGACATCATATGTTTATTGTCATTTGTAATGAGTTGTATGTATGCTTAAAGGCACAAGCCACTTGCCGCCGTCCAGTTGAAATTTTTTCATTACATTAACTAAAAGAATGGTGATTTTTCGTCACATCCCCTGAGTTATATAATATACACCCAGGGAGAGTACAAATTCTGAAGAAAAAAAATCGGTGACGGACAGCGTGGAAAGGTGCCTGATTTAAATCAAGAGAGCAAACACTTAGCCTCGGAATGTGTTCATTTACTCCTTCTAAAGTTGGTGGTGTGGATTGGAGAGACCCGCGTTACCAGCTGTACTTGTAATTGGTTCGCAGCTTGAGATCGGCACGTGAAACCTACATCCCACGGGTGGTGAAAATCCATGCCTTGACCAGAAGCGGTTACCTCCAGAATCCTTTGTAGACGTGCCCATGCCACAGAGACGAAGTGAGGAACAAGCAGCACCAACATTTCAGCAATTTGGAAGCTAAGTTATAAGTTTAGCAGGCCACATCAAAAGACTATATTTTCATCTCCCAAACCGAGATCTAAAATGAAGCATAATTTCTCATAATTACCATTTCATATTTATTTATAATTTGTTTCAAAGTAATTGGGCATTAAACTTGTATATGTTGATTTTGACAAATTCATAGTTGAATTAATCATTACGAAGAGAAAGTATATATATATATAAATATACGAGGTATATTTATATATATATATATATATATATATATATATATATATATATATATATATATATATATATATATATATATATATATATATATATATATATATATATATATATATATATATTTTTTTTTTTTTTTTTTTTTTTTTATTTTTTTTTTGTTTTATATTTTACCAGCGGCACTTGGGCTTTCAGCCCTTCGGCCCAATGACATGTCATTGCGAGGCAGGTGAGCCTGTGGACTTTCCTTCCAACCCGGCCAGGAGCTTCGCTTCTTCCCATCCACAGAGGGTTTATCTCAGGAGCCGTTAAGGTTATTCAGTCAAAATCCCGGTCGATGAGACTCCTTCAACTGCTCACGCCCGGGCTTGAACATATCTATATCGAGCTAATAAAAGGAATTTTCCTGAATTAAATCAGCTGGGGCGCTTAAACGAGCAGATCATTTATATTCATCTTCACAAAAGGCGGCGGGTCAGATACAAAGTTAACGTGCTAAGACTCATTCAGCATTGTTCTTGACTTCTAAAATATCTTGTGAACACTCCCTCGAGGTAGAAGCATTATTATCCTTCTATCTACAACTCTGCCAAGTGTAATCTTGTGCGAAGGTAGACACCTTTGAAGACCCACATTCGATACTCTATGACACTCTAGGTTTTGGCCACTGTTGAACCATTACTGCAGAGCAAGGGGAGGCAACCAGTGACAGCTCCGTAAGGAACGCAAAGGAATGAATTCATCATCCTAACCCTCCACTCCCAAAGGAGCATAGGCCTTCAACAAACACATGCCAAGTCCTCCTGTCACGTGCCATCATCTCAAGTTCTTTCCACGTTCTCCTCATCATTTTCACCTCTGTTTCCAGCTCTCTTCTCCATGTGCTTCTTGGTCCAGCTCTGCCTCTCTTGCCCTGGGGGTTCCAGAACAAGGACTGCCTTGCAATGCTATCAACAGGTTTCCTCAGTGTGTGTCCTATCCATCGCCATCGTCTTCTTCTTATCTCTTGTTCCACTGGCACTTGTCTAGTTCTTGTCATCAGTTCCACATAGGTAACCTTGTCATACCATTTTAAGGAATGAATTACTAATTTTGTATTGATAAAGCGCAGTCAAGAACAAAGTCATTTAAAAGACTTGTCTAATCTGCGGAAAAGACATAGTTGCTGTGGCGTTTTTGCAAGGGACATTTCACAATAGCTTACTTCCGCCGGTATTTGAAAGCGCGGCCACCAGTCGATGGCGTTCAACCGGTAGACGCCAAGGCATGTTTTGGTTGATTTTTAGACAATTCTTAAGCTAGGAAAATTTCATATTAGCCCACTCCCGCCAGGCATTTGAAAGCGCTGTTTACCAAGGATTGAAGCTACTTTTTCAGCGTCCCCAGCAAAAGCCAAGAGGTAGATTGCTAAAGCGAACTTTATTCTTAAACTGCGCAAGATGGAAAGCCATCTTTTCTTTGAAGTAAAGTTTATATTTGAAAACATATCAATTAGACTGAAGTTTCCATCACTCTACTGATATAACTGCAAGACACAGATTGTGGGGCAGAGATGCATTACGTACATGCTATCCTTATTTTAAATTCCAAATAACCTGAAACCTGAAAACAGACTTATGATTTTATGAGTTTAGATCTTCAGAGAGTTCCGTGTTTCTAAAGTAGGTTCCCACAACTTCTGGGTTGCCTACCGTTGTTTTATGGCATCTCACTTTCACATTTGTCCTGCCTTGCCCCTCTAGCTTCTTCCTTGCAGATTCTATGTTAGAGCTTGAATGGTCGCTAAACAAAAAGTTGGTTACATTATTCACGAATGGAATAAGGAACACTCGAGGCCGATAGTGCAGAACCCTACTACCCAGCACCAAGAAGAGATCAATTGATAATTTTCATACTGAGAATAGCTTGACTGCTTGCGTCAGGGTCAGCGAATCAGAGCTGACCAAGACCCTACTCCACCTCCACGTGGTGGTACTGGAAACAGGCTGCATCAATGCAGTCTGGCTGAGAGAGTAGGGATCGAAGTGGGAAGGCAAACCCGGTCCCCAAAAATGCCGTGCCGAAGTCGGATGTGTCGGCCGAAAGGCGCAAAAATCGCAGCTTCGCTGTAAACGGGCACAACGCAACCAACGTCCTTTTCATGACGAACGAGGAAGAAGAAGAAGATAGAGAACCGGTCATTGCAGACTCAAATACCACCGTTCAACAAACTGAAAATCGTACAAACATATGTGTCGGGAGGACAAACACAAGTAAAACATGTCTTACAAGACGCTCGGCTCCATGAAGGAGCAAAGTGCCAGCTTGGCCTTCTCCAATCCAGACGAGAGAGTAACGTATGGTGACGAGAGAAGCCTGAGACGGTCTTCCAGATTTATATATGTGGTCATTGAATATACATACCAAGCTTCGTCTGTTTAATTCAAATGTTATCTCAGTGTTAACATACGGCTGTGAGAGTTGGAAAATAACAAAATCATTGGAGAACAAGCTGAATACATTCGAGAACAAATGTCTTAGAAAACTCATGAACATCAGTTGGAAAGAATGCAAGACTAATCGACAAATAAGAGAAGACTCTAGGCAGAAATATGTCTCCGACTATATAAGGAAAAGACGATGGTCATATATCGGTCATGTCCTACGAATGCAAAACAACAGAATACCACTACAGGCGCTCACTTGGGTTCCTGAGGGTAAGCGGAAAAAAGGAAGACCAAAAGAAACACTCAGAAGAACAATAATAAGAGAAGGAAGAACGTTGGGCCTAAATAATGTGCAAGAGATAAGAGGAGTGGCGTCACAACGAACAACCTGGAGAGCACTGGTTTCTGCCTTATGCGCCGTGTTTGGCGCTTAAAGAATTTATTATTATTATTATTATGAGAGAGCGAAAGAAGAAGAAAAATAATACACGAATTTACATGACGTGTTTAGTTTTCTTTCACGTAATAGATAAAAGGGTAATCTCATAGCAGATACTGCCGGTGTTAGAGACTTTGCTATATTAAGTCCAGTTTCACGATGTGGGTTAACCAGTTGCCTTCCTCGTGGCCTTTGCCTTACCAAACTCAAGAGCAGAGTCAGGTACCCATTTCAGCTGGGTAGACTGAAGCTTGACGCTATCGTGTTTCGAACCAGGTACCTTCGCCGCGAGAGACCAGCGCTCTAACCACTTTACCAATCGGACTCTCTACATTCACGTGCAGCTGTATAAACACAGGGCCAGGACGTGACTAGACCTTGGCGAATTAATTTTCCGTCACCTCTAATATCCTTATTTTGATTTAGCGAATCTGAAAAGTGCACTGACATAAATGGACTCCACAGTAATAGAAAAGCTCTGGGAAGCCATAATTTACTCGTGGCTGGCCTGAGAAAATATTGTCCTTTTTCCCAGATTTAGGTGGCGTGGAAGCCAAATGAAGACATTTCAATAATCAGATAACACAATTTAGGTTACAAAAGTATGTCGCTCTGCACGAACGCTAAAATACAAGAAAGGAAGGCAAAAAATGCGTTATGATATTTGGTTTGGTTTGGTTTAAAGGACTATCTTCATTGCACACGGACAACTCCATCAATGCTCCGATCTTCTCTCTTAGATCACACGCCGTACCTTTTTGCCACTGCGACCCCCAGTTGTGATATTTCATCTGAACAAGCAGAAAAACATACTTATTAGGCGAAAAAAGTAACAAACAACAACAACAAATATTGTTGTCATGAAATACGATAAACACCCATGTGTTACCGGGTACCGAAAGGGGAGAAAAGAATGGCACTTTTGTTCCCAATCTTACTTACTTACTTAGTCGTTCCCCTTCTACCGTGAGCTGTAGAGGTTTGGAAGAGAGAGCGCCAGACTATCCTATCGGCTGTCTTCATGCAACGTAATTCGTCTTGTCTGTTTACCTGACCATCCTTGCTGAGAGAGTAGACAAGTGATGCAATATTGACTGACAGTCATGTTGGTAAAATTCTCGTGTACCAAACATTGGGCGCTACGGATTACCAAGACGTACGCCCAGCAAGTTTATTTAGCGCTGATATGGCTATTGTGATTCACTAATTACTGTCGTGAAGAGTCACAGCCCAGATGGTTAAACGAGAGTCAGTGTTTGCACAAGGACAGGGAGATAAATTATCCGTCATATTACAGACATGCACCTGAAAGACGGAATGTTGTAATAGCTTCCGGACTGAAGTGTTACGAAGACATTATTTGTGATAATGTAAGAAATTGTAGTGGTAATCATTACCGCGAATCGACGGATATACCAATTCCATATTTGGAAAGTGAACTTTTTAAATAACACGCGGAATTTTACAATGAGGACATTTTTTGAATAAACCCCATCAAACCAAGCATGATTGTAACTATTGGCCGGCATTCGAGATGTAAACTTAACAACATTTCTGATTTGAGCCTGGTCTAATAGTATATAGCAACGTGCTTGGGATGAAAGTTGCAATATACCCTGACACTTTAGTCGGTTGAAAGCACTGTGAAATTCAACTCGTTAAGAGATCAGCCAGACAGCCAAAGTAAGGAATAACATCAGACTTCCATTTACCGGACCGGATCTTGTTTGAGCATCTTGAGGACTTATTTCCCAGGAAAACTCTACCTTTATCAACATGGAAAACCGGAATCCTAGGAATCTGAACACGAAGTCAGAGTGGGAACTTATTGTAAAGTAACACCCCAGACTGAATTTTAGAGGCATCTTAAACAAGTTGCCTTAACTGTTTCTCTGAGCCAGGAGTCTGTGATCCCAGAGACAATTTTAGGGTGAGTTCTTATTCTTCTTCTTTGATCCTTAGCCGCCGACCGTCGAAGCAGTCAGTGGCCATCACGCCTAGTTGCGTCTTGTAGGGCAACAACAAATTGATTCCACTTTGCTCGGTCGGTGGCCATCCTTCGTACAGTGCCCCAACTCTGGTTCATTCTTTGCATCTCAGCCTCCACAGTCCTCCGCCAGGTTGTTTTTGGTCAACCTCTCTTTCGTTTTCCTTCAGGGGTCCAAAGCATAGCTGTTCTTGTGATGGCACCGGGGTCTCTTCTGAGGACATGGCCAACCCAGCTCCAGCGTCTGCCAGCTATGATGGTGGGCATGTCCTCTTGCTTGCTACGAGTAGGCAGATCTTGGTTAGTGATGGTATTTGGCCAAAAGATTCGGTGAATTTTTCTTAGGCATGAGGGCTTATGGAATTCCAAGCTGCATAGTGTCAATCATAAAAAGCCTCTATGCCAACTTTACGTGTAGTGTTGGGCAGAGCAACCTAACCTTTGAGGTGAAAACAGGAGTACGACAGGGATGCCCCTTATCAACCACTCTATTTTTAACAGTCATAGACTGGATGATGCGCCAGACAACAGAGGGCAGTCCAAGAGGAATAAGATGGACAACATTTTCTACATTGGAAGATCTGGAATATGCAGATGACATTGCACTACTAGCACATTCACGTCAACACATCCAGGAAAAAACGGATAGATTTAATAAGTTTAACCAGCAGGTGGGCTTGAATATCAATTTAAAGAAGTCTGAGGTCATGACGCTCAATGTGAGCAACCTTGAGCCCATATCAGTAAGGTATTAGCAATTGGTACAGACAGATACCTTCACATACCTAGGAAGCATAGTAACACCAGACGGCGGGGCAGGCAAAGACATCAACATCAGAATGAATAAGGCAAGAACAGCCTTCTTTAGCCTAAACAACATCTGGAAGTCCTCCCTATACAGCACAAGCACAAAATTAAGAATTAGGGTGAGTTGTACATCTATAATTCTATATTTTACATTATTAACACGTGAAATAATATGTATATATATTGGCATGTGAATATTAATATGTGAAAACAGCTAGTGGATGGCTAAGTCATACGAGGCTGGCAACCTCAGCATATAGAATGATGATTTCATGAAGCACCACTGCAAGGGCTGGGGTACTGCTTTATGCAAGTGTCTTGTTGAGAACCAAAAGCAGAGGTAGTCCAAAGTTCCCTGTAGAGCAGGGAGTGAATGATTAGAGAAATGATGTACATACTTATTATAATGTTAACCTTTTCAACCTATGAAGAGGTAAAAGTAAACCTATTCAATTTAAATGTAATGAAAGTTTTCAGCTCACTGGGATTTAGATTAACTCTCAGACAGGGTAAATGTCTGAGGTAGATGGGACGGTGGAATTAAAAGAGGGGGCACATGAGTGTGTTGGGAAAACTCAATACTCAAGAGGTATTATTTGTTCTCTTCTTTTGTGACACTAGTCGGTGGTATCAACTGAGGGTACTATCTATGGAGTAAGTGAGAGTATAAGTGGCCTGAAGTCGACGCTAGACACCATCATCAGACGAGTCTTAGAGACGCTGCACCAGCTTTGTGATTACTCCCTGATACTTCTTGGAACGTGTCACAACTTTCAGACTTGACCAGTGACGATTGAACCAGCCATCTATCTGCAAAGAACCAATCATCAGCGGGAGCAGAACATTCAAACTATTGGCAGCTAAGTATTAGCTGCCAAGTGAACTGTCCATTTTAAGAAAACCACAACATCACCCTGTGATGAGTATTTTCTTTAAAAAAAAGAATTATTCATTTTAAACTGTTAAACACAATTGATTATTAAATTTGTTAATTGTGTACATACAAAGTTAACGTTCATTTAATCATTTTGAATGTGCTGCATCCGTATGTCTCAGTGTCGTGATATAGTCTGTCTCACAACACGGTTTTCTGTATACTTAGGAGTAAATCTGACCATACCGCACGCCATATGTTGAGAACTCTGTGATACAATAGCCAATGAAAACGCTCCCTTCTTGGTGTGTATAATGAAACATGTTATGCTTAACATGGAGGCCACAAAATTTAAAAATACAGCTGAACAGAAGAGAGCGGTAAAAGTGTAAAAGTCATATAACTTTGCCACCGCATCTGCCTGGCAGACCTAGATGCCCATTAACAGCCTGTTACAGTTTGTGTGTATTGCCTGAGGGTTTTATCCTGGAAACTACCAAAAGTGCATGAATCATCTATCTCTGTTGAACTCTGAGGTGCAAGTGCTCTTAAAGTCATTGGAGCCAGATACCCAGCGTCTGCTGCCTGGCTGTGATAAGGTCACTCCGTATTACCCCTCCCGCTCAATTTGAAATCTAGTAAAGTAGTTTTACAACTTTTAACCCCACTAGTATATTTGAAAATCGTTAAGGACAAAGGTCACACTGCTACTAAGAATTGGACGCAATATTTGAATATTTTTCTATTATAGTGGAAAAGGGATATCCTTCCCCCTAAACCTTCTACCCATCCGTTCTATTACTTGGTGAAGGTTGTTGTCTAAAAATAACTACAGTGTTTGAATCGGTCTCCATGTAACTCAGTAACGAAGATTTGAATCTATTAACGCCAAGCGATGATACGCACCCCCAAAAACCACAAGCTGTTTCGTTACCCGTCCTAATATTTAAAACGACCATTAGACAGTTTGGTCGCCGGTCAACGCGTTGTTTCGTTTTCTAAGAACGGGCAAGAGAGGAAAAGGTGGGGATTAACATGGAAAAAAGCTAACCTAACTTGTGCATTGTGAAACTGAAACTAACAAACCAATTGTGTGCAGGGCAAAGAAAGGGGCAAGAAAAACGTAGATAATGTATTGTATTCTAATGGAAAAATAAATAAAAGGAAAGGACAGAAACGGTAATATTGTTTATTAGAATACCATATTAATCCCTATAATATGTTATCGTGCCTTAGAGTAAAAGTAAGCTGTTCTGAATAAAGAAAGAAGAAAAAGTTCACAGATGAAAACTAGGATAAAGAAGTAAAGGAAAACATACTGGCTAGATAAAGGACAATTGTCCGGTTAATAATCACTTTCATTCTTTAAAATCGCTTCAATAACAACAGAGATATCGTAGAAAATAAAAATTGAAGACAGACAGACATACACAGTGGTAACCGCTCAACTTTGAAAATCTTTGGATGTTACATATTCTAAACGCGTTTTTTTTTTAAAGAAAGTCAAATTGGCTTAGCTTTATTTGATTGGATGAGGTTAGTCTAGGAAGAGAGGGGATAAACGAACGCTTTGCTAAGCATAAGTGCCACTTGAAAAAATATTTCCTCCAAGAAGGGTTAAGAGCAGACGCAGAGCGATTCGTGACCAATTGCCTTTGCGGTTTGGAAGTCGGCGATCTGAACTTGTGCCATTGATCGCTAGTTAACCTTATACTTGTGAAATATTTCATTGATTGCGGTAAGATGAACAATTTTATTGATGTATATTATTATTATTAATATGTAGAGGCCAACCCAGATAGGGCGCTGTCACGTAGGTCTTTATATCATTAAATTTCCTACATCTTCTTCCTATTCTCTCACCCGCATCCTTTATTTTATTATCTTTCCTTACTTGTTTTTCCTGTATTTTTCGCATCACTCGGTTGCGAAAAATATTTTCTTCAGTATTCTCAAACTTTACCTTGTGTTTTTCTCATACTGGGATACGTAATTCTATTACATAGATGTCAGTCAGACGTGAAGTGCGATTTAGTTGCAGTCCATCTCAGACATCGAGCCGACTTGGGTCTGCTCCTTCAGATGACACGACACTCCTGAGTTAGATTCTCGACGTAAACGCGTGAGAATGCTAGGAGAGAGCCGACATCCGTCTGCATTTTCACCGGTCAATAACGAGTGGCATCGGCCGAACGCTTAAGTAGGAGCGAATATTTACACCTTATAGTCGTAGTTTTAGACGGTTGTCTGAGATTTGCTACTGACACGCGCTTTTCCCGGTCAGTTTGTTACCGCAGGTGCGTAATCGCACTGGTGGCAGTTACGACACGCCTCTAAGTTAAACGTAGCTGTTATGAGAAGGGGGAGAGATCAGGGCGGGGGAGAGAGTTCATCCTTTGTCTGGTTTAAAATATTAACCCACGTTTGAAACTATTTCATTTCACTCAGTAACTTTGCAGTTAGACTAGAACAACCTTCGTTCGATTTCTAAATAATCTCTGTAAATAGAGATGGCCTTTAGTTTGGTCGAAGTGGTTTAAGTTCTTAGTACTTCTGTGTTTGAGGTAATTATTTTATATAATAGATCTCTAGTATTTTGTGAAGTGATTAAGTGTTAAATCGCCGATTTCATTTTAAACTAGTTCTGTGTGCAGAGTGAATATTGTGATAGTTTGTTATTTCTTTAATCGACGAGTTGCAGTGGAAATACAAAATAAATTATATTTTTAGCTTACTAAACAAGTAGCTGAAATGAGTTTAATTTAACTGTTAAATACTCAGTCGAAACTGTTTTAATAACTAACTTATAAATGCTAGATGCGACATCAGTGAATATTGACGGAATACGAAGATATTCCTAATTCCTGATGATTGATTTTTATATAACTTATTTCTCGGGAAGTTTTAAAATTATAAGTCAAGCGGTCGGCTTGCTGTTTTAAATGTAAGTTATATTGAGTACATAATATGTAAATGATTTATATGTGCTTTTCCTTTTATACAGTGAAATACTGGGGTGACCCGAACTTTACCAGCATTTAATAAGAGTTCATACTTGTGAAGAAATAGACAGTCCTTATTTTGAACCACGTGGGTTTCTCAAGTAACACTGATCTGACAGTGCATATGCAAACAGAGTTAGACAGAAATACTATATCCCACTAACGGGTTTTCAAAGACTGTAATGATCAATACTGGGCCTGTGAACCAGATCTTAATTTCTTCCATAAACTCTACGTAAATTTTCTGCCTGGCGGCGAGAATAATTACAATCAATAACATTAACTTTCCGACATTATTGACAAGTGAGTGGGGAACTAACATTTTCTGTTTGAAAGAAGTTGTCCACTGGTCATTCTTTTCAAATTAAGGGAATCCTCGTGTTTCTGAACTCTGTGTGCCCGTTTAAACTTGCTTATCAAACCTGATTCAAGTGACATTAACAGTAAGTCTAAAATTTAACTGGTGAAGTGAACGCTCCCCGAAAACAGTGGAATAAACCTGTAATTGTAGAGCTGGGATTCGCTTTATCCAAAGAATACAGATTCACTGTAGAGAAGTGTCCTACGGTTGCGCCAGACGGTGAACTACATCAAGTTTTTGATAGGTAAGAACGTGTGCCAGGGATCCCTGATGAATGAACCGAGTGAAAGTGACGGAAGGATGTTCGTTATTTAATGCACTCGCTTGTTGTATTAATTGTTCCTTTAGAATAGATACTGCTGTCAAAGTCAGTCTATACCTTCTAAGGGGGACAGTATTAGACCCTAACAATATGTATTTGTGACTCTTTGGGCCATCATCTGTCTCATAACGGGGCTGTGGGCTAAACCTAGAGTTAATATCATCACGGGGCTATCATCCTAGTAGCATTTTTCTTGAATTCTATGACTATTTGTACATGCTTTTCCTTGATGTATTTCTTTGGTGTTGTGAGAAGATTTTAAAATTGATAATTAAAATCTCTCTTGAACTTAGAAATCATGTTGGTCAGCTCGCTCTAAAATATATATATATATCAGTGTTATAGTTTTCCCACGTCTGTGTGTTTAACTGTCGTCACGTGTATGTGCGTGCCCGTGAGTAGATAGAGATTTATGTAATATATATATCTGTGGTTTAGACTGTCTGACACTTTAAAAGTTGTCGTAGATGATAGGTGAGAAAGAGAGAAGATTTTCAGCTCTCAGAGACAGCCTCTACACCCCGATTCTATCATCTCACTCGTGGAATTCTATCGCCTGGTCACTAACTCTCACTGTGACTATCACTCATTCCAACCTATTCAGAAGGGACCAACCTAAGTCTTAATACTCCTATCAAAAAAATCTACGACAGGCGCCCACAAATTTTGGTTGTGCGACATTTGCCTTTGTGGAAGCTTGCGACATACTAGGAGCGCAGGCATGCCTAAGTAGACTTATGAAGCAAATGAAAGTACATTGTGTTGGAAAATGGATATATAAAATATTACGACTGTAAGACCAGGAAGCCACTGGCAGTCTTCGGCAGACCTCAGGTTCCAATAACTTTAAAAATAAATAGGATTTCATATGAAAAGAATTAACATATCCCTAGAAAGAGAAAAAGAAAAGAGTGTATCCCAGCTGAAGATAACGAAGGTTTAAAGTGACAGGGGCGTTGAAACCATGTGGGGAGAAGAAGATACTCCCTGAGTATGAAGCAGTCAACATTAAAATTAGGGACTGTAGCTATTTGGTTAGCTCTTTTATCTGATCACAATGCATGTTTAATTATGTTTAATTGTTAGTGGTGGAGATAAATAACTAGTGTACTTAGGGAGGATTGTTCCTCTTGTTGCAGGGTTGCATCACCTAAAATCAAGTGAGACAAACCTGGAGCTGCAGAGTTCGAGGCAAATTGCTGTTTTGCCCCTATTTTGAAGTCTAGTTACTTTAGCAGTTTCCAGAGGACACCGTTGTGAACGAAAGTGTGGTACTTCGAGCAAGTCATCTATCTTCAAAGAAACCATAAGATAAGCCATAAGAGTGCGGGCTTATGTCAATTCATCACGTTGTATTCTCCACACGCTACTATAAACTGTTTTGTGAAATGATGAGACACCCAGTCCTTCCAAGTAGTGACACTTCATAAGACAGTATTGTTTCAGCAGTGAATAAAATTCTATAAACATTGTAGTAGTAACATTTATGGACAAGATGTCCTTCATATTTATTTAATGCTGTACATAAACACACTTCATTTTACGTTTTAAACATTCCTGTCCCAAAAAGATTTGCGGTACATGAAATTAAAATTGTAAGATAATATTATAACTTTAACCCCAGTCTTGTTGATTTAATTTTCATTGGGTTAAAGTGTAATGTTTTTTTTTCAGGCATTTATCACTACATTTGCATTACCCTAGACACGTAGCCATAAAACAAACATCACACAATAGATATAAAAATATTTCACAGCGTGAGATCTGAGGGAGGTGGCGTTAGGTCCCCTGAGAACTCATCAACACCACTTTCAACTATTAGACTCAGGGTCTTACACAGCTTGAGCTGACGCTGTTGACACTTATACTTTCTTTTATATAACATCAATAACCTCCCCGGTGTTAATCCACCACACTGGCAATTCACAGACGTGTTAGTCCGTGGCAGGAGTGTACTTGATTTCAACATAGAAGATAAGTGGCAAAACCAAGCCACTGGTCAGCCTATTCAGACTCTATCTCTAATATACATAATAAAAAGATAAAAATACAGTGTATGATGAATCCTTTGTGGACATAAATATGATAATTACTACTTCACAGTCCAGTAAGAGTGAAAAAACATATATGTATTAGATAATGGTTAATCAAAAGGTGAAATTCATCATATTGATTCATTTTGATAATTGATATTCTATGCTTATTTATTTCATTATGTAAATACATTTGATTCGCTATAAGTTACGTAACCGAAAAGAGAAACGGTACAGGTTAAATAAATTGTAAATATGTACCATCAGACTTGCTAAAATTATTTAAATTGAGTTCCAAGTTTTGTTGATACATAATATATATATATATATATATATATATATATATATATAGATATATATATATATATATATATATATATATATATATATATATATATATATATATATATATATATATATATTGATAGACCATAATTAGTACCCCTAGCATAATTAGCCATAATACAAAATAATAATAACACATAATATCAGGGGAGAATAGTGAAAGGGAGCACACAGACTTTCAGGACATCCACTCTTATCACACCTGGAGGTTTATACAGCTGGATTCTACCTTTGATGTCAATACACCCTGATTCTTTTCAGAAAAGGGGGTATTTCTTGTAAGACCAGTCTCTTATCTGGCACTATCCTGGTACCATCTGATACATCTTTTTGGTCCAGGATAACTTTCGATTACAATATCACAACATCAACTCACCCTTTCGTGACACTCAGTCATCTTAAATACACTTAAAACAGAGCTACTAAATTAAGATTTCGCTGAATTAAATCAGCTGGGGGCTTTAACGAGCTAATTATAAGGCAATTCTTCACAAAAGTTGACGGCAGATACTAAAGTTAACATTGCTGGAACTCATTCAGCAATGTTCTTGCTTTCTGAATATCTTGTGGAAATTCACTCGAGATTGAAGCATCCTTATCCTTCTATCTCCAACTCTGCCAAGAGTAATCTTATGCAAAGACCCGCATTAGATACTCTAGGTTTTGGCCACTGGTGGACCACTACTGCAGAGCAAAGGGGAGGCAACCCGTGACAACGACACACAGTGAGATGTATGGGAAGTGGAGATCAGAATTATGTGACGAAGTGTGACGATAAGGGAAGGTGAGGTCACAATCATGTGACGAAGTGTGACGATAGAGGAAGGGGCTTTGAAATATATGAAGTCCCATAACAAATACGTGATTGTTTCTTTCATAAATGATGCCGGAACAAAGTAGTTTGTGTAACCTCAATCCTCATAGTCAACTTTTATCCGCAATATTTAATAAATCCCTTGTGGACGACTGATGTTTATATTATAATCTTAGCTGAAATATCCGATAACTTTATAACCTTTAACTGGTTTTTGTTGTTAATTATATATTTCTTTTTTCAATATTATGCAACACACACATTACAAAACAAAGTGCATACTAGTAAACTATACTGTTGATTAACATTAAATTATTTTTACATACTAAAGTATCGTTACATTTAGCGCCGACCCTAGGGTTTTTTTTTAGTTGCTGCGATGTCTCGTTTTCGCGCTACCCCCTACCCCCTCCACTGTCCTATAATGTATTGTAATCGTACGACACTCAGTTGCATGCTAATGAGTTGGATTACACTGTAAATTCCGCAAGTGATGTTCACTGTGGCAATTTTCAAAAATATAATACATAATATGTTGTAAAATATTATGGTAAGTAATGTTTTAAAAAATTCATGTTGAATTACAAATAGGAGCTCAGTGCACTGTGTTTGTAAAGGGGACATAATATAGACATTGAGTAACCGAAAAACGTATATTTAAGAAATGAAATTAATGTAACGTTTTTGTTTGTTCTCCATGTTCCAGGGCCATACTATAGGATTTGCTTGACATTTGAGTTGAAGCTTCCTATTTTTGTGTTCAACTTGATTTGGGGCAAAGTCTTTTACAGACAGGGGGTATGATGTGCTGGTGTTGTGGGTAGTGGGTTTCCCCCCTTGCTTCACCCTAGGCCTAGTGAATTCTTGTTCATGAAAGGAGCGACCATTGCGGTGTTAGTCTCTTGGCCTAGCAAAACCTCTCATACCCCAAGATCGTTGTGCGTGGTGAAGAGCCACACCCTCCTCGAGATAGTCCTGGTAACTGAGGGTGCGAATCCTCAGGCTAAACACAACGGATCTAGAGGAGCAAACCTCGATAATAAAACCGGTGCACTACACCGTACACGCCCTCTGTGGGTGGGAAGGAGCCAGTTGGATACTGAACAAGTCTTGGGAGTGGGAACGAGCGTGGACTGCTCCCTGAAGATCGGAACCCATCGTACAGGCACAGAGACTCGGGACTTGACGATCCTATTGCCTTCAACTCTTGGTCACATGCCTAGAGCCTCGGAGAACTCGGCGTAACCAGCAGGCAATTTGGTGGCGGGGAAAGAGCACTGTGAGCCCTAACTTGGCTACGTATCACAAGGAGACGCAGAAACACCCCCTTTATCTCCCCCAGAGCTGGCACAGTACACTTCTGGCTTCTACCCGGGGCGGTAGGAAATCCACATCAAACCTGGCAGAGCAAGTCCTCCATCAGATGCGGCCGATGCTGGGCCCACTGGCGCGTGGACACGTCCCGATCCCCATCGCGACTTGCCCGGGGAGCCCACCCCGGCTCAAAAAAGCAGAGAAGGCCACTCTCCAAACCTCCGATGTCTTGCGGGCAGTGTTAGGATGTGCAAGAACATGGACAGGAAGACTCCACAACTTCCCCACTGAAGACACGCCCACGGCGACCGTTGCCTCAATTGGCTGTGTGTGGTGTACCCGGAAACGGGGCCTCCCAGTACTGAGGCACAGTTAAGTCCCCGATGTCACTTATCGGTGCAGAGTTGAGAGAGATGGCTGAGCATCACAATCCCCCCTGTGTTGCAGCATGATGAGAACCCAGCATTGCACACTGAGCTTGGGGGGATCACTTGGGCACCAGACTTAATACTGGCTCTTGACTGGATGGCCGCATGCAGGAGATTTCTACAATGGAGGGTTGGCAGGTGGTGGGTATCTGGAAGTGGCTCTGTGCAGGACGTGAGGATTCCTTGGGAGAGCCCAGAACCAGAGCACAGCATTGTGCAAGCTCTGCATAGTTGGAGAGCCCCCTGGATGACGGGGAATGCACAGTGTGCTACCCCACCTATCCTCAACTGCTAACTTAGAACCAGAAGTGGGGTCCTCTGTATGCGTGCCAGGCCAGGATAAAATGCCTGGGAAAGAGACTGGAGCTCAGAACTCCCTAACTCAAAGTTGCAGGATGGCAGAAAAGCCATGGGAAAGACAGGGCTATTTTGAAGATAACATAACCATATTTTCACCATACGAGCTCGGACGCCGCCTCGGTAAACAAGGTCCGCGCAGAGCAGTGACACCCCCAGGCTGCTTGCGAATAGTCTACTACTGGGAACATAAACAGATTAGGGATGAGCCCACTCTCCCGTTGAACAGGTGCTAAATTCATAGATACTGGGCCAGAAGGCGCACCGGAAACCACAGTATCACGCAACTCGCTTTTTTTTCTATGGAGAGTACACCGTCAAATAAATCTCGTACTGGTGCTCGCCCTGTGGAGCTCCACCAGGCAGGTGCAGTGCCGGGCTCTGAGGCTCGACAGAGCCCACCCTCAGCTACTGGAGGACCCTCTAGACCGTCTTGTGGAGTCAGCAGACGGCGGAGGAGAACTACTGACCAAAACAAAACAGAAAAAGAGAAACCCAGAGTGCCACTTGTCATGATGCACTGGAATGCAGAGGGAGTGAACAGCAAGCAGGCTGGATACAGCAAAAAGACAGAGCTGGAAAACATCTTGTATGAGAAGCAAGTCAGTGTTTGCTGTATCCAAGAGACTCACTTGAAAGCAGATCAAACCTTTAAAATAAGGGGATATCAATGCTTCAGATCCGACAGAAAAGATAGACGAAAAGGAGAAGTACTTACTCTTGTAAGCAATAACATTCCTGCACACGAAAGGAAAACCTTCATGGATGGAGCAGAATATCAGCTGTTGCAGATAAAGGTAGACAAGATGGAAATAGAACTCCTGAACTATTACTGTCCGAACAACAAACCCCTGAGTCTCAGCTCTATACAGGTACCAGCCACCAACTTTATAGCAGTTGGAGACTTTAATAGCCACTCCCAGAGCTGGGGCTATAACCATCTGGATCACAGAGGTGAAGAGGTTGAAACTTGGCAAGATGATCACTCACTAATCCTAGTCAATAATGCCACAGATACTCCTACCTTCTACTCCAGAGGATGGCACACAACTTCAACACCAGATCTTGCCTTCTCCACACCAGATATAGCTGGATCTATTAGTAGAGAAGTAGGAGACCAACTAGGGGGAAGCGACCATCGCCCAATCTTTCTTACTGTCCAGAGTGCAACTCTCAGTACGGCCCAGCCATTACAAGATGGAACTACAAAAAAGCCAACTGGGGTTTATTCAGGCATCAGGTGAACACGCTGCTGTCTACCCTCAAGGTACAGAACAGAGACATTAATGAAGTGGTAAAAGACTTCAACAGATGCATACTACAAGCTGCAAAAGAAACCATTCCCAAAGGATGCCGGCGTAACTACATACCATACTGGTCCAGCACACTCCAAGAACGTCAGGAAGCTATGGACAGGGCTAGAAAGGACGCAGAGTCTCAGCCTTCACTTGAAACTCACAACAAATGGAAAAAGGCTGTAGCAGAGTTTCAGAGAACAAAGCTAGAAGAAAAACGGAAAAGCTGGAGAACTAAAACGGCATCGCTGAACCTTGAGAAAGACGGCAGGAAACTTTGGAGATTAGTCAAGTCTCTAAATGAAGAGCGTTCCTCACCTAGGCAGACTATCACATTGGATGAAGGTGACAAACTTTTCAGAGGAAAACAAGCTGCAGACTTGTTTGCTAGAAGATACAGTTCAGAAAGCAACTTACCCATTAACATAGATCATCAGAGAGAGATAAGAAAAGAAATACTGGCAACCATGGGACAGACAGATACTCCTGCCCCAATGAGGGAACCCATCACACTAGGAGAACTACAGAAGGCTATTTCCAAGCTTAAGTTTCAAAAGTCACCCGGCCCAGACAAAATCAGCAACGAAATGCTAGTAAATCTGAGCTCAGCAGCAAAGACAAAACTGCTTGAGATATTCAACCACAGCTGGTTGAAAGGAACGGTACCCCAAGTATGGTGAGAAGCCATCACAATACCCATACTAAAGAAAGGGAACTGTAAGACCGAGGCTGCAAGTTACCGGCCAATCAGTCTCACAAGCTGTGTTGGGAAGACTATGGAGCGAATAGTCAACCACAGATTGAAATGGTATTTAGAGTCTGAGCAGATCCTGGTGCCGGAACAAGCTGGATTTAGAGAATGCTACAGTATAGAAGACCAAGTTACTTACTTGTCTCAAGCAATAGAAGATGCCTTCCAGGAGAAGAAAAAGGTCCTAACGATCTGGGTCGACTTCAAGCAGGCCTTTGACAAGGTG
This sequence comes from Oreohelix idahoensis, assembly GCA_024509875.1. Taxonomy (NCBI): domain Eukaryota; kingdom Metazoa; phylum Mollusca; class Gastropoda; order Stylommatophora; family Oreohelicidae; genus Oreohelix; species Oreohelix idahoensis. The sequence continues at coordinate 42,640 of JAMPIV010017297.1, forward strand.
TGGAAAGATGGCCTCATTGCAAAACTTAGGAGAAGTGGAATCCAAGGCAACATGATGAAATGGATCCAGTCATACTTGCATAACAGGAGAACTAGAGTCACTCTTGACGGTCTGCAGAGCAGAAAAGTGTTGCTCCATCAGGGGGTACCTCAAGGAGGAGTAATTTCCCCAACACTCTTCCTTGTTTACATCAATGACCTGGTGAAAGATCTCCCTGCAGGAGTTAAAGCTGCCTTATATGCAGATGACCTAGTACTCTGGTGCGCTGATGAAAATGTCACCACAGCAAATTATAGAATGCAGCGGGCAGCAGACATGCTAGTGACATGGGCAGAGAAATGGCTTATCACAATAAACACAGACAAAACCTCCACAACACTGTTCTCCCTCGCCCCCAAGGACAAATCAGCTAACATACACCTAGGGACAACCGTGATCAAGGAAGAAAGCTACCACACCTATCTTGGGGTGACATTTGACCAAAGGCTTACATGGAATAAGCATATTGAAAATGCAGAAGGAAAGGCCCGAAGACGACTAGGCATACTCAGAAAATTAGCAGGTACCAACTGGGGAGCAAATGAACGAAATCTAAAGAAGATTTATAATGGAGTAATAAGACCACACTTAGAGTTTAGCTCAGCAGCATGGTCATCAGCTGCTAACTCACATCTGCAGTCTTTGGACAAGGTGCAAAATCAAGCTCTCAGGCTCATTACAGGAGCCATGAAAACTACACCAATAACAGAGATGCAGAAGGTTGCTGGATTACAGACATTGTCCCATAGAAGAGACACAAAAACCATGATCCAGATGGAAAAGTACTACAGTATGCCAATGCACCCAATGAAGGCAAGACTAGATGATCTGGCATTGGGACGTCTAAAGCGTAGCAGCTTTGTGCATCGGGGAAAAAGACTTATAAGACAGCATCAAGAAGACCTATCCATGAAGACAACACCACTGAAGCCCACCCTATACCCTGTACCATGGGAGCAGGCCAGCAGTGCCCTCCAAATTAATACATCAGTCAGTGGTCTCACAAGTGGATATGAGTATAATGATCTGCAAAAACGAACTGCTACATTGAGTATGATCCAAGAAAGCTATCCCGATCAATCATGGATACATGCCTATACAGATGGATCAGCAACTAATGCTGTTAGGAATGGAGGTGCCGGTATCTTTATCTCATATCCTGACAACCACTATGAGACTAGGCACATTCCCACTGGTAAATTCTGTTCCAACTATACAGCTGAGGTTCAAGCTCTAGAGCAAGCTGCAAATATGATTTATAACACCAACTCTGACTGCCACCAGGTAGTCATCCTCACAGATGCACTGTCTGTCCTGCAAGCTCTCAAGGGTGGTAAACTCCCGCATCTGAGAAATGAACTAAACAGGTAGCTGCCAAAAAGAGAACCATACTTCAGTGGGTACCATCTCATTGTGGTGTACCCGGAAATGAAAAGGCAGATAAACTTGCAAAAAAGGGAGGAGAATGTGAACAAGAAGATAATGAAGTCACATACTTTGAGAAAAAGAGAGCTATCCAGACTATCAGAAGAGAACAGAACCAACCCAAAGACGACTATCACACTCTCGACCGGCAGGGACAGATAACTATTTTTCGACTCAGGACAGGGCATAACAAACTGAATAAACACATGCACAAGCTACGATTGTCTGCTTCACCACTGTGCACATGTGGATTAAACGAACAAACTGCTGAGCATGTTCTACAGGACTGTCCTCTGTATGACCAGTTAAGAAAGATATACTGACCCAATGACTCAACACTAAACTCAAAGCTATATGGAGTTAAAGAGGAACTTCAAACAACAGTCGAATTCATCATGAGAACTCGTCTGACGGTGTAATCATCAAAGATGCGATCGCAAGAAGAAGAAGAAGAAGACTTGATTTCTCCTGATCTCCTTATTTTGCCAAATGCAATGAAAGATCCTCTTGCTTTTTGTATTCTTATTTTGATATTATTTTCTTTCCCTCCAACTTTGTCTATATTGCTGTCAAGATATGTGTAAGACTCTACATCTTGTAGTGGTGTTTCCTCAAGTTTGCCTTGAGGACAACGTGTTTGAGCATCTTGTGGATTTACACAACGACAACTCTACCTTTATTAATACGGAAAGCCCGGAATCCTAGAAACCTGTTCAGTAAGTCATAGTGGGAGTCTGTTGTAAAGTAACACCCCAGACCAAGTGTAAGAGGCATCTTAATCCAGTTGCCTTAACTATTTCTCTGAGCCAGACGCCTGTATTCCCAAGTATTTGGGGTGAATTGTACATTTTATAATTCTATATTTTGCATTTTTAACATGTGAAAATTGCTAGTGGAAGTCAAAGTCGTACTAGGCTGGCAACCTCAGCATATAGAATGATAGTTTCATGAACCACCACTGTAAGAGCTAGTGACTGCTTTATGCGTTTCTCATAGAGAACCAACAGCAGCGGTAGTCCCAAGTTCCATATGGAGCAAGGAATGATGACATGTGATGTACATACATATTATATTAACCTTTTCAACCAGTGCATATGTATATGAAAACATGTTCAATATGAATGCAGTGTATGTTTTCCGCTCACTGGGATTAACATTAATGCTCAGAGAGCATCACGTTATCATTTCTTGTATTTATTCTCATTATCTTTATCTTTTCTCTATATATTTTTAGACCCACATGTAGGACATCTCATCGAGTATTTTCATTTGATTGGTTGATAAAAATAATACGTACTTTAAACTCCGAAACAATTCAGTCTCAATTGTGCTTTTGAAAATTATGTATTTATTTTACATGTTCAATACATTTTGGCGTTCCCTACCCCCAAGTCGTCGCCCGATGCGGCCGCACCGCTGGCACTGTTAAAGAGCCGGCACTGTTTATAGCAGTGTTGTGGTGTCGGCCAAAACATTTTCCTACTCCAACTCCGACAATTTTAGAAGTCCGACCCCGACTCCGACAACCGTTTTTTAACCTAGTGATATGACATCAAATTATGCACTTGTATGTAGTTATATGTATAATTATGGTATGTGTGTGAATAAATGAATACGTGGCTTTCGTAGACTACATTTTAAACTGTTCATTCATTCATTCTTACGGTAATACAGATTAACAAATCATCCACACCTGTGCACAAATGACTGATTTGCCAAACACCTTGAGGCAAAATAGTTAAATTTTAAGACGGGAAAATTGATAGTGTATATAGTAAATTTTCATTTCTATTGTGCTTTTTTTCTAAATGTGCTAACAAATTTCTAATTGTGATAAAAAACTTTATTTATGATCAGAAGCAACTGAAATTTTCCTACATGATGTAAAATTGCATGTACTTTACAAGAAAGTGGTTTTAGGAGTTCTTCTACTTTAAAAATGTTATTTCAAATTTTTTAAACGCCATCCTCCCTTGCATGGATCAAATGTGGATCTGCCTTGACTTAAGTCTCGTAAAATTCTGAGTCGGGACTCTCCACTAAAAATGACCGACTCCACAGCCCTGGTTTACAGCATTAGTCACTCAAGAACAGCTCGTCTACGATACTGATGACCGCGACCTCTGAGTACTTTAATAACCCACAGTTATCAAACACGACATATTTTTCCTCTCGATGAAATTGTCACGAGCCAGCCTCGCCCGAGAACACATTTTGACAACTGGGAGAAACGTGGATATTCACGTCTCGTAGGTCAGTGCCTTGGACAACCGCTGCCTCTCATTTGACAGAGAAATACCCTAGAGTACGCGTCACGTGACTAGTAAATGATCAGTGTCCCCGCCTGCCATCCCCCGGAGACTGGAAGCTACGTCTGGTTCCTGCTGGGAACAGGAAGAGTTGTGTGGTTTGGACAGATTCTTCATCTTTCATTGTATATCGTATTTCAAACAATGGGTCAAGGACGTTTACGGTTAGATTGTCTCCAATGATTATGCGTCAACTTGCTTGACATTTTCCTAGAAGATCATTGGCTGAGTGTGGGAATTACCGAAACCACTGCAAAATATTAACCCTGACATGGAAATACTGTTTATAATGCAAGGATCAGGCAGATACAAAACAAGGCAGATATTATTTCAGTACTTTAACAATATTATATAATATACTCCTACCACAGATCGCATGCATTGTAAGAGGTAATGTTAAATTTCATGTAGAAATTTATATTTGTTTTCAGAACAATGCAATATAACATTTGACAAGAACATACAGATGTCAGTGGAATAGAAGATGAGAAGAAGACGCTGGCAATAGATAGGACACACACTGAAGAAACATTCTGATAGCGCAGCGTATCTCAAACTTTTTAGTTTCATGATCCCTTTACACTCTTAAAAATTATTGAGGACCCCAAAGAGTTCTGTTTATATGGGTTGCGTCTATCGATATTTACTGAATTAGAAAATGCACATATTTATACCCTAAATATGCTCCCTTAGAAACTTTCTAGAAAACAAAAAAATACACCAACGCACATTCCATTAGCCGTCAGAGCAATGACGTCGTTACACGTCATGTAGCCTCTTGAAAACCACACTGTACACTCGCGAGAAAGAGGGTAAAAAAAGGCAAATAACGTCTTACATTATTATGAAAACTAGCAACAACCGGCAAAAATTGGCAGGTTTTCAATTATAGTGTGTTGTTTCTGTTACACCTATTACATTGCTGCTTATTCTATAGTCTCGCTTGCTCGCTGTGAATGACGCGATCGTCTCTTCCTTTTAGCCATCTTATCATTTTGATCCATAATAATAAGTCTGCAATAATTAAAATTAAAATTTTGTCTTGAAGAAACAATTTTAAAAACTTGCATTTTTAAGAAAAATGATGAGTTAAATCCGTTTCCCGAATGAAACAGGACAGAAGAGTATCTTGATTGTTTGTTGATTTAATCTGCATCTCCGCACCTTCCTGTCTCCAGTTCATGTTGTTGGCTTCTTTCCATAATCAAACTGTTTGCTCGCTGTGAATGACGCGATCGTCTCTTCCTTTTAGCCATCTTATCATTTTGATCCATAATAAGACGTCTGCAATACTTTAAATTAAAATTGTGTCTTGAAGAAACAATCTTCTTCTTCTTCTTCTTCTTCTTCTTCGTTCGCCCTGAAAAGGACGGTGGTTGCGTTGTGTCTGTTTACAACGTAGCTGTGATATCTGCACCTTTCGGTCGACACATCCGACTTCTGCACGGCATTTTTTAGGACCGGGTTTGCCTTCCCATTTCGATCCACACTCGCTCAGCCAGCCTGCACAGCTGCAGACTGTTTCCAGGACCACCACGTGGAGGTGGAGTGCGGTCTTGACCAGCTCTGGTTCGCTGGTCCTGACGCAGGCAGTCAAGCTATGAGTCGCTGACTGCGGTCTCTATTGCTGCGTCTTGAGGTCCCGAAGAAACAATCAGAAATTTACATTTTAAGGTTATCATTAAGAAAAATGATGTTAAATCCTTTTCCCGAATGAAACTGGAAAGAAGAGTATCTTGATTGTCTGTTGATTTAATGCACACCGTCACACTTTTCTATTTTCGCGACAGTACTTATAAGGGGAAACAAAACAATTATTGTCTAACTTTCAACCACAGTTGCACCCCCTAGCTGTGGTTGAAAGTTAATGTACTCTCTCGAAAATAGAAAACGTGCGCAAATGACGGTGTGCAAAACGTGACTGACCGACCGACCGACCGACCGAAGTACTTACGGCGGGAATTATGGTATTGGATAGTTTTGACCTTTCGGACCCCTGAAAGGGTCTCGGGGACACCCAGGGGTCAGCGGACCACACTTTGAGAATCGCTGTGATAGCATTACAAGCCTGGTCTTGTTCTTGAATCTCCATGGTAAGAGAAGTAAACGGAGATAGAAAAATACCGTAGAGGAGACAGAAACGAAAGAGATACAGAAGAGAAGGAACGACCTTGAGCGGATGGTACAGGACATTCCACTTGTCGCTGAGACCAGATTCACCTCAGATATCAGTGTACATTATTAAATGTTCATAGTAGAACTGTGACAGTGTGTGCAGAGATTGTGAAGTGTGCATTATATCACTATATTTACGGCATGTATCGCCTATGGTTGTGTATAACCAACGAAATGAAATATAGACATGGGAACGCAACGGATACATAGGAATTGTATGGAACATATGAAATAGCGTATGAAATGACGACACCTGGCAGATGGCAAAAGAACAGTTGGGCGACCACAGCTGAGGTTTAAAGATGTCTGCAAGAGAGACATGAAGGCACTGGACATAAATCCAGCAACCTGGGAGGATAAAGCTGCTGATCGCACCAAGTGGCGATGCTATCTGCGGCGCCACCACAGATTGGGCGAAAAGAAACTCTCACAGCAAGCAGAAGAGAGAAGAAAACGTCAAAAGAAACATCAGGAAAATCAGCACCAGAAGGCTGTCTCTTCGGGGGCAAATTCTCAGTCATTTATGACTGAAGGGGCAGTTATTATGAAATGATGCTTTCAAAGTGAACTGAATGATTTGTTAAAAAATTAATGGAGATGTAAATATGTCCAGTTATTGTGGTGTAAATAAAACTTTGCGAATCGGCATCTCACCGCGATACCGGATTCACTCCCAGTACATGAATTGGTTCCTCATGATGTCATACTTCACCCTGGTCTCTTGGGTAGTGAGGTCGGATGTCTAGCCTTCTCGGATAAAGGTGAAAAAATAGGAAGTCCCGTGTGCAAGTTGCAAACGTTAAAAATCCATCGGCAGTTGGAAATCGTAAAGAGTAGGTCATACGGCCGCTGCCCTGGCAAAATTTTAAAATTAGGATACATACCCACCACAGAAATTTTTATAGAATGTGTGATTCCTGTATACACATTGGGATTCTCGCCGGTGCTACGGAGGTTTGTGCACTATGCTGAGATCTTTCTTGTATGATCTAAGGGAGGAGAATGGAGCACTGATGGAGTTGTCCGTGTGTACTGAAGATGGTCCTTACAAGTAAACCAAACCATCATAGCGTCTTATAAGGGTTACTCGAGGACTGTTGGTTGTTAGATATGATTTTCAGTGATGTTTGGAATACAACCTAGACAACTTTGGTCATTTGTAAAACAACGATACAATATGAAATGCTTCACACCTTCAGAGCCATGTAACCAAGAAAGAAAATCAACTCCACAATATAAAAATCGCTTGATGTTTACAGAAATATTTTTCAAAATGAAATACTTTTCAACAAATGATAAGATGAATGCAGTCAACTCAACGACAGCTTGCGTCTCACGAACCAGAGCTGAAAGCTACTCCACCTGTAATGGTGAAACAGTGCATCACTGCGATTCTGACCGAGAGAGTAGGGATCCAAGAGGGAAGGCAAACCCGTCCCAAAAATGTCATCGGATGTATCGAAAGAGGGTAACAAAAGTCCTGTTCAGGACAAGCGCAGAAGAAGACGACGTCCACAATATAAAAATCGCTTGATGTTTAATGAAAGAAAGATTTTCAACAAATGATAACTACTCAACAACATTTCTCAACAACATGAGTCCTTAGATGTTATTTGCTGAAGGTCTATACTCAAAAGGGAGCTGAACGTAATAATGATCAAAATTGTGATGATGATGATGAAAATATAATACTGATATCTCAGAAATGGCTGCGTGTAGTTTCCTGGCGTTGTGACGATACGGTTGTGCAATGTCAAGTCTATTCCGGCAGGATTGCATTACATTCCATTGCGAGTGATATTTTCTTATTTTTCTCTCTCCTGTCATTATTATGTGGCATATTTTATGCACCATTATTTACTCTCTATGTTGGATCTAGTAGGGTGAAGTCTCTAACACTCCACACCCCTATAGAAGTATCGGCCACGGGATTATCTTTAATTTTCACACGTTTTCTTTGAGCCGATCCCAAACAGAACTGTAATACGCCATGTAATTTGACCGATCAGCGACTGAAAGGTTTTCGCTTCATTCGTTTCGCCACATTTGGTAGAGACGGTCATCTGTATTGATCCCTTTGAACGTGACCGCCCAACATTTGACCCCAGGTGGATAGTGACTCTCCCTATGTTTGCACAAGACGGGAGATTGCAAAACGTCAGTCCACTTCTACCTTCACTTGGTTCCAGAGATAATACTTTCTGCTGGTACCACCAATAACTGGTAATAGAAATAGAAACGAAACGCTGTTCTGAGTATGACGTTTTTTCCGACACATTTATGTGCCCCATTCTTCTATTCTACCATCCCATGTCAGAATTTACCCTCGATCAGAATTAAATTTAATCCCTCGGGATAAAACTTCTTTTACATTTAAACTGAATAGCTTTAGCTTCGCATTGCATTTAAATGAAAAGGTTAAAGTACAGATATAATACGTTTTACATTTAAATATCCACTGTTTGAAAAGTGTTCACAATATAAGTTCATTTATGTTTCCTTTATATTTACACTTGTGGAAAAGTTTGAAACTTCTACTAATTAAAATAAATATTTTCACATAGACATTTACACTGGTTTAAAGCTTGAAAACTTATATTAATTGTAAAGTTAATATGTTTATAGGGACATTTACACTGCTTTGAAAATGTAAGTATTATATTTAGAATGTCCATCATTTCTTTTCATTTTTCCCTCCCTGCTCCATAGGAAACCTGGAACTACTTTATTCTTTTAGTTCTCTTTACGAAACTATCAATAAAACAATCAACAGCCCGTGCAGTGGTGGTTCATGAATCATCATTCTAGATACTGAGGTTGCCAGCCTCAAATGACCTTGACATCCAATAGCGAGTTTCACACATTAAATTTAACATGGTAATATATACATATATGTTAGTTCACATGTTAGTAATAAAATGTGAAATGTAAATCACAACGTACGCCAATCCTGGCTACAGACTTGTCGCACAGGTGAATAAAAGAGACGAATCGTTCTCTTACACGCGCCTGGGATGTCTTTAATTTTTGACCATAGATTCCCCCTCTTCAGTTTCCTAGCCTGGTGTTCCTTATTAAGATGTAACGAGTTCCTGTGCTTTATAAGTCTTATTTGGTTCTCCAATAAAAGGTCCGGTTAACAAATAGGAATTATGAATCTATTCTTCACTCTGGCGAGGTATAGTGTTGTCTTGGCGAGCTTGAAATTCACAGTGAGATAAAACTGCGAAAATGGTCAGGCTATTGAGGGGAACCTCAATGTTGTTATGAACCTAATCAGAAAGACCCAATCATTTCAAACAGGTCGGTTGTGGCACTTTCAAAATATTTCCTACACGGAAAAATTTTGCAAAAAGGTCACGTCTCCTATATATCGTAATATGATGTCTTGCATACACTCTCACCAACATATTTGTAGACTCATATTGTCTAAAATGTAATAAATCCGTGATTACTTTCAACCAAGTGACCGGAAGCGATTATATCACTCTTGTCTGTGTCGTGGTTGAGTTAGAGTGTAGAGTATTTGTCGAGTTGGACAATAGTAGTGAAATCGACAAGGGATAGTGGACTGACAGAGTTATAGATTACACGTAGATAAGGTGTAAAATAGGAGGTGGACTTGAGACAACTTGGAAGAATATTTATTAAAATGATCTCTCTCTCCAAGCCTCAACACACTTATACTTTCCAAGCACCGCCTGCTCTGACTCTTTTCTCTTAATCTTCCATAGAGACTATAGTAAAGAGCTAATAAAATGTTAAAGATGGATGGAAGGGTCGTGAACAGCGCATTAATAAATGAGTAAAATTTATTAAATGAAGAAGCATGTATGAAAATAATGCATATCATCACAAACAACATAAAATTACATCAATAATCAAAAATATGCAAAATACACCAACGAACACACACACACCACCAATCATAAAAACCTGTAGAACACAGAGAAATGAAATAAACTGTCTGTCAGTCTGTCCGCTTTCGTGGGACCAAAAGCTAGCTCCAGAAAAGTGTCTTACATGTAGATATCCTTTAAGGGGATGAAATAAACCTACAAAACTTTCCTTGTCGGTGCTATCGTTGGTGACCTCTAATTGCGCGAGGGGGACTGGAAGACTGTCTATCTCCTGCTGATCAAATAAACAAACTGAGCGACAGCCTGTCCGCTTTCGTGGGACCAGAAGCTAGCTCCAGAAAAGTGTCTTACATGTAAATATCCTTCAAGGTGAATGGAGTATTATACAAAAATTTCCTTGTAGGTGCTAAACGTTGGTGACCCCTAATTGCGTGATGGGGGACTGGAACTCTGTCTATCTTTGGCTGACCAAATAAACAAACTGAGCGACAGCCTGTCCGCTTTCGTGGGACCAGAAGCTAGCTCCAGAAAAGTGTCTTACATGTAAATATTCTTCAAGGGGATGAAATAAACCTATAAAACTTTCCTTGTCGTGTTAGTGACCCCTAATTGCGCGAGGGGGGCTGGAACTCTGTCTATCTTTGGCTGGCCGCTCCTAAGTGCGAGGTTCTACATAACCCAGAAATACACCAGACGACGTTATTTGAGGACAAAACGGTCTCATGCTCTCTTATCCGGCGCTAGAATTGGCTTGCGTACTGGGTATTAAATCCGGTTTGGGCTGGCTTGACTGTGGTTTGACTGAGTGCCTCGTTTAGGCACACAAAGGCTGGTGATTGAAATTCTGCTATAGACGCTGGGCTGATTGATATGCTGGAAGCCGCCATGCTCTGACTGACGATCAATAGGCGAGTATGAGACTACAACTGCAATAAATGATTTCAGATTTAACGTTGGCTAGTTGCACACTGCGTGAGCTTAGTTTCCCATTAGAGAGAATGGCGTTGACAGAAAAAGGTTTTGTATCAGGTGTAGGGGTTGACAACTCGAGATGCTAGCTGTATTCAGAAACCCTCTAGTTCGAAAAGACTATGACGTTCTTCGCCTGACTGGAGTCTGCTCTAGCAAGTCGGTATCCCTGAAACTGAGACCCAAAAAGACGGTCTTTACATCAAGCAAGCAAGAAAATTACACTAAAGAGATATAAACAGTTATGCTCCGCTCCTTCCACTCTATCAATGAACAGCATGCGCCTGCATAGGCTTAATATCTTTTGTACACCCATGTACCTGTCAGTAAATGTTCTGACAGCACAATCTACTCCTCTTCTCCCAACTAAACATATAGGAAACCTAACCCTGTAGTTACCGCTGAGGGGATATGCTATTCATCTCACAATCATTTAAATGAGTTTACATAAAATATTACAGAATTTGACATTACAAAAATAAATCGTATGTCCCTTTGGGGAAACAAAAATATTAACATCCCACAAATGAATACATAGAAAATGCAATGTTCTAGCTATAATAATACAGTTGTGACCGAACATAAGATAGAATTATATCTATGGCGGGCGTCTGCTTTCTGTGAAAGTTATGGCTAGAGTCTAGCTACACAAGTAAGCATATAATGATTCTCCCCAGCCACTAGAAGTTTCTATCAAAAAGGAATAAGTGACTATCTCCTATAATTCAGAGTTATAGTGCCTGTATCTGTTATTGTAAGTTTATCATTTAACCCATTATAAACCATAACACTGACACCTGACTGTTTAAGCACCACTTAACTAAGGCGGTAGACTGCACTACATCATCACTGAATTAAATGACTAGGAGAAGTCCTCAGAAATGAATTCAAGTCACTTTCCTATCAGATATATGTAAAAGCTAACATGAATATATCATATTATAAGAGTTGTTTACTCACCCCGAGGACTGACTAGAGATAGGCCTTAACATTTAGTTCTGTGTTAAAGTCTGCCTTATCTCATGATGGTCTCTCTTCGGGCAGGAAATATTTACGAGTGTGTTTGACTATTAAAACTCTCTAGATTTATAGTTTACAAACAACGCTACCCGGGACACCTGGCTGGCCTATTTCTGCAGATGTTTCGGCGTAGAACGTAATCATTAGTAAGACAAAGGTTATTCTAGACACTAGATCAGAGACAACAGCCGCCCGAAATTTCCCCAGATAGACATAATATTATGATCACTAACTGCGTTCTGAAGGCCAAACACAGAGACCACCCGCGGGTTATCTTCCCCTGAGTCGGGGATCAAAACTGCTTTCCGACCGCAGAAGTTACCTCCCACAGACAAGCCGTTTCTTTCACAGAAACCCTTTCGCTCGTTCAAACACTTTAAGCGTAACAGAAATGTTTCTCTGGTCAAACGAACCACAGGTGCGTTTAGGTAACATTACGTTATATGACCGTCTGCTGGTCCAGTGGGAATTTCTACTGAAGGCCAGAACGTAAACAAACCTCGGGTGGGGTTTGAGAAGGTGAAAAAATTGGGCCACGAAGGTAGAAAAGAAAATACAAAATGTCAAGGAAACCAGAACATTAAAGAGTAATAAATAATCGGACGTGATGGTAAAATAAACAGACAGTAATCTCGTTATCTGTCGCATGAGTTCGCAAACTCCCGTGTCTTATCGGTGATTTAAGACGATAGCGCTGGCCGATGTACGTGTTAATCTGCCGCGCCTATAACCATCAAATTGTCTAGCGCCAAGCAAATTTGATGTATCATATCAGCCGCTCTTGCAAATGTGATATTTATCACCTACAGGGTGCTTTGATAAAATCAAATATCTGCTACTGTTATCTATATATATATATATATATATATATATATATATATATATATATATATATATATATATATATATATATATATATATATATATATATATATATATATATATATATATATACCCATTTGCCTTCCACGAAATAAAACACAGTGATAAAACTGTTGCCTGCCGCCATGTTCTGTTGTGTGTGTCTACAGTTTTTAACACGAAGAATTTTTTTAATGTCTCATAATCATTGTTCAGTTCCCCAAGGAGCATAGCCCTTCAATAAACATATGTCATGCCTTCCTTTATGTCCAGTTCTCTTCTCCATATGTTCCTCGATCTCCCTCTGTCTTTCTTACACTTGGAACTCCAGTACAAGGACTGTTTCATAATGCTATGGACAGATTTCCTCAGTGTGTGTCCTTTCCATTTCTAGCGTCTACTCTTGTTCTAATCTTACTTGTCTGTTTCTTGTCATCAGCTCCACATTAGTGATCTTGTCAGTTGTCATCAGCTCCACATTAGTGATCTTGTCAGTGGTCATCAGCTCCACATGAGTGATCTTGTCAGTGGTCATCAGCTCCACATTAGTGATCTTGTCAGTGATCATCAGCTCCACATTAGTGATTTTGTCAGTGGTCATCAGCTCCACATGAGTGATCTTTTCAGTGGTCATCAGCTCCACATTAGTGATCTTGTCAGTGGTCATCAGCTCCACATGAGTGATCTTGTCAGTGGTCATCAGCTCCACATGAGTGATCTTGTCAGTGGTCATCAGCTCCACATGAGTGATCTTGTCAGTGATCATCAGCTCCACATTAGTGATCTTGTCATATGTCATCAGCTCCACATTAGTGATCTTGTCATATGTCATCAGCTCCACATTAGTGATCTTCTCATTGGTGATCAATTCCACATTAGTGATCTTGTCATACCACTTCAATCCTTCTATCCAACGCAAGCACGCATGAATGAAAGTCTGTACCTTTTTGGTTGTTGTTTTTGTTGGTCTCATTATTTCAGAACCATACAATAGGACTGACTTGACATTTGAATTGAGATTGTTTTTGGCTTTATCATTTCACTCTTGCAAAGCGCTGTGTGGGAAGCTTTAAAGACATTTGTGGTGGTTCAGCGTGGTATTAACTTTTCTTAATAATAATGTTAGGAATATAAAACCTAGCTGGCCGGATGGCCCATCTTGAGCAGTGAAATAATATGCTTTCATTTATACAGACGGACAGATAATAAGAAAGATATTGACAAAAGACTGTGTTGTTCATATCAGCGAGCGTCTGCATTGAAATAAAACATGTCACTAATTTTCAAAAAAATTGTGGCCTTGAAGACGCAAGTGCTAAAATATGACGATATGTGTCCAGTCGTCCTGAAAGCTTACCCCCGCGCCTTCAGCTCTACGTTTTCTTGGTGTTTCTTGAGCCCTCCATTTTGTTTTTTTGCTCTGAAGTAAGACTCTTGTCGGTGATCTTGCCACTCTTTCCCTACTGTATACCAGTCATAACTTATAACATTGATAATTAAAATGAAGATTTTTTTTCTAATTTCGTTGAGGTATTTCCCCTTCATGTGGCGAGGGAAGCATCTCAGTTCTAACGATCAGAGGGTAATAGCCAATCATGAACTACTGAAGCCTGTTAGCTTCTTTGTGCTGTTATACAGGTCTGTCGTATTTTCTTTGTCTGCAGCTTCCTCTGCCTCTCTTGCCAACTCCTCAATATATTTCCTCTTGTCTCTTTTGATACTTCTTCTTACTTCTTTGTTAGCTTTTGGAACTTCTGATTTTGCTTCTGTTTAAATCTTCCTTCTTGTTTTTTTTTTCTGTCTTTTATCTTAATGATGGTTTTTGCTGTTATCCGTGCTTTGTGCTGGCGTTCTCTTTTTCGCATGTCTCAACACAAGTGCAGCGTTGATAAATACTAAGCCCTGAAAAGGAGAACCAAATTCTATCGGCCAACAGTGAAGCCCTGAAAAGGAGAACTGGTTTCTATCGGCTAACATAGTGAAGCCCTGAAAAGAAGAACCAGTTTCTAACGGCTAACATAGTGCAGCCCTGAAAAGGAGAACCAGTTTCTACCGGCTAACATAGTGAAGCCCTGAAAAGGAGAACCAGTTTCTATCGGCTAACATAGTGAAGCCCTGAAAAGGAGAACCAGTTTCTATCGGCTAACATAGTGAAGCCCTGAAAAGGAGAACCAGTTTCTATCGGCTAACATAGTGAAGCCCTGAAAAGGAGAACCAGTTTCTATCGGCCAACAGTGAAGCCCTGAAAAGGAGAACTGGTTTCTATCGGCTAACATAGTGAAGCCCTGAAAAGAAGAACCAGTTTCTAACGGCTAACATAGTGCAGCCCTGAAAAGGAGAACCAGTTTCTACCGGCTAACATAGTGAAGCCCTGAAAAGGAGAACCAGTTTCTATCGGCTAACATAGTGAAGCCCTGAAAAGGAGAACCAGTTTCTATCGGCTAACATAGTGAAGCCCTGAAAAGGAGAACCAGTTTCTATCGGCTAACATAGTGAAGCCCTGAAAAGGAGAACCAGTTTCTATCGGCCAACAGTGAAGCCCTGAAAAGGAGAACTGGTTTCTATCGGCTAACATAGTGAAGCCCTGAAAAGAAGAACCAGTTTCTAACGGCTAACATAGTGCAGCCCTGAAAAGGAGAACCAGTTTCTACCGGCTAACATAGTGAAGCCCTGAAAAGGAGAACCAGTTTCTATCGGCTAACATAGTGAAGCCCTGGAAAGGAGAACCAGTTTCTATCGGCTAACATAGTGAAGCCCTGAAAAGGAGAACCAGTTTCTATCGGCTAACATAGTGAAGCCCTGAAAAGGAGAACCAGTTTCTATCGGCTAACATAGTGACTCCCTGAAAAGTAGAAGTAGTTTCTATCAGCTAACATAGTGAAGCCATGAAAGGTACTAGCAGAACCAGACCGCGGGATTTTTCAAGGTGGTGCGAAGGCTCAAGACCTGTCTCCTTTCGTTGCCATACTGTGTGGATCTCTTACAAGACTCAATTTCGCGCTACTGACGTTGATCTCACAGTAATTCCTGCAAGGGATGTTCACTGCAACGATTGCCCTTCTTTTTTTAACAATTTTTTTTTTTATCGAACGCCCGCTATTACTCGAGGCGAAATCTCCGTTTAATATGTCTAACCTGAGACTGATTTTACGTGAGTATCCCCTTTTTCCCTGTACAATGACTGGCGTCCTTTCACCATTCAGGCAGATACTCGCCAATTTCGGAGGTACCCATTAGAGCTGGGTCGGCTAAGGAGCCGTTCAGGTTATTATTCAAGTGCAAGTCCCAGCCGACGACACTTCTTCAAATGTACTCACCAGGGCTCGAACCTGGATCACCCGATCGCCAGCGCAGTGTGGTAACCATTACACCAGCGCAGTTCCCGAACATCTTATTGTAGGTTAGTTTTTGTTCAAGTTTGTCTGTTTTGTTTTTTTTAATCCATGTTGAGTAAGGATGTATGTTCCTTGCGCTTTTTTTTTCCGAAACAATCTAGCTTAAGGTGTTTTGTTTAACATTTTAATGTTTCAATTTTTTATTTTTATTTTTTATTTCGGCTTCCTCCCCACAGGCGGCGCCCGATGCGGCCGTTCCATTGGCACCGCCTAAGAAATATAAGTACTTAAACCAATAAAACGGTATTTAATCAGTTTTACAAATAACGGTTCACAAGAAACAAGGGACGTTTCGGGTTTCACCCTTCGTCAGCCACAAACAGGTGACAAAGACAAGAATTACATATAGGTACTACAATTCTATATGATGCTGAGAAATATACAACAAATGGGCGATACAAGCAGATGGAAAAAGTAAACAACAACAGTGATGAGAGAAAAAAAAAGAACAATAATAATACAAGAAAATCGTAAAATCTAAAAGAAATACTGAAACAAGAAAGTAAATAATCAACGAAACGAAAAAAAAGAGCCTAAGAGCCGGCCGTGAGTGCTAGCCCTGAAAAGGGAAATATACTACAAGTACGAAGATAACCGACCTAGTTTGGACAACGTGTAAAGGTCATAGCCAACACCGTTATGCTTTTATGGTGTATGGAACGACACGTAGTAAAATATTTAATTATAACGTTAAAGGTCAAACGTGCAACGGAAAGACCACGAGAATAATAAAAGTTGGAAGGAACCATCACGCTATCAATGGGAAGTAGTTTGTGAGTGTAGACCATAACGGCAAGAGACAGAAACTACTCGAAATGACTTCACACCCTATCGATGTTGTGATGGTACATGATCTTCAGGGGTCGCTAAGCTGGAGCTTTCTCCTATTATTTTTTAAATTTTTCTGACATTTCTAGAAATGTCCATGTGGTTTTTCTTGTTACGTGTATATCATCACTTTTATATGTCGTCATTTTCATAATTATCATCATCTGTATAATTATCACCGTTACTACCAAAAGATACAAGCGCTATCTCTTTCGACAACTTCTTGTCTCGCACATTTCTGTTAACTCTGTTGTTATCGCTCTCCAGAGCCATGAGAATGTCTTCTTGCTCCCTATGTCGTTCTCTCTCTCTCTCTCTCTCTCTCTCTCTCTCTATCTCTCTCACACACACACACACACACACACTCTTTCTCTCCCCTCGCTCTTCCTGCTTCCCCCCACCGAGTTTGTTGTCGTGATATATTCTAATTTTCGTCTGCTCAAAACGTGTCAATTCATGCTATTTCTCCCTCGGTGGGTTTTTTTTTGTTTTCCTTTTTTGATTATTTTCTTTCTTGTGTACTTATATTTATCTTTTATGACGTCTTTATTAAACTGTTTATTCATCCATGAGATTCATTATACAGTATTATATAAAACCACATACGTGTGGCCTCACTTTATCTCATGTGCTGCTTGTTCATTGTCGATAATACATGTTCACGTGGCGTCATTAACCCTGCTCGCGCTGTATTACTCTCTTCCTTCCTTTCTGATTTATATAAATACAGCCAACACTGCTAACAAATAAACTGTTACTAAAGCGATGTACAACTGTCGCTCTTTCATTACCTGTTAGCTCCAAGTGAAGCATAGGCGTTCAACAAACTCAAGCCAAAAGTTTGTGTCCTTGCCATCCGATCGTCTTTCCGTGTCTTTTGTGTTTAAAATCCCTTTTATATTTGTCTAGCGGAAATTAGAAGTGAATGTGAAAGATGGAAGGAAAACACAATGGGGAGAAACACTGAGAGAGGAAACAATGACACAGTTGTAATAAACGTAGAACGTAAACAAAAGTTGCCAGGTTTTTTTACACCATATCTCTAAAAACAAGCTTCCGTTTGACAGAGTGGTTAGAGTGCTGGTCTGTCACGGCAAAAGGTGCCGGGTTCGATTCACGACATCGACCCGCTTCAGTCTACACAGCTGTAAATGGGTACATGACTTTTCACTTGAGTTAAGGACGGAAAAGGCAACGAGGAAGGGAACTGGTCACCCCCACTTGTCGATGCTGGACCTAGTATAGTGAAGTCTCTAACACTGTATTCCACTACGGCAGTATCTGCTATAAGACTACCTTATCTCTAAAAAACACCAAGCTACAGACTTACATACACGTGTCCATTCATAGAACAGAAAGAC
>JAMPIV010017298.1:0-43603 GCA_024509875.1 Oreohelix idahoensis
CCCCCCGTGCGTTACTGTATCCCCCCCGGATGGTGGTTATGGGGGTTTTTGCGAGGGTTTGGGTGGGTGTTACATTACCCCCATCCAAACTTGCACCCCCCCCCCCCCTTTGTTTGGTTAGTTTTTGTGGGGCCTTTAATGATCTACTGGTTTTTTTGGTGCCAGCTACCTCTGCTGGGCTGCTGATACTCTCAGCGACAATTTATTATTCTCCCCTGCCTCTCGCGCCCTGTTCCTGAGTAACGTTCTCATGTCTGGAGTCATGGACTCTCTCATCTGTTTTATGAGTTTCATCTTCTTTCAGATCTTGGTTTGTCTCAAAGTAGGTCCATTTTCTCCTTATTACGTTTCTTACCGAGGCGGAGAACTTGGAGATAGGGTTTCACCGACAGAAGTCTGGCATTCCTAAATTTTTTCTATAAAAACTCTCCGTTCTTTTCGTTATCTTAACAGAAGAGCCTGCTTCAACATGTCATAGTTGTCTTGGTCATCCTGCTCATTTTGGAAAAACTTCATAAGCTGTTTCCCCGAAGACCTTGAGACAACTTTACACCCCATCTTTCTCTTTCTAACCCATAAGTAGTGGCTAATACTTCATATCTGCTCAAATATGACTCAATGTCATCATCCTTTTCTACAAAATAGTCTAGATGGAACCCCATGGCTGAGTTGGAGGCCCCCTGACTAGCAGTAGCATCAGAGGTAGAGGTGTTGTGACCATTGTCCGGAGCAAGGCCTTGCAACTCTAACTCCCTTAGTCGCAACTTATGCTCCCTCTGTAATCTTTTCTCTTGTGCTTCTGCTTCCCTCTCGGCAGTCAATCTGTTTTCTTCTTTTTCTGCTTCCTTTTGCAGTCGTTTTTCTTCTGCCTCCAATTTTCTCTCCTCAAATTGGAGCCTCTTTATCTCAGCCTCTCTATCAGCCTCAATTTGTAACCTTTTAATTTCCCTAGCCTCTTCTAACTGTATTTTCCTTTATTCCGCTAACCTATGTTCTTCCCTAACAATAAATTTATCACATTCTGAGGTGACATAGTCAATCAAGACTTGACCCTCCATATTCATTTCATTGGCAGTCTGCACAGCCGCAGAGCGAAACTTGGCCAAATCTGCCATCTGATAAATACAACATGTTCTAACTAAATTTCTAAAATAAATGCAAATTTACTTAATTAATTCCAGGTTCTGACACTTCATTAAATTCCCAAATCTTGGGCAATAGTAACTGTGGGGATTCCCTGGGAAAATAGAATGTTGTTAATGCTAAAACCCAGACCCCAATGTATGTAGTACTAGGAGAAATTCAATTCCCGGACAAGCCTACCAATATATGTAGCAAGTTTAATTTGCTGGGGAGGTTATGATGTTATACCTAAAAGGGAAAATCCTGTGTCTGTTGTTAACCGTGTGAGGTCAAGCACATGTGTCCCCTTAACCTATAGATGATGATGAAGTATTTCTAACGCTACCTCCCTAGATCTCTCACACGGTCACTATTTTGGCTCTAGTGTCTGGTGTATGATGTGACCTAATGTCTAATAAAAAATGATGGTGGATACATAAACACAATACACTTTAACTCATATAAGGACCTGAAAAACGGTGGTTAAGGTTTTTCTTTAAAATGCAATTTTAATCTGGTCCCGAACCAACAGGTCTTTCTATTCACAGATTACAACTTTATTATCTAATAGTGTGTGTCACTTGTTAGGAGGGGCTGTAGTTTCATCACGCCCCATAACATCCTGGGTATGATTGAAAATATCAAAGTTTATTATAACTGAAGTGTCAGATATACCCAGATGCTAACACATCACCTGGGATTCTTTGTAGAAGGATAATTCAGTATGTCGTTGCAGAAAATATAGATATCTCAACACGCACAAGCTCCTCCAGCTATCTGCTTACAGCATAAACGTTTTACCGGAGACTTGTTGGCGTTACACTCACTCATCAGCTTTCCTGTCACCAGTTGGTAACAGGAAATAAAACCTCTGCAATAAAAAAGCCACCCTGGCCTTTTTTATCTGATCACACTTTATTATTATTATTTACATATGGTGGTATGGAGTCAGCCTCGCGTGCATACAAGTGCACTCGCCCCTAATTTTTATATGACTCACACATTGCTGTGACCACACCTCAGGTCTCTATGGCAGATACGCCACTGTACTTTTACATAGTTTTCCTCAATACAATAACGTGGAGTAACCACATTTCCTTTTGTATGATTCGCTCTTCTTTTTTTAAAAATTATAATCGCTCCAGTTATGTTGAACAGTGGTAATGGAACACGGAGGCTTACTAACAATTCTAATACATTAATATTAAAACAAAATCATGACAATATACCACAGTTAGATACAGTTCAATGTGAGGACTCAACAATGCCTGCTCCCGGCATGTCCTTCACTTTTCCCAATAGCAGTATCTAACTTTGGCAGTTGTAATAAACATATTAATACATAAAGCATTGTTACCACAATTTCAAGAAATAGTAACTAATAACGCTGACTTGCAAAGAATGGCCTCAGTTTTTCTCTGCCCTGCCCAGACTGCGAATTAATTCTTTATTTTATAAATTAACACAGCTGATCTCAGCGTATTTGATAGAAAAAGTTTTTGTCAACTGGCGATGAGCATTGAAAGCTTTTTGCTAATATCTATTAGTATTGGCCAATGAAAAACTTGCGACTACCAGAATTCAAATGTAGTTTTTGAAAAAAAAAAAATTGCAAACAACTCTGTGTCTGGTAGTCGATTGGTCAGTCTGCGTTAGTTATGCCCAATAGAAAAAGATGTTTCGTTTTTAGTTACATTTTTCCTATCTCTCCCCTTTCACTCCTATCCCAACTAATAGAATTTGAATTACTACCATACCTCTTTCTAAGCTGGCGTCCCCACTAAAGTTATGAAAAAAAACAAGCAGGAACCACAGTCTGTCCGTCTTAGTGTTACTAGACATTTAGTATTTTCTCAATAACTTGGCTAATACTTGGACTACCATATTTTTTAAAACACATTTTTGCTCAGGGGACTCTAAGCTATACTACCATATGATTTTTATGGTCAGTTTCATTATGGTTTAGATTTTCAATTTTGTCACTGTCAATCGTCAAATATAAATTTTACACAAGTCGGCCATCTTCCCCCCTTCATCTCTCTCTCGCATTTTTTTATTCAAATAACTAACTTGTTTGAGTGACGTCAGAAATACATTACTCGGCGAGAATTTAAACTGTCTGTGTTTATATATCATCGGGCCAATCCCACCGCGTGTCAAACGAAGCGGGGTTTTGCGCGGCGGGTGTTAGAATTGGCGTTAATTATTACTGTTGTCTCGTGTTACACTACCAAAAAATGTAAGGATTACTACTATTACAGGCGTTAAAGTTAAAGTATTATGTTAATTCAGACAGTAACTTGGCGGCACATTTCTGGAAGATCGTTAATTATAAGTCTTGCCGCAGTCTCTATCAGATCGGGCAAAATGTTAAAAATGTTTAAAGTACGTCACAAGGAAAGCGAGTAGGTTTATACGGCGGGATCGTTTCTAAGCATTACCATGGCACAAAATTCAGCGCGATGCTGGCGTGTGAGAGGATTATAGTCAGACACATGCGGGCTGGGTTATTTATTATCATAGGACTAAAATCTTACTGAAATGAGCGATTATCTCGCAGATTTTACTACATACTCTAACAGATTCGTACGACCTGGCTTATCTGTGAGCACATCAGCATGGATTTCCAACACTTTCTGAACCATCTTCTTCTGTTCTGGAGTTAAATGTTCACTAATGTTTACTTGAACATAATCCTCTGTAGTTGTGAGTGGATATTCCATAGAGTGAAGTGGTTCACCATGCATTTCTGTTGCAATGGTTAGGGTCATGATATGTGCAACTTCTGATGATTCCTTGTCATAGTATTTTTAAGATGATTGACATGATATACCTTCTCTTTTCCTTTCTTGTCAATCTTATAATTGGTCCTGGAAAGTTTTTCCAGTATGACATAGGGTCCCTGCCATCCAATCTGCAATTTATTATTGCTGCTTGGCAACAGTAATAACACCTTTTCACCCACCTTCAGTTCCCTATCCTTTGCTTTTTTGTTGTAGTACGCAGCAGGCTTCCTCCTGGCCTGTCTTAAGTTATCATTTGCCAGTTTCCAACCTGCTTTCAATCGAGATGTCAACTCGTTGACGAACTGGTATGAGGAAGTCACTGTTTCCTCTGCCTTTTCATCAGTCCATGTCCGCAGCAATGCTTCCAGTGGACCTTTTATTGATCTTCCAAACAACAATGTAGCTGGAGCCAATCCAGTTGAATTGTGGGGTACTTCCCTATATGCAAATAGTGCAGCGGGTAAGTATGTATCCAAAGTATCAGGTTTTTCCCTCGCCAGCTTTCTAAGGATTGAAATTAGCGTACCATTGAACCGCTCTACTTGACCATTCCCTTGGGCATGGTAGGGACTACAATGATAGTGCCTGGCTTGAAATATCCAGAATACTTCTTGCGTTAGCTTTCTCTTAAACTGAGAGCCATTGTCAGTCAATATCTGATGCGGGAAACCCAATCTGGTGAATATTGTCAACAGGGCCTATGCCGCATGCTTTGAATCTATAGTTGACATGGCCACTGCTTCTTCCCACATAGAGCAAGTATCAACCAAGGTTAAGATATATGCATTTCTCTTCTTGGTCCTAGTGAGGGGTCCAACAATATCCACTGCAACACGTTCAAAAGGGGTTCCCATAATGGGCATTTCTCCCAGTGTTGCTGGTGCAGTCCTTTGCTTAGGAGCTACTCTTTGGCATTCTGGGCAGGATCTTACACATCTTTTTATGTCCTCTGTGATTCCTGGCCAAACGCAGTGACAGGCTTTCCTTTGTCCAGTGGCCCCTATTCCCATATGTCCACTAAAGGGTATAGCATGTCCTAGCGTCATAACCTTCTCCCTGTAAGGTTGATCAGGGTGCACTAGGGCTGCACTCACGACTGAGTCGAATTCCAATCCAGAATCATATAAGCACTGAATTTTAGTGCCATTCCATGTCACTTCCTTTGAGACAGGGGGATGACGGAGGTCATTCTGACTAACTGCCAGTTCCTTCCTTCGATTGTTCCCTGTTGTAAGACACGCAGCGAGATAAGGAGGGTTGTTCCTTCTGCAGTCCGCAGTATTGTGGTTACTCATTAGACAAGTTTTACACCACTTTCCTTCCTTCCGGTAAGGTGTCTTATCCGATCTTAGAGGGTTTTTGTCCTTTTCGTCAAATCTTTGTTTGTTCCTTGTGGTATGGTCCTTTTGTTCATATTGGGTATAGTTTTGTGATGATTTGAAGTTTTCACCCTGCTTCTTCTTATTTCTTAATAATTCTGCCTGAGCTGCTTGATATCACTCAGCAACAGTTACAATATCTCCCAATCTCTCTGCTCCTTGTTCCATGATAAACTTCCTCATTTCTTGAGGCATGGACTCTTTCAATTGCTCCACCATTATCATTTCTTTCAGATCCTGACACTGTCCTAAACTACTCCATTTTTCCAAATAGGTTTCCAATCTAGCAGAGAATTGGTGATAGTTTTCTCCTGGAAGAAGTTTAGCTGTTCGGAAATTCTTTCTATACGATTCTGAGTTCTTTTCGTATCTCACAAGCAGTGCCTGCTTCAGGACTTCATAATCTTCCTGGTCATCTCTTGAGAGCTTCAAATATACATCGTAGGCCACACCTCTCAATCCCTGAGATAGTTTAAGACTCCACTTTTCTTTCACTAAGCCATAGGTAGTGGCAAGTCTTTCGTATCTATCCAGGTACGACTCAATGGCGTCTTCTTTCTCAACAAATGGGTCCAGATGAAAATTCATGGCCGCACATGAGGTGCTCTTGCTGGAGCTACTCTCAGAGTGAGGTGAGCTACCACCATTATTGCCAGTAGTTGCCTGAATTTCAAGCTCTTTTAATCTCAACTGATGGTCTCTCTCTGCTTGTAATTTCCTTTCCTCAGCATCAATTTTCTTTGCCTCATTTACAGCCTCCAATTTCTTGACTTCAACTTCTAATCTTTTGGTTTCTCTCTCAGCATCCAGTCTTTTGGCTTCTCTTTCAGCTTCTACTTGCAATTTCCTTTCCTCTCTATCAATGTGTTTGTCCACTTCTGTTGTGACATACTGAATAAGAGCATCGCCTGACATATTTAATTCTTTACCCATCTGCATGACCGCAGTCCTGAACTTCACTAAATCAGCCATGGCGTTAATTAGAGAGGGTATGTATTTTACTATATCCAAATTATTGTAATTAAACTTAATTAATTTAAATGAACAAATAATTAAATGGTACTCCTCCTAAGAAAACAATAAAAAAAATTCTATTTATGAATTTTTTCAAAAAAAAATTTCTTTTGTTATCTATGGGTGGCACAAGATAGAGTGTACATAGATGAATAGACTAAGTATGGCTCGAGGTATATAGAAATATCCAAGGAACGAGCTCCCAGTGTGGCGTGAGGTTTTTATTGGCTCTAGGATCAGTGTAGTACTGACAATACAGAAATATACTTTCTGCAGGAAAATGGGTAAATCCCAGTGTCTGAGAGAACTACTGGTATCACAAATTAGTTACGGCTATGAATGATCTGATCTCGAAAAATTAGTAGAGAGGAGACAGTCACAAATTGCCACCCCCGCTGTGTAACTAACTGTGATATTAAAAAACAAGGAAACAGATTTTACTTAACAATGATAAAATTGACAAGTCGTTCAAATACAATTTCCTTATTATTTATTTAGTATATACACTATCTACTCTTGTGCTGAAGGGTGGATGTTGAAAAATGGAATGCAATCGATTTGTAAGTTTACATATGATTTACAAATATTTATATTTATATAGATATATATATTACAACAAGTTTTCCAATTACAGGAAACAAATTTATATCAGCTGTGCTGTTAATTAAGTATATAAAATTTATCAGCTATGCTGTTTTTTTTGTCTGTCTCTTGCTATGCTACTCAGTTTTTCGTCCTTGACAGTTAAATGCTCACAATTGCTGACAGAAATGGTACTAATGTGTACTCATCTCTTGAAACAGTTCTGTCCTTAATTTCTTGCACACAACACCCGCTGATGATCGTTTCGTTAGCCCACCCAAGACTGAGGGGGACTAAAGATGTAGCTCCTGTGCAATTACTGTGCTCCTGCGAAGTTCCAGGCAGCTGGATTGACTGGACATACTACCTCAGGCTGGGTGACACGAATAAAACCTGTAACAAGTAAAAATAGGGGCTAATTTCTGTCCTCAAGCCCACCTATTTCTATAGTGTATGAGATGAGCGTGTGTCTCAGTGTCTGCATGTAGGATGAATGACAACATGGCCCAGTATGAGTTAGCAATAGCGAGACAAGACAGGTGTCTACTTGCAAAACATTCTTTCTGATAAATTAATACATGAATACATCCAATAATATAAATTCAATACATGAATACATCCAATAATATGTACACCTAGGTGTGATACAACTGTTTCCTTCCCCCTATAATATACCAGGCCCTCTCTGACAAGTGCTATACTGGCTGGTAACATATATCCTAACAATATTGTTGTGTTCTGATGATAGGAGTTATATGAGACGAGGACTGTTTGGTTATATTTCAGGTTGGAGTTATAGGAGACAATAGATTGGAGTTATACGAGACAATAGATTGAAGTTATATGAGTCCTAAGAAGGACTGTTTTGGTTATATTTCAGGTTGGAGTTATCTGAGATAATAGACTGAAGTTATGTGAGACAATAGATTGAGTTATATGAGACAATAGACTGAGTCCTAACAAGGACTGTTTTGGTTATATTTCAGTTGGTTTTCGTCTTCATCAATCATATCAGGAAATACAATCATTATACCTAATTCCCCAAGATACAATCAGTAACCTGATACATTCATAGTGAAACAATTTATAATAAATATATACAGGTGTCTTCTTCTTCTTCTTCCGTCCTTAGCCACCGACCGTCAAAGCAGTCAGTGGCCATTACACCTAGTGGCGTCTTAGGGCAACAGCAGATAGGTTTTCTTTGCCATTGTTTCCCATCACGCCTATTGGCGTCTTTAGGGCAACGGCAAATCAATCCATTTGCTGTTGTTTCCGTAATCGAAGTGACTGGCAAACGGGTGATCAGCCCGTTGGTATATACAGGTGTAGGTAGGATAAATGACACAACAAATACCAACAGTATATATCTGCTGTTGGCCTATTTTCCTACAAGTTTATAGTAAATATATTTACCCTCTAAGAGTTAAACAAGCCAGTCGGCTTGAGTGAAGTAAGAGTTCCCTGTCAATGCAGGTGAGCAACAAATCAGCCTGACAGCTTCTCTTCTTCAGTCGGTCGTCTAGCTGGCTTCGTGTTGGTGTGGCGTGATTTTGTATAAATCTCTCCCGTATATATAGGTAGATGAGGTAACTTTTACTGCTTAAGGAATGGTTTTGGTTGGTTCTCGGCGTGGCAAGCTGATTGGTTATATGCGGTTTAGTACCATCCGCCGTACAATCCATGACCTAGGCCGACTTCCAAAAAACAGGGCTTATGCCTAATTTATATTCTGTTTTCCGCCATATTGGGAGACAAGATGGCCCTAACCGAGTTCCGAAAAAACAGGGCTTATGGCTAATTTTATTCTGTCTCAGAGACTGGTGAACGTTGCTCGTTGATTGGCTGAGGGATATTTGTACCTCGACATAGGGATTTAACTAAGAAGTGGGTTTACTCACACTCGTTTGACGACAAATGAAATGATTAAGAACTTGGGAAGCGCAGCAAAAACAAAGCTGCTGCAGATCTTCAATATCCGTTATAACTCAGGCAGAGTTCCACAGACCTGGAGGGAAGCAATCATGATACCACTCCTAAAACCAAGAAAAGACAGTTCCACGGCCTCCAGCTACAGACCAATCAGCCTTACAAGCTGCCTCTGCAAAACAATGGAACGTATCATCAACCTCAGGCTACAGTGGTACCTTGAAAGTGAAAACCTTCTTGTACCACAGCAGGCGGGCTTTAGGCAGTGTTACTCTACCGAAGATCAGGCAACCTACCTTTCCCAATAGATTGAGGATGCGTTCCAAGATAAGAAACTGGTACTAGCAGCATGGATAGATCTACGGAAAGAATTTGACAAGGTTTGGAAAGAACAGCTTCTAAAGAAAATGAGAAATTGTAGAGTGAATGGTAGGATGGACAAATGGGTGAAAGCATACTTGCATAACAGAAGAGCCCGAGTACAACTAGATGGCCTCAAGAGTAAGAAAATTCTACTGCGTCATGGCGTCCCTCAGGGAGGGATTCTGTCCCCCACACTTTTCATAGTCTGCATCAACGACCTGGTTGCTGAACTACCACATGGAAGGAAAGTGGCAATGTACGCTGATGACCTGGTAATATGGTGCACAGAGGAGCATGCAACAGTGGCCACCAAACTGCTACAAAGAGCTATAGCTTCCTTAACCTCATGGGCAAATAGATGGTGTGTCAGCATCAACACAGACAAGTGCAGCACTACGTTCTTCACCCTCTCTCCCAAATAAAAAGCTGGTGTCATCAAGATAAACGAAGAACTCCTGAGAGAAGATAAACAACCGACCTATCTCGGAGTTACATTCGATGATAGGCTGACATGGAAGCAGCACATCAACAAGGCAGCAACAAAGGCCAGGAGGAAGTTAGCCATCCTGAGAAAACTACGTGGATCCACATGGGGAGCCAGCGGGAAAATACTTAGTAAAGTTTACCAGCAGGGCATACGACCACACCTGGAATATGGTCAGCTGCGTGGTGTCCAGCATCAAACACCACATTACAAGAGCTAGATAAGGTGCAAAACCAGGCGCTTAGGGTCATCACGGAGGCAAAGAAATCAACGCCTATAGTGGAGATGGAGAAAATGGGGTGGATACAAGCACTAAGAGAACGCAGAGACACGAAAGTGCTAACAAAGGCAGAAACGTTCCTCTGTATGCCGAGCCATCCAATGAAGGACAGATTCCAAAACCTAGCAATGGGGCGATTGAAAAGAAGTGGCTTTATCCACCAGGCCAAACGATTTCGTAGACAAACCTCAGACCTGCCTGAAGTTAACAGCCCCCTAAAGTCTGTGCCTGAACAAACCCCTTGGAGAGAGGAGTCTGGACTACCAGTACACATCCAGACAAAAGTGAAAGGAATATTCGACAGGGATGAACAGAACAGCGTGCAACGTAGGACAGTCACTCTCAGTTTCCTGGATGATGAATACCCACCTCTGGGTCCGAATATACACGAATGGGTCAGCACAGAATGCAGTAAAGAATGGAGGAGCAGGAGTGTACATAAAATACCCAAACATCACTAGGGATACGGTCAGAGTACCAACGGGGAAATTCTATAACAACTATGATGCAGAAATCCAGGCAATCAAGGTGGCAACTGAGAAACTATTGAACACCAATCTCGGTCCACAGCCTGTAGTATTCCTGACAGATGCAAGATCAGCACTCCAAGCACTTCAGTCCAGAAAATTGCCAGGTATACAGGCCCTACCTTCTGAACTGTGCAACCAGCGCAGAGTCGCATTGCAGTGGATACCGTCTCATTGTGGAATACCAGGAAACGAGAGAGCAGACGGACTGGCTAAAGAAGGTGCTGCAGACGAGCAACCGGATGTACCAGTTACGTACCATCAGAAGAAAAAGATGATAAAATCAATCAGAAAGCCAGCAACACAGGATGACTACCAAGCTATGAACAGATTAGAACAAATTGTCATTCTGCGCCTCAGAACAGGACACAACCGCCTCCGCAGCCATATGTATACAAAATTCAAGATTGGCAATTCAGCCATGTGTACAGGAACCCCAGACTGCGGAGCACGTACTTCAAGATTGCCCCGAATATGATATATTAAGGCAAACCCACTGGCCCAGAGAAACAACACTGGAAGCAAAACTATACGGACCTCTGTATGAACTAGAAAAGACAGTGAAGTTTATACAAGAAACAACATTGCAGATATAGACAATATATTTCAAGCGAACGAAACAAGAAGAAGAAGATATGATATACGCTCAGGGAGAGTAAAAATTCAGAGAAAAGAATCGGTTGACGGACAGCGGGAAAAGCGCCTGATTAATGCCAGGAAAACCAAGACTTAGCAGTGGAACTGTTCTTTTATTCTCTCTAAAGTTTGTGGTACGAGTTTACGAGACCATTTGAGTTACGATTCTACTATACCAGCTGAGCAAATGTTCTGTGTTTCAAAGTTTGCGATCGACACTTGAAACGTGGTTGTGAACATACCTGCCTTGACCAGGAGACGTGCCCTCGCCACAGAAGCGAATTGACGGAAACAGCAGCATCAACACGCCAGCAGTTTGAAAGCTAAGTGGCATTTTTAGCAGGCCAATACAACAGAACTTATTGATCACAACTAAACTTCCTAAAGCCGTTATCAGTTTCAATGACGAAACCTATTTTTTAGTAATCACCAGTTCATATTTATTTACATTTTTTCCAAAGTAATTGATCATTTTTAAAGGCTTTTGACAGCATACATAGGGACAGTTTATGGAAAATACTGAGGGCTTATGGAATTCCAAGCTGCATAGTGTCAATCATAAAAAGCCTCTATGCCAACTTTACGTGTAGCGTACGGCAGAGCAATCTAACCTTTGAAGTGAAGACAGGAGTACGACAGGGATGCCCCTTATCAACCACTTTATTCTTAACAGTCATAGACTGGGTGGTGCGACAGACAACAGAGGGCAGTCCAAGAGGAATAAGATGGACTACGTTTTCTACATTGGAAGATCTGGAATATGCAGATGATATTGCACTACTAGCACATTCACATCAACACATCCAGGAAAAAACTGATAGACTTAATAAGTATAGCCAGCAGAGGGGCCTGAACATCAATCTAAAGAAGACAGAGGTCATGACACTCAATGTGAGCAACCCCGAGCCCATAACAGTAAGGAATCAACAACTGGAACAGACAGAAACCTTCACATACCTAGGATGCAAAGTAACACCAGATGGCGGAGCAAGCAAAGACATCTACAACAGAATGAACAAAGCAAGAACAGCCTTTTATTGTCTAAACAACATCTGGAAGCCCTCTCAGTACAGCACAAGCACAAAAGTAAGATAATATCAGAGCTGTGTGCTTTCTGTGCTTCTCTATGGTGCGGAATGCTGGAGAGTAACAGAGAAGGAAATGTCGAAATTGTCCTCTTTTCACACAACCTGCCTAAGAAAAATTCTTCGAATCTTTTGGCCGAATACCATCACCAACGAGATCTGATTACTCGGAGCAAGCAAGAGGACATGCACACCATCATAGCTGGCAGACGCTGGAGTTGGGTTGGCCATGTCCTCAGAAGAGACCCCGATGCCATCACAAGAACAGCTTTGCTATGGACCCCTGAAGGAAAACGAAAGAGAGGCCGACCAAAAACAACTTGGCGGAGGACTGTGGAGGCTGAGATGCAAAGAATGAACCAGAGTTGGGGCACTGTACGAAGGATGGCCACCGACTAAGCAAAGTGGAATCAATTTGTTGGTTCCCTACAAGACGCCCTCAGGCGTGATGGCCACTGACTTCTTTGAGGCTATGGGTCAAAGAAGAAGAATTGATCATTGAATTTGTTATATGTTGTTTTTTTTTTTTTACAAATTCAAATTTGATTTAGTTATTACAAAGACAAGTGCACACGGATGAATCAGCATCCTTAACATATCTATATTTACATCTATATAGCCAAATAATAAGCAATTTCACTGTTAATTCAGTTGGGGGCTTGTACGAGCTAAATTAAAGTATGTAATACCTCTTCACACAAGGCGGCGGGCAGATAAAAGTTAACATTGCTAAGACACATTTAGCATTGTTCTTGACTTCTGAAATATCTTGTGAATACACCCTCGAGGTAAGAGCATCATCATCCTTCTATCTGTATCTCTGCCAAGAGTAATCTTGTGCGAAGGTAGATACCTTTGAAGATCGACATTATATACTCCAGGTTTTGGCCATTGTTGGACCATCACTGCAGAGCAAAGGGGAGGCAACCCGTGACACCTTTTGACGTTTTCTTCTCTCTTTTGCTTGCCGTGAGAGCTTCTTTTCGCCCAATCTGAGGTTGCGCCTTAGAGCGCATCGCCACTTGGTGCGATTGGCAATTTCATCCTCCCAGGTTGCTGGATTTATGTCCAGTACCCTCATGTCTCTCTTGTACACATCTTTGAACCTCAGCTGCGGTCGCCCAACTGTTCTTTTGCTATCTGCCAGATGTCAGTAGAAGATATTTTTCGGGATGCGACCATCTTTCATGCGGCAGACATGACCAAGCCAGCGTAGTCCGTGCATTCATAATATGAAAATAAAACATTAGAAAATTAAGGAAATGAAAATAGGCGCATTTTATTCTCAATAAGACGTTTGGTGCTGCACCAACGATGACATATTTTATATGAGATTTGGAATTGGTTGTATCAACTAGTTCCTTATAAATTACGTCTGAACAAGCTAACCTAAGGTGACGTTCCACATGTGAACCAGTCAGATGTGGTTATTTATTGCGCTTCATACTGCTTGTATCATTCACGATTGACAAAGCTTAAGAGTGTTTTGTTCTAGCAGGAAGAAATTAATGACATTGATATAAAAATGAATCCATAGTTAACTAACTGATAAAGAAATACGCAAAAATATTAACAATAATAATATAATATAATATAATAGCCCCTTCAGTCATAACTGACTATGGGAATGCGCCTCTGAAGTGGCAGCCCTCGGCTGCTTATTTTCCTGGTGCTCCTTTCGACGTTTTCTCCTCACCTCTACTTCTTGTGTGAGCCTCTCTTCGCCCAATCTGAGGTGGTGCCGTAAATAGCATCGCCACTTATTGCGATCGGCAGCTTCATCCTCCCATGTTGCTGGATCCATGTCCAGTGCCCTCATATCTCTCTTGCACACATCTTTGAACCTCAGCTGTGGTCGCCCAACTGTTCTCTTGCCATCTGCTAATTGTCCGTAGAAGATATCTTTTGGGATGCGACCATCTTCCATGCGGCGAACATGGCCAAGCCAGCGAAGTCTGCGCTGTCTAAGCAGCGTATACATACTTTGAAGGCCAGCACGTGACAACACCTCGACATTTGTCACTTTATCTTTCCACGAGATGCCGAGGATGTGGCGTAGACACCGCAAATGGAAGGTATTGAGCCTTCTTTCTTGCTTAGCATAGGTCGTCCAGGTCTCGCTGCCATATAGGAGTGTGCTGGTGACGCAGGCATTATATACCGCAGCTTTGGTCTTCATTGTGAGTTTAGAGTTTCCCCAAACACGCGGTGTGAGGCGGGCAAAGGTAGCTGCAGCTTTGCCAATGCGGCTGTCGATTTCTGTATCCAGTGAGAGTTTGTCATTGATGGTGGACCCTAGGTATGTGAAGTGGTGCACCACTGCCAATTCATAGTTATCGATAGTGATAACTGGTGCAGCACCCACATCCTGACTCAGCACATTCGTTTTCTTTAGACTTATTGTGAGGCCAAAGTCCTTGCATGCTTTAGTGAAGCGATTCATCAAGCTCTGAAGCTCCTGTTGGCTTTGAGTGACGACTGCAGCATCATCAGCGAACAACAAGTCTCTTATAGTGACCCTTCTGATTTTATGTTTTTGCCTTCAGCCTTGAAAGATTAAACAGACGGCCATCTGACCTAGTGTGAAGGCATATTCCTTCAGTTGCATCTCTGAATGCATGTTTCAAGAGTAAGGCAAAGAAGATTCCGAAGAGGGTCGGAGCCAGAACACAGCCTTGTTTAACGCCACTTCGTATATCAAAGGGCTGTGACGTGCTTCCAGCATATTGGACTGTTCCCTTCATGTCGTCATGGAATGACTTTATCATTTCCAGCATTTTAGAAGGGCAGCCTATTTTCAGGAGGATTTTAAAGAGTCCATCCCTACTAACCAGGTCGAATGCTTTTGTGAGGTCTATAAAGGCGATATATAATGGTCTTTTCTGCTCTCTTGATTTTTCCTGAAGCTGGCGGAGAGAAAAGATCATGTCTGTTGTTGATCTGCCAGCTCGGAATCCACACTGTGCCTCTGGATATATGCGCTCAGCTAACTTGTGTAGTCGCATTAAGATGACTTTGGCAAAAACCTTACCAACAATACTAAGAAGAGAGATGCCTCTGTAGTTATTGCAATCACTTCTGTCTCCTTTATTTTTATACAGTGTTACAATCTTGGCATCTCGCATGTCTTGAGGAATAGTTGTATCTTCCCAGCACTGGCACAGCATCCTATGCAGGGGATGTAATAGCGTGCTCTTACAGCATTTGATTAAATCAGGAGGAATCCCATCACTGCCTGGTGCTTTGCCAGAGGCCAAGCTATCAATGGCCTTACTGAGTTCCTCTAATGTTGGTTCGGCATCCAGCTCCTCCATAGTTGGCAGACTATTGACAGCATCAAGGGCTGCAGGCGTAACGGTATTGTCTCTAGCGTAAAGCTCAGAGTAGTGCTCGACCCACCTCTCCATCTGCTTACCCTTATCGGTTAGCTTCTCTCCGCTGATGGTTTTTAGCGGTGCCGTCTTACTTTTATGGGGGCCAAGTGCTTTCTTTATACCGTTATACATTTGTCTAATGTTGCTTGTTTGCGCTGCGATCTGGATGCTCTCACTGAGCTGGAGCCAGTAGTCATTTGCACAGCGTCGAGCAGTTTGTTGAACTTTGCTTCTCGTAGCCCTCAGGATCTGTAGGGTTCTGGCACTCGGTGAACGTTTGTATTCATTCATAGCACTGCGCTTAGCTTCAATGACAGGTGCCATCACATCTGATGAAGCGTCAAACCAGTCATTTGACTTTGCTGTTTTCTTACCAAAGGTGGCAAGTGCAGTACTTTGAATGGTGTTCCGTAGATGCTCCCAGTTCTCTGTAATAGTATCACCATGCTGAGGGCTACTGAGCACTTTCTTGAAGGTCTCAGTGAATTGAGCGATCATGAAAGGGTCTGACATCTTGCTGGTATCAATGCGTGGTTTCCCTTCATGTCTGACACGATAGAGTTTTCTTGGTTGTGCTCTGATTTTGCAGCAAACCAAGGAGTGATCTGTGTCACAGTCTGCACTATGGTACGAGCGCGTGGAGAGCACAGACCTGAGGAGTGGCCTTCTGACGAGAATCAGGTCAAGTTGGTGCCAGTGCTTGGATCGTGGGTGTCTCCATGACACCTTATGCTGGGGTTTTGTCTAACTGCTACTTCCCGTGTTTTGCCGACACCTATAGGGTGAAGCTGGAGTGTCCTCTCCAGGGCGCGAGCTTGGGCACAGTTCAACAATAATAATAATAAACACTAATTGCGTTTACTGGGCTAGAATGTATTTCTAACAGGTAGCATATGACGTCACATGTTCTTGCAATGGCCTAACTTGGACCAAATCGGCTTAAGACGCCTCAAATTCATTCGATGCATTATTTGCAGCAATAATAATTATTTATTATTTATTTATTATAGATGGGTTAAACAGACTCGTGGGGCGGCGCTACATGATGCGTGCCAAAATAAATTATTTTGCATGCCACCTTGGGTACGCGCGCCATAAGTTCGCAACCCCTGTCCTAGATTGTTTCGTAAAGGAAGGCCTGCGGAAAATAAGCCACTAATAATACAATGCTTCTTTGTTTACAAAACTACAGCTTAAAGATGTTCTTGCTGAGGGAAGCCCATACATGGATTCTACCTGCAACAACATTGCAAGTTTTCAATTATTTATCAATCGCTGTGAGCTACAGAGACGTTGGGGTGGATTATTGTACCGGCCAGAATAAATTATTAGGCCGGGGCATGGCTTGACAGCTGATCCACGCTATCTCACGGGGGCACGCTGGTCAGTTTGGGCGCGTCTGGTTTAAAATAGTTATCCCAAAAACTGCGGGTATGAACATTCCCCACGAAGCCTTTTCGTCACTGAAAATATGAGTTTTTTAAGCTATTAGCACTGCTAAACACTTAAGTAACTAGAATTAAGTGCCTTTACAAAAGAGACAGCTTAGATTAGTGGGACAACCGTCATAATAAAATAACTAGAATAGGGGACCACTAGACCTACCACTGTGAGAAGACCAGGCAAGCCACCTCGAGAAGCATCTCTGTGGTTGACATTTGGGACGGATGTGCATAATTTTATTTTTCTAACTTTAATACATGATTTATATATCTAATTCTTACATTCGTGTTCATTATTAAGATGAAAGCTGAAGCTGTATTTTCATTGCATTACTCCACTATTATTCCCATGGTATATGCAAGCTTCGCAACGTCTGACATACTATTTCTCGTGAGTTCATTATTACCAACTGTCCTTGTCTTCTCCGTGTTTTCAATTTTTTTTTTTTGCTCAGCAATGCTAGCAAGACATTCTTAAACTAAAACAGTCATGGGGACAAAAAAGAAGAACACACATGGTTAAAATTCCACAGTTGAATGTTACCCGCTTTAGTCGAGGTCATAAATTATCTGATGGACTGAGTCCTTCAGAGAGGGCGGGCAAAATGCGTTGCAGCTAAGCACTGAGCTAAGGCAATGTTACACTTATTTGCTCTCCGGCCTTACTGTCGTACATAACAGCTGGAATCTTGAGGGCCGAAACGTGGAACTGCAACAGGAGCCTAAGAGCATTAGCAGTCCTGCAGAAGAGACCAACAGTCCAGGAGACCAGCGACACTTGGCTAACTTTAGAGCCAGGCAGACACACAAATTAGAAAGCGGAGTATACAATATTAGCATTGAGAAGCTTTTATACGTATGTCCACATGACGTAAACCTTTTATAGAACAACAATAACATGTTCAAAATAACACTTGTATGAAATTTATAAAAACAACACTATAGATGGGGCTTTCTTTTAGATTATATCGCTTTTGGAAATTCTATTGTATAAATCAAAACTATTGAGTCTGTTTTATTTTCTTTGTGTCACATTTATCTTGAATGTAGCATTTCTGGTAATAAGATAAAGTCTTTTATTCTTTTTCCTGGGGGAAACGAGCCAAAATGCATTGTAATTGTAGATGACAATATAATTACTGAAGTCAAGGAAGGGATAAATTGTGACGAGAATGCCTAAACCTCTGCCTTTATTCTATACTTTTTCAGTAATCTCTGTGCAGATTCACTAAGAGGCAAGTTTTACTATTCTTATAATATCCCTTTTCACGTTCTTAAAAAGGAACTGCCCTGATTGAGTGAGAGAGAGTAGTGTTTTTCATGTGTCAGTGGACAGCAGGCATTCTTCATAGATAAGCGCCTGCTTCTTTCTTCTGTCACTCTTATTTTCATCCACACATCTTCACTCAATCACTCTCTCCTCTTTTAAAATAACCTCACAGTATGCAAGGAAGATGGTCCTTAAAACTAACACCAAACTGCTGTACTTTAGATAATAGTAGAACAATGTATAAACAAAAAGGTACAGGTAGTCCCATAGCATATACTGCCGTAGTGGATTGAAGTGTTAGAGACTTCACCATACTAGGTCCAGCATCGAGAGTTCTCTTCCTCGCTGCCTTTCCCTTCCCTAACTCAAAGTCAGCTGGGTAGACTGGAGCGTTTCAGTACCGTGATTCGAACACGGCACCTTTGCCGCGATAGACCAGCGCTCTAACCACTCTGCCAATCGGACGCTCAAAAAAATGTATACACGTCAAATGCAATACGACTCCTCTTTTTTCTTGAAAGATAAATTCGCTATTTTTGTTGCGAAATCTGAAATTTTACTTCTTGTGAATTATTAATTACAAATAACATGTAAATTTTAAAGCTGTCCCATTGTCGTAGGGTGAGACAGGACAGATGTCATTGGTGACCACTACTTAAGTGAGTTGCAGATGAAGTAGGGAAGACAGGATCACTAAATGTGATATTAATTGACTTACAACAGCGAAGAAGTCATATTTAATTACGTGATGGAATTCTTCGTTCACCCTACCGAACTTTGTAGAAGTAATTCACTCACACTCTCATTTGTTTCTGACAGACAGACTGAGGGGACGAAAAAAAAACCAATGGTTGGAAATTCTGAACTGATGGTCTCTTTCTTTATCAATATTTGTTTAAACCATATATATATATATACTTTTTTTTTCTTTTACAGCAAGCCATTATTAGGAATAACAATCTTGAGTTTAGCATTAAAAAATTTTATTGAACTAAAGAAAATACACAACATGAGTTTTGACACTCACTAAGACAACACATCACACTACGGACTATACACAAATTTCGCTTAACTAAATTCCGTTGCTAGCCTCCCAACTCGGGCGCCAACTTCCGAGTCTAGTCTGAGTCTGTGTGTAAATCCAAGCACTTGAGTCTATCCTAACAAATGAAGCCTGTGCTATCCTTGTGTCGTGAGTTGTGTAGAAAATGTATTTTGTTGAGTTAAGAAAACTCTAGTAAACTGCAAGATAGACAGTAAAATACAGATTGGGATAATCTTAAGACAGCATGGAAGAAGATCTATTAATGTTATTTCTCTTTGCAAGCCCCATAACTCACTTATGTATTCTTAAGAATCATCCGCTCTCTCTCCTTTTCACCGAAAGACAGAAACAAAGTAAGAGCTTATGAAGTCACTTAAGACTCACTAAACAGTAGAGATGGACGAATGTCTTGAACAAGCGCATTAACAAAAGGTTAATATTTATTAAAATTCCTTTTAGATTGTAAATAAGAAAAGAACACAATCTCAGCAAATAACAATAGATCAAACAACAAAGTTAAGAAATACTGATTCCAAACATTAAGAAAACAATTTGGTTTTGACACACACAACAGGCAAAAATATATATGCAGCAAAGCCTTGAAACAAAAAAAAAATGTAAGCATCCTGGGGTTATGTTATTACTATTCCAATGGTAGGTGCTCTATCCTTGAGCCTGGAAAACACATATAATCCAGAGATAAAAATGCTGTCCTTGAGCAGGGACTGGGCGTACTGTATACCCGTTTACTTATAAATAGTATAACTGGGGGCTGATACTGATATTCCTCTGTCTGTGTGAGACTAGATACTCCGTAGAAAAACACGGGTACCCGAGTTTCTATGCGCTGGCTAACTTGAGTAGAATGATATATTGGGTGCCACTAGGCACTGGCATACACTGAACCGGTAAGTAGTTAGCTACTACAGCACCATACTTGACGACGTCAGGCTGTGGTTACCGGGTTCACACTGTGGTGAATGGTATTTTAGTGATTGGCACCCGTTTAGTGGGCTGTTTCGAAGAGGGTTATTAGTTGACAGGTAATGACACACGTATAACAATCCGATTCCTGAAGGGTATTATAAGAGAGAATGTTACGTTCTGTCCATGGTTTGCTTGCTTCCAGCCGTTTGGCAGTAGCTCTGGAGCTGAGACAAACATACACTATTCCTCTGTGCAAAATACAAATCATAACATAAATATATATTTAACATATATGCACTTGTAATGTATTTGTTTGTTTTGATAGGAATTTCCGTATGCTGTCCTTCTGATATGGATTGTCCTCTTGTTCAGTTCACAATATCAACTCTCAACATCCGTGTTCCTATGCAGCTTACATAGACCAATTTTATTTGTACATACATATGCATCTTATCATTAACTCTTAGTAACATCGAATTTGTGTCCTCATCCAAATGAACGTATGGGTTTCAAAACTTAGTCCCCGTTGTGAGAAAGCATTATTATTCATAAGACATTGCTTGAGTTTACATAAAACTATTAACAATACGAACATTTCCCCATGCAATTGTATGCGCCCCTGTGAAGATTGGTAAAAAAAGAGGAAAACAATAACATTCTAAATTGAGTACATACATATGTAATGAGCTTATGTTCGTTGGCTATATTATAACTTTACACGTTATAGAACTCTTTCACTGGCTGGTGGTTAAATCTCTAAAGTTGCTTTGTAAGTTATGTTTAACTACAAAATATACATTTATTTGTTCCCTACCAAGCCTCAGTAATTCTACCAAAAATGACTTCTTTCCATAAGTCATTTACACTTGAAAAATCTCTACTCCTTACTTAATACCGAGTAAGTGGGTTTGTTACGGCTAGAAATTATATACGAAAATTATAGTAAATATATACATCTTTCATTCCCTGCTCAACTTGGAGTCTGGGGTTACTGCTGCTTTTGGTTCCCTGTGAGAACCCGCATGAAGCAATCACCAGCACTTTGCAGTGGTGGTTCATGAATTTATGACATTTACGTGCTGAGATTGGCAGCCTCTTATGGACCTATATAACCATCAGCGAGTTCAAATATGTCAAATTCAAAGTATAAAAATATGTTACAACTTACCCCAATACTGGGATCATAGATTTCTTGCTCAGTTGAATAGTCTCGGCAACTTAATGCAGATGCCTCGAACACACGGCTGGGGTATTATTTATATTACATAATCCCTCTGTGACTTTGTGAGTAGGTACTGTAGGAGTTCGGTTTCGTATTAAATTGTAGAGTTTAATGGGTTTTACTGGAGTGCAATAACAGTGGGAACTTTGCAACATTAATTAACTGTGTAATGGCTTGCTGTGTTAACCATTGCTTACAAGATGGATAGCAGCTGCCTTAACTGAGAGATCAGTGGCGTTTCACTTGGGAACATGAACATCAGACTCACTGCCCATTTCGCCGGGACTACCCAAGGGGTCTCCACTATCACCGGTGCTGTTTAATATCTGTACAGCAAAAGTAGCCACCATTCAGCCAACTGGGTTGGGAAGAACATTGACTTTTGCTGATGATATACACATTTACAGAACTGGCTCTGATCAAAAAGACATGGTTAATAGCGTACATAGGAAAATACAAGCGGTGTCAAAATGGTGCAAGGAAACTGGCTCTAAAGTCAATCCCAACAAGGCCTGCGTAATGTGGTTCTCCTTGAACAACTATATTGTGAAAATAGACCTCTCAGATATTACTCTTAATGGACAGAAAATTGAAAGGCGCGAAAAGCTGAAATACATTGGAGTTACATTCGATTTCGGGCTCTCGTATAAGTACCATGTTGAACAAATCACACAGAAATGCAGGAGAGGTCTGGCAGGACTGCAAATAATGGCCGCGGCGCGTCTGGAGCAGAGATTACTATTTATTATTAAACATCAACTAGTCATTTCGGTCATTGAGTATGTGCTGGGAAACGTAACGCTGTCAGTAACACAATGTGAACGACTAGAACGCATTAGAAATGAAGGGATGCGTATAATCTTGGGTTGTACGCGAGATACCCCCGTTGTGACAACGAGGTACATGCTTGGAGGGCTGTCGATTAGATCCAGATATGCAATGGCCCAAGTAAAAGTCTATATACGAGAAACCACAGACAAACGACACCCCCTGAATGGAAACATAGCTGACATTAAGGGAGCAAGAATAAAGAGAGGAATGTCATGGATGGCACAGGTAGAGACAACGATCAAGCAGGTGATCACAGTTGAAAATATATTCAAAGGGGAAGAGTGGAGTATGTCAGATGAGAACTAGATTAACTACCAGCAAGTCATCATCAAACAACAATTAATTTTCTGTTGTACCAATAAACGCCACTAGGCGTAACGGAACAACAGTTGATTTCTTGTTGCCCTAAGGTGCCTCTAGGTGCACTGGCCACGGACTGC
Source organism: Oreohelix idahoensis (assembly GCA_024509875.1). NCBI lineage: Eukaryota > Metazoa > Mollusca > Gastropoda > Stylommatophora > Oreohelicidae > Oreohelix > Oreohelix idahoensis. The sequence goes on from JAMPIV010017298.1 coordinate 22,739, forward strand.
TTTGTCGGTCGGTGGCTAAGGATGGAAGAAGAAGAAGAAAAAGAAGAAGTCATCATCAGCCTTGGCAGAGAGTGTAGAACTTGGGACATTGGAAAAGCAGACCTGGAAATCAATCTGCTGATACATGATCATGCCAGGGATAATAGTACCATTGTGTATACAGATGAGTCTGTAATCCGTGGTGAGTGCAGCATGAATGGAAACATTCAGCTTCGAGCTACAGCTGGTGTGGAACAGTAAGCATTCACACTCTTCGATATATACTGAGGGAGACTGAGCACCTATGGGTTTGCCCAGAGTGCAATGATGTCGATTCTGTTCAACAATAACAATAAATAATAGGTAATTCCGGGAAGCTTGGAGATGCTGTCTATATATTCTCCACATAAAAAGCAATGTTTCCAAGGACAATTGATCTCCCACAGTATGGGTGTTTTTTTGTTGTTTTTTTTTTAGATAGGTGATGACCGAAATTATTTCTGGAAAGAAATATACACACATGAAACATACATTACATAAATCATATTCTTTACATATCAACAAATCAAAACTTTCCACCCATTTTCCACTTACATCTTAAAGTCGCAAGGCCGATCCGAGCCCTGACTCATCCCGGCAGTGGGCGAGTGTCGCATACGATTTTCTCCCGTCTGCTCGAAAAACAGCTGGAAAACCTTCTGGTGCGCAAGCCATCACATAGCTGCTACAGGCGAGAGGTAAACAAAGAAAGAATTCATAGCTTTCTAAGCCCAATGGGAATTTTGAAGAAAAAAAACAATCCACAGGCCCTTTTTACGAGGTGTGTATGTTTACAAAGTGTGAGATACACACATATTCAATCTGAGCCAAAGTGCTCAAAGCAATACGCCTTGTGTAACGTTTTTGTTTGTCGCTTAAGGTGATAGCAATAATAATAAAAACAATAATAGTAATAATAACAACAATAATAATAATAAAAGGTTACAAATGCATTAGGGGTTTTACCTCTTTTACGGAGAACAAAATCTCACCACTTTACACACAAGATCTGTGAGATCGTAAGTATGAATTGTAGCTGTTGGATCACTCCTAAGTAAAAGAATTATTTCAAACTGATGTTGCTTCCCCTTCCGAGAGATTATCCACACCCGAAAATCAATTTGCTTAGCAGAATCCCAGTTCACATGACCATTACAATTATGAATACCATTTATGTATATTTTAAACAAATTAGCTACCATTTATTTACACGTTAATCCATTGCATATCCTGGACTGAAAAGAACATCCGCTTTAATTTCTATTGACTGGCGTTAGATGTTTATGTTCTTTCCACTTCACGTTAAGGAAATCTTGGCTTCACTGGACAGCTAGTAAATAATACATGGTGAGTCCTAGCTTATATAGGGGACATTCTCTGAAACCAGGCACATCTGCGCGGAATCGGTTTTGTATCTTCTCGTGCACGTGCGCAGGTTTCGATGAACTGAACCAGAGACAAAGGCTCTGGGGAACGGGTAACTTCCCCAAGTCGACCTAGATAAAAGATTTATTTTTTTGTTTGACCAGGGAAGTTGATAGACATGGTCGCTGGTGTCCCATACTTAAGACTTACGAAGATGAAACAAACCAGTGGATAGGAAATAACGCTGGTAGACACAGGTGGACCGTTATGTAATCTTGGCGAGCACAATTCCTGGTCGCTCGAAGAATGTTACGTCACTAAGACACGTCCAGGGGAACGAACTGTAATATCCTCCGTTCATGTGCAAACGCGCCTAGGAGGATTACGTCATATCTTGAGCATAGGGGAGTAATTAATGAGTTAGACTTTCCCCGTCTCAAAGACATCTGACGGCAACCCCACAGCTGAAATTCAGAGAACACCGTCATCAAATTATAGCAAATGAATGAAACACGGCCGTCACAAATAAGATTGACACTGAAGAGTCACGAATGTTACAACAGGATAAAGCCAAAAAGAGGAGGGAGGGGATTAAAATCGGAGATAAGAAATGGCCGTTTCTGTCTAAACGAAATCGGCAGGAAATTCTGAGTCACTACGTCACACCCATTTAAAACAGTTCACAACAGTTAATGGTTGCCTAAACAGACTTCTTTAAGAATTCATCAAGCATTTGGTTAATATATATAAATGTATATATATATATATATATATATATATATATATATATATATATATATATATATATATATATATGTATATATATATATATATATATATATATATATATATATATATATATATATATATATATATATATATATACTTTTCCTTTGCGCTCCTTGTGGAGCACGGAGACATCTCATCAGCTGGTCCCAATGCAGGAAGCCTCCACCAAAAATTCATACTCTTTTGCAGCAGTGTTTGATATAGCAATGTGTTTTACATTATGAGATTACCACCCGCATATCATGATCATCATCAGCTGCAATCTGTGCAACGGAGGTCGGCTACAATGGATCTCCAAGTCTTCTGTCTCTTGTCTTGATGGTACACTCTGATAGACTCTTTTCTGTCTCTTGTCTTGATGGTACACTCTGATAGACTCTTTCCTGTCTCTTGTCTTGATGGTACACTCTGATAGACTCTTTCCTGTCTCTTGCCTTGATGGTACACTCTGATAGACTCTTTCCTGTCTCTTGTCTTGATGGTACACTCTGATAGACTCTTTTTTGTCCAACTCTTGAAGTTAGCTTCCCACTTATAGCTCCGTCTTCCTCTTGCACGTTTGCCTTCAACCCTGCCTTCTTCTATGGTCTTCAGTAAAGTATCATGTCTTTTTACATGGCCAAAATATTTTAGCTGCCTACTTTTGGTCTCTATTAATTTTCATTCCTAGATTTCTTAGGACCTCTTTATTGTTTTTTTTTCTCTTTCTAAGGGAAACGCTCCATTCTCACACACACACCCACACCCACACACACACACACACACACACACACACACACACACACACATCATTATATAAATGTCCAACCTCATCGTTTAAAGCAAATAGCTACATAAACAATAGCTACAAGAACATATGAATGTTGTGTGCAGGTTTCCAGCAAGGAGACCACCTGCAGTGATGATGTCATGCTCCGTAAAGAGCGAATAAGAACATCATGATATATCTCCAACGTGAATGCGTTTATAAATGTGCAATTAATTATATTTCTCCTATAATGCTCAAGTTTCTAAAATATTATAACAAAGAAAGTTCTACAGTTTGTAAATATGTTTGTGTTGTCTGTTATCTTAACCGTTTCAGAAATTCACCTGTGTTAAATGTTGGTAAACACTCAGTCAGTCAACAAACATCTAAAATGGTAGTCATGAGAATACAAACATGGGAAATCTCTATTTTTAGCTCTCCTTTAATTACAACCCTCCCTCAAAATTGACAATAACCAGGGTTTGCTCTTAGTGTGGCTAGCGGTGATGCCTCAGGGGCGCCAATTTAGGGAAAGGTGGGGGCGCCCAACTGTAATTACTAACAAAAATTATCATTTTAAAAGAACAAGAAAAATGAAATGTAAAATTTCATGGTAAATAAACTTTTTCTTATCTGACACGAATCTGATAGTTATACTATCTTCTTGGATCCTTAGCTCTTGACTGACACAGCAATCAATGGCCATCACGCCTTGTGGCACCTTGATCGGTCGGTGGCCATTCTTCGTGCAGTGTCCCAGCTCTAGGTCATGCTGTGTATCTAACACGGGATTTTCGCCCCTTGCTCTGCAGTGATGGTACAGCAATGGCCTAAACCTACAGTATCTAATGTGGGTCTTCAAAGGTATCTACCTTCACACAAGATAAGTAAGACATGCAAATATAAGAATGATGATGCTTCTACCTTGAGGGAGTCTTCACAAGATATTTAGAAATCAAGAACAATGATGAATGTGGCTTAGCACAGTTAACTTATTATCTGCCCGACAACTTTTGTGAAGAGATATATTGTATGATTTAGCTCGTTCAAGCCCCCAACTGATTTAATTCAGTGAAATCTTAATTTAGTAGCTCTGTTTTAAGCGTATTTAAGGTGATTGAGACATACGAGTGCAGTACACTCAAAAGGATTAAATCAACTATAAATGTGTATATATATATACAAATAACAAATTTATAATCAATTATATTTAACAGTATAAAATGAATAACTCTTTTAAAAAAAGCTAATCATCACAGGGCGATGTTATGGATATTGAGGGAATTGTCTGACAGTTCACTTGGCAGCTTTTAAGTGTGTACTTAGCTGCCAGTAAGTTTGTTGGTTTCTGCTCCAGCCAATGTTTGGTTCTTTGCAGGTTATGGACTGATTCACTCTAGTCACTGCTCAAGTCTGGAAGTTGTGACACGTTCGAAGAAATATCAGGGAGTAATCACAAAGCTGGTCCAGCGTCTGATGAAGATGTCTAAACGTTGACAGCAGGCGACTAATACCACACACTTTGTTCCAGAGATAGCACCTCTAACGGTACCACCGACTAGTATCATGAAAGAAGAGCAACAAATACCTTCCTGAGTATTGGGTTTCCTGATACATAATCATGTGCCCTCCACCCTCTTTTCATTCCTTCTTCTTCTTCTGCGTTCAGTTTGTAGTCATGCTAAATCTGCAGGCCTGTCGCCAGGACGAAGTCCACAGTCTTTACCAGGTCGGCGCGGTAGCCCCAAAGCTTCTGCTGGAGCTCAGCACCCTTTGGCCAAGTCGCACGTCGCGATTCATCATGGGGTGGACAGTTCTGGAGAATGTGTTCTGGGGTCTGGATTCCAGTTCCACATGGGCATTCATTCGTGTGGGATATCCTGAGGCGATAGAGATGTCCAAGTAATCTGCAGTGACCAGTTCTCAGGCGGAAAATTGTGGTCTGTTGGTATCTGTTTAGATGGGGGATTGGGTCATCTCTGCTGCATATATCCCCTTCCTCCTTCCACTGATTTTTGTACTTGTTGTGGATGATGGTTTTTGCTTCCCGATAGGGCAATGGGTGGCTGTATTGTTCCATTTTACGGCCACTTCTTGATAGAGCATCTGCTTTCTCATTACCAGCAATTCCACAATGGGAGGGTAACCACTGAAGGGTAATGGTTGATGACCTTTGGATGATGTTAAGCTCAGATCTGATTTCATTCATCGTGTTATCATTTCTGGTGTTTTGTATTGTTTCCAGTAATGATCTGCAGTCAGTGAAGATTACTATCTTAGCTTGTGACTGCTGTTCGGGTCTGGTGAGGATTTTCAGGGCTTGCAGTAGTGCCATAGCTTCTGCCCTAAAATTGGAGGAGATCTTTCCAGTTGGGAAGGCCTTTCGGATGATCTTTCCATTTAGGAATCTTATAAAAATGCCTCCTCCACCGTTCTTTACTGCCCCCTCAGCGGATCCATCTGTGTATGCGTGTGTCCACTCCTTCGGGTTGTACTTTTCTTCAATCATTTCTTGAGCCAATGTTTTTAGTTGTTGAGGGGTCTGGTGGCCTTTCTTTTTTATTTCAGGGACTTCTGTGATAATAGATATATTTCCATGGCAGTCGTCTGGCTCCTCGTAATCAATCATCTCAGTAGATCGGTTTTGGAGGAGGTCTTCATGGCATCGATGCAGATCTTTGGAGATGTTTAAGAAGCTGGTTTTTTCAGCCTGTTCTTTGTCAAACTATGGATTTTGACATGCATTGGATGACTTGGCATTCGTAGAAGCTTCTCACTGTGAGTGAATACCTTTTCCTCACGTCTGTCATCAAGAGAGCGGATGTTGGTGTATCTCTCCATTGCTTGGATTGGAGAAGTCTTCATCCCTCCAGTGATTAATCTAAGGCCTGAATTTTGCACTTTCCTTAGACGTTCTGTGTTTGTTTTAGATGCCGTGGCCCAGGCTGACATTCCATATTCAAGTACAGGTCTGACTGTGCCTGTATATACTTTTTTAAGTATGTTGGTATTTGCCCCCAACTTGTGCCAGCCAGTTTCTTCATAATAGAGAACTTTCTTATTGCTCTCTGTTCTACTGCTTTTATGTGCGGCTTCCAGGTGAGTCGCTTATCCAACTTGACTCCCAGGTATGTTGGGTTTTCCTCGATTGGAAGCTCACTTCCCTTTGGTTGCAGTTTGATCATTTCTCGGCGATTTGACAGAGAGAAGCAGGTTGCTACTGTCTTGGAGAGGGTTATCTGTACTCCCCAATCTGATGCCCATTTACCGATGGTATTTAGCGCTGCTTGCATCCTGAACTTCGCAGTAGGCAAATGATCAGCAGCACACCAGGCAGCAAAATCGTCAGCATGAAGAGCCCTGGAGATATGCCCGGACAGTTTCTCTGCAATATCATTTATATATATTATAAAAAGTGTGGGGGAGATAACTCCTCCTTTTGGCATACCCTGTTGTAGAGTGACGCGATGGCTCAGTTTCCCATCAAGTTTTACTCTTGCTGTGCGGTATCGGAGAAAGTCCCGTATCCAGCTGAACATTCTCCCTTCAATTTTGTTGTTGAGCATCTTAAGGAGGAGTCCTTCTTTCCGTACCTTATCGAAGGCTTTTGTCAAGTCTACAAACATCGCCAGTACTTTCTTTTTCTCCTGAAAGGCATTTTCTACTTCCTGGGCTAGATATACTAGCTGGTCTTCGGTGCTGCGATTTTTCCTGAATGCTGACTGTGTGTTATCAAGCAGATGGTTTTTTCCCCAGATGTGTCAGTAATCTTGAGTTCTCCATTCTTTCCATTACCTTACCCAGAAAGCTCAGTGGACTAACTGGTCGGTAGCTGGACTTGCTTGTTTTCTCCTTTTGTTTCTTTCTGATGGGAACAATGATTGCTTCTTGCCATCGATCTGGAAATTTTCCAGTACTCCATGATTGGTTGAAGATTAGGAGGAGCTTGTGCCTGGCTACAGGTCCAAAGTCGTGATCATATCATTTGGGATGCCATCTTTTCCTTGAGCTTTCATGTTCTTTAGTTTTGTTATGGCAGCACTGAGTTCTCTCATAGTAAGGGGTGACTTCATGCAGGTATCTGGGTTTTGGTGCTTCAGTTTTTCTTTTACTTCCTTACGTACTTCTTGGATACGTGCATGTGAAAGTGATGTGGTGCTTTCTTCCTTGTAGAAATCTGCCAGGATGTTTGCTGCCATCTTTCCTGTGTGGTATTTTTCATTTTCCTTGATGACAGTCTTACAGTAGCTGGTTGTTGTTTCTTCATTTAGCACTCTTGTCAGACTCCACAGCTTGCTTGAGTCCTTTTCCATGTTGAGACTGCTGGTCTTCTGGTGCCAGCTCCTTTGGATTTCAGCTTTCTTTTGTTCATTAAAAGTTTGTTTTATGCTGTTGTGCCTCTGGGTGTTCTCTACTGTGGGATTTTGCTCCATAGTTTCCCGTGCTTTATTTAAGTCACTATGGAGTTTTCCCAGGTTGTCACTCCAGTATGGTTTGTAGTCTCGTCGTTTACCTCGTGGAATTGACTTCTTTGCTGCTTGGATGATTGCCTCACTGATGATGGAGATGTTTTTATTGATGTTATTTGAGTTGGTAATGTTCTGACAGAGGTTATCGGCTTGTTCTTTAAAAAATCCCCACTTTGCTTTTTTGAAATTCCAGCCAGGAGACATATTAATTTGTCCTGCACTTCTTACCTCAGATATCTGTAACGTGACTGGTACATGGTCACTTCCAACCAGTTGAGTATTTACTGTTCTAGTGGTGAGGCGATGTATGTCATCTGTAGCCATAGCAAGATCTGGTGTGCTCGTTGTTTTCCATACTCTGGAATAGAAGGTGGGCTTATCCTCTGGTTGGTTTATTAGAATTAGTTTATTCTCTACCATCCAATCTTCCACCTCTTCTCCTCTCGGATCTGTTGCTTCATAGCCCCAGCTGGGTGAGTGGCTATTGAAGTCACCCATAGAAAGGTATCTCGATGCTGCAAGCTTCACTTTGTGAAGCTCCAGAGTTGTGGTTGGAGGGCTGTAGCAGTTTGTGATCATTAAGTCTCCACTGGGCAGCAGTAGTTGGACTGTTATGTATTCAAGTTCGTCCTCACCAGATCTGTGTATCTCTACTGCTGGGATTGAGGTTTTAATCAGTGTGAGGATTCCTCCCTTAGTTCTTTTTGCCCTGTCTTGGCGGAAGGATTCGTATCCACGTATAAAGAATCGTTGGGTATCTTTTAGGTGAGTTTCTTGGATGCAGATTATATCAATGTTATTTTCCCTGAGGAATTCTTGTAACTCCGGTTTCTTGTTCCTCCCTCCTTCTGCATTCCATTGAGCCACTGTAAGATAGTGGGTTGGTTGGTCAGTTGCTCTACTTTGCCTTCCCCCGACCATTTGATTGGCAAAGGCACCGGTTGCTTGGGTGGGCCCTTTCGAGGCTAGGGGCCCGGCTCCGCTCCTTCCAGGTAGTAGCTGATAGGAGCGACGCCATGACGTAAGTCGAAATTGTCGCATGACTCCATACTGCAAAAGCGTGTGTGTCCTAATTTTTCCCGGTGTCTGCGCCGTATCTTACCCACTCCGTCTTCGGCAGGCCGGGTTGCGTTTGTTGTTCAGGGTTGTCTCCCATAGCCTTTCCATCTCCCGGTGGTGGCTGCAAGGCAGCAGGTTGGTTTGTTTATCGAGGTTTACCTTCCCCGTGGCTAGTGCTTGTAGCAGCTCTTACTCGCTTGATGCACCCGTCGTAGGACATATGGGGAATTTCAGTGGGGTATCAGTGCCACCTGTTACCCCTCTCTGTCTTGCTGGCAGGACATCGCCGTTTGGTCTGCGGCTGCTTATTCGTCCAGCAATACTGACTTAATTCGCAGCTGACACACCATATCTGAAGGTCGTTTCACTATCCGCCACATGTGAACGCGCCTGGTTGGGGTCGGTCGCCCCTTTTGCCAGGCTTTTCATTCCACCATCCGATCTTCCTCAGAACTTTACCCTCTCTGAGCCTCAATATTAATCCCAGTGAGCGGAAAACATTCATTACATTTATATTGAATATCTTTACCTTAGTACTGGTTGAAAAGGTGAAAAATTTAATAAGTATGAACATCAGTTCTATCATCATCTACTCCCTGCTCCATATGGATCTTAAGACTACCTCTGCTTTTGGTTCTCTATGAGAAACCCGCATAAAGCAGTCACCAGCTCTTGCAGTGGTGTTTCATGAAACCATCATTCTTTATGCTGAAGTTGCCAGCCTCACATAACTCGGACATCCACTAGCAATTTTCACATGTTAATAAATGCAAAATATAGAATTATAAAAATGTACAACTCACCCCAAAATTTCTTTGGGAACACTGAGTCCTGACTCAGAGAAATAGTTAAGGCAACTTGTTTAAGATGGCTCTTACACGCTGTCTGGGGTATTACTTTACACTAGGCTCCCACTCTGACATTGTTTTCAGATTCCAAGGATTCCAGCTTACCATGTTTAATGTAGGTAGAGTTTTCTTGGGATATAAGTCCACAAGATGCTCAAACAAGGTCCAATCTGATAAACTTACTCTGGCTAGCTGGCTGTCTTCTTGACGAGGTGAATTTCACCGTGCTCTAAACCGGCGAAAGCGTCAGATTATATTGCAACTTTTGTCCCACGCACGTTGTTGTTACTATCTGACCAGGCTCCAATCAGAAGTGTAGCTTATAACATCTAGAATTGCCCAGCCAATTGTATACAATCATGCGTGTTATGATGCGGTATATCCCAACAATTTCCTCATAGAAAAGTCAGCGTGATTTTCTAAAAGTCACATTCCATATAAGGAATAGTTATTTCCGTCGATTATCGATCCTGTTTACACTCACGACTTTCTACATTATCACAAATAATGTCTTCCCGGAAACTTATTACAACATTCCGTCTTTTAGGAGCGAGTCTATAATATGCCACCACCTGGATAATTTACTGCCTTGTACCTGTGCAAACAAACATTTATCGTGTGACCACCTGGGTTTTGTTCTCTCCACGAGAGAAATTAGGAAGTTACGATAGCCACATCGGCGATAACCAAGCTCGCAGGGCGATCTTCATGTTAATCCGGTGCGTCAGTGTCTGGTACACGAGAATTTTACCATCATGACTATCAGTTAATATTACATCACCTGTCTACTCTCTCAGCACGGATGATCAGGTAAACAGACTTGACGCATTATTACAGGGAGAAGTGTAAACAAGTGACTGGACACGCATTTATGTGCTTTAAAAATGAGAAATAAGTCAGAGAGAGAAAATACTAAAAGGGAAGCGATTAATAACGTCACAGTATCTCGGTTATCCGCCAGGTTGTCTATAGTATGCCTCTATTTCGCCTTCCTCCTGAGGTCCTATGATGATAGCATAGCAGTTCTTGTGATGGTGTTTTCCTATATCTCTGTATTATATCTGTGGCCGTGCGCTGCTGATTGTGTGAGTGTAGGGATGATCACGTACGCCAACAAAATATGGCTATGTATAGTGTGGTTCGATCACTGTCCCAAACAAGGATAGTTGCAGATGGTGACGAATAAATGCTTTGGACAAAACCTTGTTGACCACAACAAACAGACAGTGCAGATGGTTGATGATTTTTCCTTAACTAGTGGTAAATGATCTTCACGCTGACAGCGGTGAACAATAAACTGGAACGTTTATTTACATCGGAGAAAATTCAAAACATCAAAATGTCGTAAACATGACATTCTCTACTTCTGCCCTTTCCCTCTATATTCATGTGTCGCTACCACCATTTCAAAGCTGTCATGATCTCTAAGGTAGTCGTGGCTTGAGAACCACTGTTGTACACTATTCTCTACTATCTCTTGATGATGGATCTGACTGTCTGTTATGTTCTATCTAGTGCTGATGGCGTATATGTAGTGACTGGCCAAACGCCAGGGATGTAACTTTCAGCCACCGTCTATGCTTCCCTACTTCATATTTAGTTACTGTCTATTATTTTGTACTTTATCTCTAGTAGCTGTCTATGGTATTGTTCTTTATTTCTAGTAGCTGTCTAGCTTATACTTCATCTAGGCTGGTAACTTCACATACCTGCGGGACCTTAAAAACATCTCCCACTTCTTGAAAACACAACTTGACATTCTTGTCCTTGGAATTATGAAAATAACTGACACCAGCCAATAATCTCAACTACAAAAGTGATGTCTCGAGCGGATGAATGGCTAGGCAAAGAGTTTGAATACTTATTTTGTGATCACAGAGCCCAACCACCTCAGTGGCTTATTTGCCCGAATGTACCGTTACAGACCTCGCTCATCACTGTAACATTTTTACACAGCAAGCAAACTAGGTTGTCCTACGCTAGACGCGTTCAAAAGCTGACTGATTTTCTACTTCTTCTTCTTCTTCTTCTTCTTCTTCCGTCCTTAGCCAAAGACCGACCAAGCAGTCTGTGGCCATTACGCCTTGCGGCGTCATAGGGCAACAAGAAATTATCCGTTGTTCCGTTACGCTTAAAGGCGTTTATTGGTACAACAGAACATTAATTGTTGTTTCCGTAATCAATGTGACAAGCAAGCGGTTGATCAATCCGCTGTTGATTTTCTACTAGCCGCCATTAAAAACGCATCGAAATCGTGACATGTTTTCACTGTTGAAATGTTTATGCAAGTGAGCGATTTTCAAACCCCGAAAGTGTGCAAGTGATGAAGTTCATGTATTCCCACTTTACTGTCGATGTGATGTTTACTTCAAATCTTGCGTGCTTCTTTTTGATAAATTCTGGCTTTATTAAAAGTCGAATCACATTGAAATTTGGCACACGCATTAGTCATGTTTCAGCGAGTAAAAAGCCATTATCTGTTTTCATCGAAAGAAAGTCTGTTAATGTTTTTGTCATGCCTCTACTGTCTTCACAAGAGCGATGGCAAGCTGTTGGTATGCTCAGCAGTGGAATGGCGACCAGAGAAGTTGCCAGACATTTCAATTGTGACCAGTCCACTATAGTGAGGCTGAACCAGCGATTTCGGGCGACAGGTACCACCAATGACCGTCCCAGGCTTGGTCAACCTCGTGTAACAACACTAGCTCAAGATCGCCAAATTCTATTGTTACATCTGCGCAATCGCTTCCAAACAGCAACTCAGACAACAGCTCATACACCTGGCACTCGGAGACTTGTCAGCGCAAACACTGTGCGACGGAGACTTCGCGCCGCTGGCTTGCAAAACAGACGTCCCAACATCGGTCCTATCCTTACTAGACGTCACCGGACCAACAGACTGGCTTGGGCCCTATAAAATATTCGTCGTCCAAGGACGGGATGGAGATCAACAATGTTCTCCGATGAAAGCCGGTTTAATGTCTCCTTTGCTGATAGGAGAAATCGTGTCTGGCGTCGTCCTGGAGAAAGATATGCCGATGCGTGTGTAGTCCAGCATGACAGATATGGAGGAGGAAGCGTACATGTGTGGGGTGGATTCTCTCATGACCACCGTACTCCCCTTCATGTTTTCAGAGTTAACGTTAGCTGACGTCTACGTTAATCAAGTACTGCGACCTATTGTAGTGCCTTTCTTCCAGAATCACCCAGATTTGGGAATCTTTCAGCATGATAATGCTAGGCCTCACACAGCTAACGTTACCAAGAATTTCTTAGCCCAGCAACCTTTTCTTGTACTGGATTGGCCTGCAAACTCTCCTAACATTAATCCGATTGAACACGCATGGGATGAACTGAACAGAAGGGTCCGCCAGTATGACATCAACAATGTGAATGATCTCGAGCGAGCACTCATTGCAGAATGGAACGCCATACCCCAAACATTTTTCGAGACACTCTACAATAGCATGAGACGCCGATGCCAAGCCTGTATTGATGCTGTAGGGGGTCATAAACGGTATTAATGATGGCTGTGACTGAATGACAGTGAGTGCGACTTTTGTTTTTACACCTAGGGTTGACAACTGCTTAGGAGCCGGTTCTGAATTGTCTCATGTTTAATGATACACCAAATTTGGGTTAGCCCGACCGAGCAAAGTGGAATCAATTTGTTGCTGCCCTACAAGACGCCACCAGGCGTGATGGCCGCTGACTGCTTTGACGGTTGGTGGTTATGGATCAAAGAAGAAGAAGAAGTATATTTTACGCCGACTTTCATTACTACTATTCTCTGCTAAAAATGTTCACCCTAACAAACTTTTCACGTGCGCGCTGCTTTTCGGTTACTCACTAAAACCATCAAGGGACGTAATTTAAAGTCGTCTCCCTGTGCTAACTAAGCTTAAAACCCATAAACCCTTCTTTGCCTTTATCACTTAAACACCACTATGCAAAACAGTTACACTATAATGTTTAAACTGAATTTAGTTTATAAATAAAATGCCGATCTAAATCTCGAATATGAAAATTACGGTGTTATTTCCCTTCCACTCAAACGCTCTCCTGCTCATTTTACCTTCCCGTAACAAAATCAAATAGTCTGTTAACCACTGTATGTAAATTTCTTACACAATTTTTGTCCTATACTGCCTAGCACTGCCTGTTACATTTCTTTAATTTAAAAAAGCATTGATCTCTCAGCTCTAATTCAACTTGAATAAAGTTACCTGCAGTAAAATTTTAAAACAAAACGTACTATGGTTTTGTGGATTGCTATTGTGAAAATCCCTTGTGGAAATTGCAGTATGATCCATCACAGAGGCATGAAATTGAGTCTCATAAGAATACATACACTAGTAGTAGTAGAGCCCGTCAGTCATAACTGACTATGGGAACGCTTCCCTGAGGTGACAGCTTTCGACTGTTTTTTTTTTCCAAGTGTTCCTTTTGACGTGTTCTTTTGCTTGATGCGAGAGCGTCTTTACGCCAAATCGGAGGTGGTGTCGTAACGAGCATCACCACTTAGTGCAATTGGCGTCTTCCTCCTCTTAAGGCTGGATTTGTGTCCATAGAATACATACAGTACTGCGCGGGATTTGGGAAGGGATGAGGGTCACCATGACGAGACCTAGCACCACTTTGACATATCCCTAGGCCTGACAATAACATCGTAATTACAAACACAACCGGCTAAGCCCAGCTCTGACAATAACATCGTAATTACAAACACAACCGGCTAAGCCCAGCTCTGACAATAACATCGTAATTACAAACACAACCGGCTAGGCCCAGCTCTGACAATAACATCGTCATTACAAACACAACCGGCTGAGCCCAGCTCTGACAATAACATCCATATTACGAACACAGCCGCCTAAGGCCAGATCTGATAATAACATCCTCATTACAAACACAGCTACCTAATCCCGGCTCTGACAATAACATCGTCATTACAAACACAGCCGCCTAGGTTCCGCTCTGACAGTAACATCGTCATTACAAACACAGCCGCCTAGGGCCAGCTCTGACAATAACATCGTCATTACAAACACAGCCGCCTAGGGCCAGCTCTTACAATAACATCGTCATTACAAACACAGCCGCCTAGGTTCAGCTCTGACAGTAACATCGTCATTACAAACACAGCCGCTTAGGTTCAGCTCTGACAATAACATCGTCATTACAAACACAGCCGCCTAGTGCCAGCTCTGACAATAACATCGTCATTACAAACACAGCCACCTAAGCCTGGCTCTGACAATAACATTCTTATTACAAACACAATCGCCTAGGGCCAGCTCTGACAATAACATCCTTATTACAAGCAAAACCGCCTCAACGACAAACAAAAAGTTGAATACATGAAACTGTCCTAAGATATGACATTTTACATATGGTTATGACCTGCCCTGTAGTTGTCCTAAACTTAAACGAATTCAACAAACATGCATGCTTCGTAAAAAAAAAATCTGGCCACGTCTGCCCCGAGTAACCTGCAAAAAATGTGTCTGATAACTTGGAGTGTACTCCGTCATCCTTCTAGTGATGAAGTTTATTTGGCTATAATTTTTTAACATCTTTTTTAAAACATCCTCAAAGTTCTAATAAATCAAGATTTTAATCATGACACTCTACATCTTCGTACATGCCTCAACAGAAAGTTTGTGCACCATTTGGTATCAGTCACCCCCGAAAAGCACTTGGAATATTTTTTTAATCTCCAGCATTTATCATATTCGAATAATTTCTGTTGACTTTTGTCTCTCCGTACTTTCTGTAACAACCCGTACAAAGGGTGTCACACAAGGGCAATAATCGCATCGTGACAAGTTTAAGTGCATTGGAAGCCATCTCGCTCGATCCATCGCTACCAGAAGGCCAAGAAAAACCCGGGCTTTGCACTCCGGAAAAGGTGACTTTATTGTTTGTTGTAAATAGTCAGAACATTAATGGGGCTTTTTTGCCTGATTATTGCATTTTTCAAAGGTGTTTGCTTTCTGGGAAAGCGATTAGCACGTGCGCTGCACCTGTTTAACTGCGTTCGTGACCTCGGCTGTTGCTATAAAATGATATTGGTTTCTAATCTTCCATCTTCATTTGGATTCCGTTTTCGTTCTCGTAACTGGCACATGACGGCACGGCTGTTGTAATTACACATTATCTTACAAGACATTTGGCCAGAGTGGACATTTCAAAGGTTAATAACAGAAATTCCTTTACTCAACAACTCACATAAATGTTTGAGGGTGCTAAATTGGCTGTGTGTCCTTTCACGATTTACTTTCGCAGCAAGGCAATGGCACCGTTGTGATGGCCCTAGTTAGGTTCCTGTTCTCTGGCGGCCAGTGTCCTCCTTTATATCTAACGGGTGCTGTTATTTACTTACATGTACTTATTCATTTATTTGCTACTCACTGTCCTCAGGTTTCCTTCATTATTTACATAAAGATTTGCTGTTTTTATCAATCGTTTATCATTATCTTTTGATATGCTCCTTTACTACCAAACAGACACTAAGCAGTTTGGCCATCTTGAAGGTAGCCTGCAGCAAACCACTTCATGCACTGGTCTTATAAGTAAAAAAAGAGAAATGAAATATTTTTACACTTTAAAATAAATAACAGGAAAATCTCGGTCCATGAGGCATCTTGTTCACTTTGCAGGTCAGGAATACTCAAAAAAAGGAAATGAAAATATTTTTTACTAACCACTTTAAAATAAATAACAGGAAAAGGAAGCTATTTTCACTTTATATTCAACTAAATGTCAAGTTTTACTGTATCTTGAATGTTGGCTTTAAATATGTAGATAGTTTATATGTCTATTCCTTGTCATCATACAAAGGTAAGTTTAAGTAGACTGTCTATGTTCAACTTGGGTGAGCTTCTGAAATTATGTCACTGGCTGGTAACTTATCTGTGGCTGCTGTTGAATTTCTCTGCCCACGTCATGACCAAACAATCTGCATATTCTTGAGGAAAATACTGCTGGATAGAGCTCCTGACTTATACCGAGCTGTGGTCTCCAGCAGCCTCCCGTAACAATGGCCAGAGATCTCTTCAAGATACTGAGATCGAACCTGGAATCAAGGATAACCACATTCTATGTAGGCATCTGCTTTAACCCACATACACATAAAGGACGTCACAACCTACCTTTGTCAAATCTTGTGCTAACAGGTTGCACTAGACATATCATTTCTTTGCTACTGTCTGTTTCCTGTGATTATCTTTTCCTGTATGGATTCCATGTTAATATCCTGAGCCCCATGCTTGGCTTCCGTACGATAATCAGGTTAAGTACAAAATAATATGTAACAGCTTGATTTCTTTATGCCGACAATTCCTGTAAGCCTAATACAGTATCTTGTAACAATGAATCACTCCAGACAAAAATACAAATTTAATTCCCTACTAGAACTTACTGGTCGTAATTATGCCATAGTTTCAAACATTATACACATTTTCTTCAGTTTCTCTCGCATCGCGAGCATGTTTCCAACACTACACACTGCCACAATTTAGGTCAATGTGACCGCCGTGACACATCCGTTCTGCATTTTCACTCTTGAATCGGTACTGACCTTTAGGCTGGTTATTAATAATTAACAAAATATACAAATAAAGATATCTTCCTTACCCTCAGGTAATTATGCACACACACACACGCTGAATCTGGCCCACATAAGGATCTAGAACTGCTTTCAAGTCCAGGAAGGCAAAAGACGTGGTCGATACTGTCTTTACTTCGGTCAGCTATGTGCTAATTTTTAAAATTGAATGGCGGAAAACCACAAGAGGTTGTTACTATTTATAGAACTACACCCGCCCAATCAGGAGTAAAGTCAAAAAGTCTTCCCAAGAAATCTTGACTTACGTTTTCATTATCCTGTTTGTATAATCTGACTAACCTTTAATATTAGATATTACCCTTAATATTGGACCGATTTAAATTATGGAAGATGATAATTAAACGGCCAATTGTTCTCTATCGTTCTATATAGATATGCCTTTGGTATTCCTATGCATTTCAATCTGGGTAATTTTTAAGTAATAAAATTTGGCCTTACCTGATATGAAAATCTTACTAAAATCCATTTTACTAAGTTAATATAATTTTATTATGAGGGAATCTTTATGTTTATGTGTTAAGCAATATCAGCGCTATAATTTGAGACATTTCCTACTGTTTAACTATCTTTAGTTGTTAGGAAACAAAATATATTCGTTCGGTCAAAAACACAAAATAGGCATTATTTCCACGTTAACCAAAATTTTCTTATCACTACAAGAAAAGGAAACGATTTGATTGGTTGTTAAATTTGTACTATGCTCTTAGATAATTTTTGGCTGGGCGGTAACTTATGACTTGTTTCCTAGACAAATTCAAATACACTAGATAAATTGTTGGCGGTAAATTTGACTGGGCCCTCAGACAAATTTCAAATACTGTAGTTATTTATAGATTTAAAAATACGATAGCTAGTTTATGAGCGGGGAAAATTTTGAGCGTGTTGTCATACCGATTCACTTCACTACAGTGCTCCCGGCAACGGGCCCTCCCAGCTCAGGTAGCGTTGTTGTGACCTTTTTGCGAGAACCTAGGGTAGACGACTTTCCAACTCGTGACATCGCAACATCCCGCCCTTTTAGCAGATCCGGTAGAGTATACCGATGTTGAGCCTGTTGGTGAAGGCTTCTGAATTTGCAAGAAAGCCCTGGAACTAGCCATAAATAAAAGAAAAGGGTACACGAGTGAAAACTCTAAAAATTCCTGGAAATCGGTACAAACAAACAAACATCTTCCCAGTTTGAACGTTGTTACTCCTTTGTCTTCAAGAACGGGCAATTTTTTTTTAAGTTGCCGAAATATTTTATTAGTCTAATTTTGATGTTCATTTATTACATTTAATGTACATGCGGAGCACATGTCTTCAATGACTTCCCGCCAAGCCTTCCTTTTCTGTGCCAAATACTCAAGGTCTCTCTGTCTCTTTTTATCCCTTTTGTCTGTCTCCTTTTATGACATTCTCCACATGTTTTCATTCTCCCTCTATTTCTTAACCATGTGGGTTCCAACACAAAGCCTGTTTTGTAATGCTATCTGCTGGTTTTCCTAGTGTGTATCCTATTCAACGCTAACGTATTCTCAGCGTCAGTTTTAATATGCTTCATTGTTTCTAATTTCATTCTTAGGTTTTCTAGAACATGTTTATTTGTTTTCCTATTTTTTCCGTGATACAATTTGCCACAGAAACCACCGTTGTATGACATGTTACTACTTGGTGCAGGCTTCCTGCAAGGGGCTTACTGTAGTGGTGACTATTTGCTCCATGAAAAACGAAGCTGACAATGAGGATGATAGTGATGATGATGATGACGGTGATGATTGTGGTGATGATAGTGATGATGATGATGACGGTGATGATTGTGGTGATGATGATGATAGTGATGATGATGATGACGGTGATGATGGTGGTGATGATGATGATAATGTTGATAATGATGATTATATTGATGGTGATGATGATGATGGAGATGAGGATGTTGATGGTGATGATGGTGATGTTGATGGTGACGATGAAAGTAATGATAATGATGATGGTGATGATGATGTTGATGGTGATGATGGTGATGTTGATGGTGACGATGAAAGTAATGATAATGATGATGGTGATGATGGTGGTGAAGATGATGACGATTGTGATGATGATGATGCTGATGGTAATGATGATGATGACGATGATGAAGATGATGATGACGGTGATGGTGGTGATGATGATGATGATGATAATCGTTATGATGATAACGGTGATAATGATGATGATGTTGATAGTGATGATGGTGATGATGATTATGATGGTGACGGTGATGATGGTGATGTTGATGGTGACGATAAAAGTAATGATAATGATGATGGCGATGGTGATGATGATGATCACGACGATGATGAAAGTGATGATGATGATGATGATGATGATAGTAATAATGATGATGGTGATGATTATGATGATGATAGTGATGATGATGGATGATTACGATAGTGATAATGGAGATGACGATGATGATAATAATGGTAATGATGATGACGGAGATGATGATTATGATGATGATGATGGATGATTTTATTGATGATAGTGATGATGGATAATAATGATGATGATGGTGATGAGATGATGGTAATGATGAATATGGTGATGACGATGGTCATGATGATAATGGTGATGATGATGGTGATGATGATAATGATGAAGATAGTGATGATGATGGTAATGATGAAGATGGTGATGACGATGGTCATGATGATAATGGTGATGATGATGGTGATGATGATGATGAAGATGGTGATGGTAATGATGAAGATGGTAATGGTGATGATGATGGTAATGAAGATGGTGATGATGATGGTGATGATGATAGTGATGATGAAAATGATGATGATGATTTGGTGGTGATGGAGATGGTAATGGTGATGATAGTGATGATGACTATGATGGTGATAGTGCTGATATAGATGATGATTATGATGGTGATGAGCTGATGGTGATGTTGATGACGATAATGATGGTGATGACGATAATGATGGTGAAGACGATAATGATGATGACGATGGTAATGATGATGATGATTATGATGGTGATGTTTATAATGATTGTGATGATAATGTTGTTGATGATGATGATGATGATGATGATGATGATGATGATGATGCTGATGATTATGATGACAATAATGATGATTATGATGATAATGATGATTGTGATGACGATAATGCTGATATTGATGGTGATGATGGTAATAGGGATGATGGAGATGATGATGGTGATGATATAATGGTGATGATGGAGATGATAATTATGATGGTGGTGATGATGGTGATAGTGATAATGGAGAGGATGATAATGATGGTGATGGTTATGATGATTATGATAATTATAGTGATGATGGAGATGATGATTATGATGAGGATGAGATGATGGTTATGTTGACGATGATGATAATGATGACCATCATCATCATCGTCATTACATCATCATCATTGTAATCACATCATTATCGTCATCATCATCATCATCATCATCATCATCATCATCACAATCATCATCATCCGCATTATCATCATCATTATCGTAATCATATTCATCATCATCATTATTGTCATCCTCACAATCATCATCATCCCTACATCATCATTATCGTCACCACCATCACCATTATATCATCACCATCACCATCATTATTATCGTCATCATGGTGATGACGTCATGGTGATGACGATAATAATGATGGGGATGGTGACGATAATGATAATGATGATGGTGGTGACGATAATGATGATGGTGCGTGTCGCGAGAGGTTTGGATGTTATTAAAATTAGAGATATCCTGGACAAATAGATGTATCAGCTGATACCAGGACAGTGCCAGATAACACTAGTCAACAACCAAAATGTACCAGAAATGAAAATAGCTGATCTTAACTAATTTTGGTGTGCTGAAAACGAAAATGACATTAAAAAATGTTGATTGGCTCTAGTTTTCAAGATATATGCTACTAGTTTATTTAATTAC
>JAMPIV010017299.1:0-37500 GCA_024509875.1 Oreohelix idahoensis
GTTGGGGCGGGTCTACCTAGATATATATGGAAGGTGTAAGAGGTTGAGGGGTGTTGTGGGTGTTGTGAGGTGTTGTTAATTAACCTTTTTAAGAAAGATAAGTGCAAGTTATTATATTCATCATCATCATCTGTTATAGAAAGCATAGTTGCAAATTTTTTTATATCATCATCATCATCATCAACATTTATAGAAAGTATAGTGCAAGTTATTATACTCCATCATCATCAGTTTATAGAAAGCACTTGTGCAACTTCTTATACATCATCATCAACATTTTATAGAAAGCCTGTGCATGGTAATTATACATCATCACATCCATCATTTTTATAAGAAAGCATAGTGCAAATTATTATTACTCATCATCATCATCATCAATATTTCTATAGAAAAGATAGTGCAAGTTATTAAAACATCATCATCATCTCATGTGTATAAGCAAAAGCATTGTTTGACATTTATTATACATCTATCCACCATCATCATGTTATAGAAAGATTGTGGCAAGTTAATTATATATCATCATCATCATCACTGTTATAGAAAGCATTTTACTGCAAGTGATTATATATCATCACATCACATCAATGTTATGAAAGCTAGTGCAAGTTACTTATAATCTTTTGTCCACCTCCATCATGTTATAGAAAGCATAGTGCAAGTTATTATATATCATCACCATCATTCTTGTGTAGAAAGCATAGTGCAAGTTATTATATTATCATCATACCAATCATAATGTTTTTACAACAGGCATTGTGCAAGTTATGATTCTTCATCACCATCATCATGTTATAGAATAGAAAGCATTTGTGCAAGTTATTTTACATCCATCACCATATCATGTTAATTGAAAGCATAGTGCAAGTTAGTACTATATCATCTACATCATCCATCCATTCATGTTAATAGAAAGCATAGTTGCAAGTTTAGTAAATCAATCATCATCATACCACATCATGCTTTATAGAAAGGCATAGTGCACACAGATATTATATAATCACATCCATCCATCATCATGTTATAGAAGGCATAGCTTGCAGTTATATATATCTTTCTCTCATCAATGTTATAGAAAGCATTAGTGCCAAGTTAATTATATAGCATCATCATCAATCTAATGTTATAGAAAGCATAGTGCAAGTTATTATATATCATCAATCATCCTCATGTATATGAAAGTTTCATAGTGCCAGTTATTACTATACATCAATCACCTTCATTCATGGTTATAGTCAAAGCATAGTGGCACTGGTTATTAAAATATCATCATCATCATCATGGTCTCATAGAAAGCATTAGTGCAAGTTATTATACAGTTGATCACCCAATCATCATGTTTATAGAAAGGCACTAGTGGCAAGATGTTATTATCATATCATCATCACACATCATGTATATAGAAAGCATAATGGCACAGTTATTATATATCATCAATTCATCATCATCTCCAACTCATATTATAGAAAGCATTTTAGTGCAAGGTTAAATTATACATCATCACCATCATCATGGTGTATAGAACGCATTTGTGCAAGTTATTATATATCAGATCACATCATCATGATTCATAGTAAACAGCATAGATTGTCATAGTTTATTATATATCATCTTCTCATCATCGCATGTTAATAGAAAAGCATAGCTGCAAGTTATTATATATCATCATCATCATTCCCTGTTTATGAGAAAGCATAGTGCAAGTTTATTATACATAATCTCCAGCATCATGTTGATAGAAAGCAGTAGTGCAAGTTTATTATATTATCATCATCTCATCATCATAGTTTTTATTTAAAGAATAGAGCGTCAGTGCAAGTTATTATATATCATCATCATCATCAACTCATGTTATGAGTAAGCATTGTGCCAAGTTATTATACCATTCATCACCATCATCATGCGTTATATGAAAGTGCGATAGTGTGCAAGTTATTATTTATATCTCTATCATTCATCGATTCATTCATGTTTAATAGAAAGCATACTGCAAGTTATTATACATCTTCATCATTCATCATCATATAGACAAGCTTTAGTGGCAAGTTATTATATTATCATTCATCATCATTCAATGTTTATTTATAAAGCATAGTGCAAGATAAATTAATACATTCCATCATCATCATCAACATTGTTCCTATTCTCTCCTCATGGGAGCATTGGAGCACCTCATTGCATGTTTGCTCCGCTTCTCATGGCCTGGATATGAACTTGCATTAAGCATGCAAATGCTCTCTACATACAGTAGTTCTTTCTGTAGCACCTAGTTCTGACAAGACATGAGGTGGCTCGTCACGTTGGGTATTCTACTTCATTTAATTTCCTTACATACTTCATTCCTATTTCTTTCACCCTAGTAATTCTCTCTCTATTTATTATCTCTGTATTTCCTTTTTCCTGTATATTTTTTCATCCATTCGTTTATTGCGAATATATTATTTTCATATAATTCGCAAACTTTACCTGTTCTTTTTCCTTTCTCTAAAACTGAGAATCGCGCCCTAGGGTGGTATTGGTCAGGGGACGATAGGCGTGATTATAATGGCGGTTCAGACACATAGGTCGCTAAGACATTCGTCTGAGGGTCTCTGGCCTGGGGCGTGAAAATTCACCCCGAGGGACATGGAAAGTAGAGTACTTTAGTCTGCATTTCAGTAAATCGCATGAGCATTTTTCGTCAAAATCCCAAAAAACACTTGGGCTTTAGCTTAGCGTGAAGATCACTCCGCACTGCAGACGGTGGTCTGAGATTTGCAACTCATGCAAGCCCCTCGGCCACTGATGGCTGTTACGTCACGCGATAAGCGGACGAAGGTGTTATACGGACAGGGGAGATAATTTCGCTTGGCGAAATAAGTTTGGGCCCTTTGTCTGATTTTAAGATATTGGCCAAGTTTGAAACTTTAATTTCATTCTCGCTCATAGACTCCACAGTAGATAGGTCGCTCGAAAAACAGAATAGCTGTTAGCGAAGATCTCAGTTTGTTTCGGCAATTTGTCGAACTTCTAGACTTCCAGAAATATTTTCAGCATTTTTATTCTTAAGTTGTGCGACTACCTGTAATTCTGTGGTTGAGGTAATTAATATGATAGATATATAGATTTTGTGAGTGTTAAAGTGTTTCATCGCCTAATTCATTTTAATCTATTTCTTTAGCGCAGAAGAGAAATAAAGTGGTAGGCTATTATATTTTCTAGGGAAGCATTCAGTGGAAAGCAGAATAAAATTAAAATTTCTAGCTTATAACGGCAATTGTAGCTATTTATGAATTTAATTTAACCGCTAATACTCAGTCGAGTGTATTTTTCTAAACTAACGTATAAACTCTAGAATCGAGCCTCATGAATGGTGACGGAATACGCACGTGTTCCTAATTCATGAGGATTGCTGATTTTTAAATATAACTTACGTCACGGGAAGTTTAAATGATAAGCAAAGCTCTCTGCTTGCAAGTTTAAATGTAAGTTTTAACCAGTACAGATTCTGTTTATTATATTATATGTGTTATTTTTCCTCCACACAGTGAAAGTTTTGGGGTGACCCTAACTTTACCAGCACCTAGTAGTAGTTTCCATACTTGTGAAGAAATAGACAGTCCTTATTTTGAACCACGTGGGTTTTCTTAAGTAAGCCCCACAGTCCAGTGACAGTGACGGTTTTGTTTAACCGTAGTTTTGGCCCATAAATATTGGTTTCGTATCCCTATAATTTTTTTTTTTTTCCCAAAGACTGAAAAATGTTAAATACTGAAAGACCTTGGACCCAGACTTTTGTTATTTTAATAGAAATTTAAAAAAAAAATTTTTTTCTTTGGGTGACAATAAAAAACTAGTTGGTTTCCCCTTTTTTGTTAAGAACCGACTTCTTTTCCTTTGACGAAGCCTAAAAGTTTTCTTAAGTACCACTGGTCTAAATAGTGCATATGCAACCCGAGTTAGCCAGAAATACTATATCCCAATAACGGGTTTTCAAAGACTGTAATGATAAATACTGGACCTTGGAGCCAGATCTTAATTTCTTCTAGAAAAATCTACTACGTAATCTTTCTGCCTGGTGGCGCGAAAAATACTTCAAGTATTAATAACATTTTCCCGACTATACATATATATATTTTTGTGGACAAATCTGTGGTGTGACTAAAGTGAATCCTATACTGAGGGAAGGCACCGACCTGACATTCATCCTTTCTAGAAACCTACGCTATTGACACTGTGCTCTGCTAACTCCCGCGCCTGGAATAATTTTAGGTGACTTAATCAGACATTTGAACAAATTTGCACACCCAAGTAGTCGTTCCCGGAGACTCCAAGTTAAATACGTCTTTTGGAACTGGGGACTTCTTGGCAGAAGACTGCATTTTTTTGAGTCTGTGTGAAGATCTAAAATCAGTGTGTTCCAAGAGGCAGCGAGCAAAGTCGTGAGTACATGTATGAGAAGCCATGGCGGAATGAATGAGTGTACGCTGGTTTGAGTGATATTTTCACTATTATATCTTTGACACCCTGTTGCTGTCCTAATTTTTTTTTTCAATCTGCATAATTTGTTGCTAAGGCTAGAGTTCTTGTGTTTTTGTCTTAGGTTAAATCAGATTTTTTTCAAACTCTGTGCATATAATTACGAGATAAAACAAAGAAAACTCTTAGACTCAAACCCTATGTATCTGTGACTCTGGCGCCATCATCTGTTCTCTTAACGGGGCTGGGCTAAACCTAGAGTTAACACTATAACGGGGCTATCATCCTTGCAACATTTCCTTGAATTTTTATGACTATGTGTATATGTATTTTCCTTGATGTACTTTCTTTGATGTTGTGAGCCGATTTTTTCCTGATATTAAAATCGCTCTTGAACTTAATAATCGTGTTTGGTCAGCTCGTTCTAGATAATATATATATCATTGTTATAGTTTTCCCACGTCTGTGTGTTTACCTGTCGTCACGTGTATGTGCGTGCCTGTGAGTGATAGAAATATACGTAAAATGTATATTGGTGTAGTCTGTCTGACGCTGTAACAACTGTTGTAGAAGATAGGTGAGAGAGAGAAGAATTCTTTTCGCTTTCAGAGACAGCCACTATATCAAAAAATCTATCATCTCACGTGTGTGGAAATTCTATTACCTTTCACTAACTCTCATGATGATATATGATGTTATACATGTATAACATGCTTGAGGCAGTAGTAGTTGTCATATTCGTTTTTTTGCTTCATCAGAGACCTCCTTTCTCCCCCCCCCCCCTCACTTCCCTGGAACTACACGGGGCGAGTTATTATACAGGCTTATTGAAAAGCTTCCTATTTTTAAATTGTTATTTCTTCACTCTTATCTAATTTATATCACACATGCATCAAAATAAAGACACTTAACTGTTACTTTAATTGCATACAATGCTAAGTCACATTAAAATGACAGCCCAGTCCGGCCTGTTTGACCTTATAATGGGCAGTAGCTTTCGCTCTCTCTTGTAGCGTCAGTCTATTTGGTCAATTCAGGTTTTTCTTTTCTTTATTTTATTTTGTTTCTGGAATTAAATTTTAAAACCCGTTGGTCAAATGTCAAATGACTGTTTTTTCCTCTTTTTTTTTTTTTTACATATGTTGTATGTATAGTTAATAGATGCATGTGTTGTATGTATAGTTAATAGATACAAGGACAGAAAACACAAATTAAAAATAAGGAGTAACACTTTATAGCAGTTCTCGGAAAAAATACGGGCCACAACAGATTGAGATACCATATATTCCCAAAATAAAAATAGAAATTACCGATGAGTGTGACTGTGGCACCGATAAAATGACTGGTAAACATCTGCTTCAAAGATGCCCAACACAAGAGGAACAGAGAAAGTACATATGTCGTCACCAGTACCATTTCTGGAAAAACTATATGGGGGACATAACTAACCTCAACTTAATCACTGATTTCTTTGAAAATATTCAAGTACCGGACGTCTGAGTATGTACGAACAAGAAGTCAAAAGAAGGGAAAAAGAAGAAAGAGGTATAAGAAAAAGACGAAGAAGGAGAAAGATGTCTTTCGTTTAATCGTTTAAGCATGAATTTCTCCTAGTACGAGCAAGTAGGTCCGCACCTACTCCTGCCTAACAACAACAACGAAAAAAAAAAAAAACGGGAACGAAATATGGTGTTCTCTATCAGCTGCATTGTTCTGATAACTGCATTATATTCTTCATATGGGCATTTCAATCCTTTCTAAACGACTTCATTTGATCTTTGTTGTTCAAACGTATTATATTACTTTTAATGACTAACTTGTGACAATCGCCTAAACATAATTATTGACTTGGATGTCCACAACAGTACATTATCCATGTGCTTGAAGAAAATCTTACCAGTAGTAATAACAAACTTACCTAGTACTTACGGAACACGACATGTCCTGTGTTACAGACGCTGCATTTGAACAAATGTTGACACAGTTTTAGCCAGATACAACAAAAAGCAGGTTTCCTTATCTTACACTATTACAATGTTTCCCGATATATATTTAATAAAACTGCAAAGATAGAGATAAAAAACTGAAGCAAAAAAAACTGATGAGGTTGTCTAAATAAAAACGTTACATTTAATCAGGGTATAAATATTACTGACTTACTTACTTACTTAGTCGTTCCCCTTCTACCGTGAGGTGTAGAGGTTTGGAAGAAGTCGAGTGCCAGACTTATCCTATTCAGGGCTGTACTTCCTCCTGGCCTGGTTCCATTCTAGTTCTCAGGTCCTAATCAAAGATTGTTCTAGGAATGTTGTCCTCCCAGCCCAAATTACTGACACAAAGTGAAAATTGAATATTGATGTCAAAATATATATAAAAATATCATGAATACATATGAACACATATTTGTTGGGAACAAACGTGGAGCGAGTTACGGAAGTGGAGGAATGTGATCGAGGAATTTGTAGGAAAGATAAGTTGTTGGAGATATGGTAGTTGACTTAGGTTCACAATTTTCAAAAAGGGTGACAATCGACAATGTGGAAACCATAGAGGCATATCCCTTCTCAGTGTCCCTGGTAAAATCTACTCTAGAATCCTAGAGCAGAGACTCCACGCCTAGCTGAGCACAATTGGGATGCGGTCCAGTGCGGATTCCGAGCAAACCGATAGTTACTCAACAAGACCTAATCTTTCACGAACTCAATGACAGTCTGAGTGAAAAAGCCCTTGAGTTATAAGAGTGATATCCATCTTTGTTTTCATAGATCTGGAAAAAGCGTTTGTAACAGGGTCAACTCTGGAGCAAACTTGGGACTGTATTTGGCAAAGGAAGAACATTCCCAGCCACCATCTGATTCATACTTTACAGAACTTCTACAAGTCTTGCAAGAAAATTAGTGAGGACAGCAAACCATAAGTCAGAAGAGTTCAGGACCACCACTGGTGTAAGACAATGGTGATATCCTATCACCATTTAACCTTTTCATACTCCTTAAGGACGATGTCATCAAGGCAATGTAAGGAGAGAACAAGAAAGTATTCAGTGGGTTTACTGGAAGATGAAGACAGGTATGTATTTCAGAGCTGGCATTTGCTGATGATGTTGCCCTGATTGCTAAAATCAGAGGCACATCTCCAATCCAACCTGCAAGTCTGGAAGGAAGAGCTGGAGAAGAGAGGGATGGTCATAAGCAGCTCTAAAACAAAATCCATGGTGATATCACGAGAAGAAAGAAGACATCAGATTAAGCTGGGAGAACAGGGCCTGGAGCAGGTCGACCACTTTAAATACCTCGGAGCTATTATAGACCGAAAGGGAGGCATCAAAGAAGAGTTAGCCACTCGAAAAGCAGCAGCTGGGAGACTTTTTCAGGCCATAAATCGAGGATTCCTCAGCAAGAGAGAGGTTGGTAAGAAAACGAAGATGGCTGTATACCGCTCCACCTACGTCCCAGTCTTGACATATGGATGCGAGTCATGGGCAATGACTACAACCCACAAAAGCCAGATCCAAACTTCAGAAATGAGGTATCTGAGGAAGGTGGTTGAAGTAACAAGAAGAGACATGGTCCGCAACCAGACGATACGTCAAGGCCTAAAATCCCACCCGCTGCAGACCCAAATAGAACAGTCCCAACTAAGATGGTTTGGCCATGTCTGCAGAATGGGAGAAGATCGGCTACCACGACAAGCATGGGAAACAAAGAGCCAGGGATCCAGACCCCAGGACGACCCAGAGTCCGCTGGGAGGACAACATTGACAATCTTTGAAGGACCGAGAACTAGAATGGAACCAGGCCAGCCGATAGGACAGTCTGGCGCTCTCTCTTCCAAACCTCTACACCTCACGGTAGAAGGGGAACGACTAATTAACTAATATAATATATAACAAATTAAAACCCACTGAAGCGACCAAATAAAATGTAACAAACACAACAAATTATCCAAATCTTTGCAAATTATATTCAATCGCGTACTGTTCCGGGGCCTCTAATAACAGCTGACCAAATGTCAGTAAGGAAGAGTAAATAACAGACTCATCTTGGTGTCATGTCCTTGGTGACCTGTATGTCACGTTTCACAATTTTAGCTATAACAATATATGCAAATGACTGTTGTTATAGGCAGTGTAAATTCCTCCCACCATTACACGAAACAAAATATCAAACATTTTAAAAGGAAACTGATAGCTGGTCATATAAGAATAAATGGAGCAGCACTAAGTGGGTCCCTAGCTGAAGCAGCACTAGGTAGACCATAGTTTTTGCAGCAGTAAATGGGTCTTAGCTGGAGCAGCACTAAGTGGGCCTATGCTCAAATCAGCACTTAGTGGGCCCAGCTGGAGCAGCACTAAGTAAGACCTTGCTGAAGCAGCACTATGTTGGCCCTATCTGGAGCAGCACTAACTAAGCCCTAGCTGAAGCAGTACTAAGTGTAGCACAACAGCACTAAGTGGGCCCTAGCTGAAGCAGCACTAAGTGGGCCCTAGGTGAAGCAGCACTATGTGTGCCCTAGCTGAAGCAGCACTAAGTGGGGCCCTAGCTGGAGCAGAACTAAGTGGGCCCTAGCTGGAGCAGAACTAAGTGGGACCTAGCTGTTAGCAGAACTAAGTGGGACCTAGCTGTAGCAGAACTAAGTGGGACCTAGCTGAAGCAGCACTAAGTGGGACCTAGCTGTAGCAGAACTAAGTGGGACCTAGCTGTAGCAGCACTAAGTGGGCCCTAGTTGGAGCAGAACTAAGTGGGCTATAGCTGGAGCAGTTATACTAAGTAAGCCCTAGCTAAAGCAGCAATAAGTAGGCCCTAGCTGAAGCAACACAAAGCAGGCCTTAGCTGAAGCAGCACTCAGTTTGCCCTAGCTGGAACAGCCCTAAGTAGACCTTGGCGGAAGCAGCACTAGGGGTGCCGATGCTCGAAGCAGGACTGTGGGCCTCAGCTGGAGCAGTACTAAGTTGGCCTTAGCTGCAGCAGCATTAAGTGGGTTTATGCTCTAAGCAGCACTAAGTGGGCTCTAGCTGGAGCAGCACTAAGTAGGCCTTAGTTGCAGCAGCGCTATGTGTCCTAGCTGGAGCAGCATTAAGTAGGCCTTAGTTGCGGCAGCGCTATGTGTCCTAGCTGGAGCAGTACAAAGTGAGCCCTAGCTACTGGAGCAGTACAAAGTGGGCCCTAGCTGGAGCAGTACAAAGTGGGCCCTAGCTGGAGCAGTACAAAGAGGGCCCTAGCTGGAGCAGTACAAAGAGGGCCCTAGCTGGAGCAGTACAAAGAGGGCCCCCCTACCTGGAGCAGTACAAGGTGGGCCCTGGCTGCGGCAGTATAAAGGGGGCCGTAGCGGGGGAAGTACAAAGAGGGCCCTAGCTGGAGCAGCACAAAGTGGGCCCTAGCTGGAGCAGTACAAAGTGGGCCCTAGCTGGAGCAGTACAAAGTGGGCCCTAGCTGGAGCAGTACAAAGAGGGCCCTAGCTGGAGCAGCACTAAGTGGGCCCTAGCTACTGAAGCATTACAAAGAGGGCCCTAGCTGGAGCAGCACTAAGTGGGCCCTAGCTACTGGAGCAGTACAAAGAGGGCCTTAGCTGGAGCAGCACTAAGTGGGCCCTAGCTGGAGCAGCACTAAGTGGGCCCTAGCTACTGGAGCAGTACAAAGTGGGCCCTAGCTGGAGCAGTACAAAGAGGCTTTAGCTGGAGCAGTACAAAGTGGGCCCTAGCTGGAGCAGTACAAAGTAGGCCCTAGTTACTGGAGCAGTACAAAGTGGGCCCTAGCTGGAGCAGTACAAAGTTGGCCTTAGCTGGAGCAGCATTAAGGGGGTTTATGCTCTAAGCAGCACTAAGTTGGCTCTAGCTGGAGCACTAAGTGAAGAAATATACGGGCACATTGTGATGAATTCCAATCATCAAACAATACAGGTACATGACCTCACAATGGAAGAGATCAGGTATAGATGATGATTCATGGGAAGATAGAATAAAGAAGTGTCATGGATATCTTTAAAAAAACACAATATGACAAGGTACCAGGACAAATTATATGCACTGAATCCTAAAACAATAATCAACTTCTCATGCTAATGTTTCATTGATTAGCAGGAGATCCAAAAAGGAAAGAAACAAATCGTAATTTAATCTGCTGGTTTTCGTCTGCTGCACACACACAAAAAAAACAACCAAACAAAAACAATTATAAGACAGCTGACCTTGGGTAAGGGGAATAAAGAATAAGATTTAAATTAAATCTGAGTGGAATGAGTTACTTAACTCAAATTTCAAGAGAATGGTAAGGATGTAAAAAAAAAAATTCAAATTTTAGCAAGTGCGCCCCGTTCAATCTAGACACAGTGTGTTTCGGTTATATTAGGGCGCATGTCTAAATATAAAAGACTGTGTGGTCTGTTGCATTGCACTGCTTAATGGTAAGGATCTGAAACTTGGAAAACAACAACAACAACAAAGCTACAGACTTCCAACAACTGAGGCTTGCTCAGAACTGAAGGATTGAAATGATATTAAAAGATCAGCGATGTGGAGCCGATGACACGACTCAGAGAGGTGCCAGTGGAACAGTAGACGAGAAGAAGACAATGGTAATGGATAACACACCATTACACATTCAGGAAACCTTTTCATTGCATTCCAAGGCTGTTCCCGTTCTGGAAACCCCAGGATAAGGGAGATAGAGGAAGACTGCAAAAACGCACGGAGAAAAGAACTGGAGACGGAAATGAAAATGATGAGGAAGGCATGGAAAAGACCTGGGAAAGGAGGACTTGACATGAGTATGATGAAGGGCTATGCTCCTTGGGGAGCTGAAGTGAAATGATGATGATGATGATAATAATGATGATGATGATGATGAGTTACCTAGCACAAATGTTACTGTAGTGCATGTACGCCGCGATGACACTGGCGATGCGGCTGCGGCCACCTTTGCAGTGAAGAATCACCACGTTTCTGAAATCAGCGTTCAACCATGAGTCAATGGCTTTACAGAGGGAGCACAGGCGCTCTAGGGGCGGGGCGAGATGATCTGGCCAACCGAATTCTTTGACCTGACAAAAGAGAATAATATTTTTCATGTCACATGTTTGCCTTCGCTGCAAGATTATATAGCGTATGTCACATTAAGTGTCATATATTTGCCTTCACCGCAAGATTACATAACGTATGTCACATAAGTGTCATATATCTGCCTTCATCGCAAGATTATGTCAACTTCTCAATTTTTTTAAAATGTTATGCAGCACACTGGGTATTTAAGAATACTATTAGCATCATTTTTCTTTTCACTCCCTACGGAGCACGGGACCACCACAGCAACGTGCCCCCTTGTAGGAAGCTTGCACAAAGCATTCACATGCTCCTGAAACATTCGTTTCTCTAACAATTTGTTTTACGTATTAACCAGTAAGTAATTGTGCTCTTAATTAATTCTAGAATAATAAATAAAACAAAGCAATGAATGTTTTCTATAACAAAATACGAGATGCATCGGCTGAAGCTTCAGTGAGCCAACGCCTTAAGACAGTGGTCAGCAATTATGCTTGACCAAATACCTCATGTCTGAAGTTTGGTGCAGCGCCGTTACCTTGGCCTACAAGAAGTACTCGACATATTGATGGAAAGAAAAAAGCAGACGAAAAACTTGTTTTATTTATATACAACACAAACACGATAAAACTAATTCTAATCCTAGCTTTTTTTCTATTGATCTTACCCGCATAAAACTTGAAATTAAGTCTATCAGGGTACTTTACCCCAAGTTTTAGTCTCTGTTTTAATTAATACTGTGTTCTTATGTTTTTTTGTTTTCGTTTTTAAATTAATGAAGAAAAATATCCCGTTTAACCTCTGATGGGTTTTAGGATATATCATCATCTCTCATCATCTCAGCCCGTAACCCGTCATGGGTCGTAGGGGTGCCATGGTGGAAGCATCAGCAGACAGGGTCCTCCACTGCTCTCTATCCTCAGCAATGCGTACAAGTGTGGAAAAACCGTGTCCTGCCCATTCTTTGATGTTATCAGCCCAGGATTTTCTTTGCCTTCCTCTTCTCCGTTTACCTTCGACTGTTCCCTGAAGGATCGTTTTCGAAAGGGAGTCATGACGAGTTACATGCCCAAACCAGGCAAGCTTTCGACGTTTCACTATTGACAAAAGTGGTTCTTGGTGGCCTGCATAGGTGTTTATCTTCTCTCTAACATAGACATTTGTTTTGTGCTCTTTATAGCAAATGCGCAAAATTCTTCTATAACATTTATGCTCGAAAGCCTGAATCCTTCGCTCCGTATCTGCAGTGAGTGTCCAGCCCTCACACCCATACAAGAGAATAGATAATACAAGTGATTTGTATAATTTGATCTTCACAGGAAAACTGATGTTACTTTTCCAGATCACATTCAACCTTGTCATGGCAGCTGAGGCCATCTCAATAGGATATATATTGTTTTCAATTCCAAATAATATGAACAACTGCCGATATGAGAAAGTGGCATCACATTTGTAAAATCATTGTAAATAGGGACAATCACAATTATGCATATATGTTAAATAATAATTTAAAAAAATAAATAAAAAATAATAATTAATTAATTAATTAATAAAAAAGAAAAAAAAATAATAATAATAAATTAAAAACAATAAATAAATAAAAATAAGAAATAAAAAAAAATAAATAAAAAAAACGAACAAAATCAAGAAGACACTCTGAACAAGAATAATATTAAAGTGGAGGGGTGTAAAGGCCTGGTGGTTCCAGTTATATAACTGACTTTAACAGATATTTAATTGACTTTCATCTGTTAAAAGTCATATGCATTGTAAGAACAGCATCAGACCTTCACATTCCCAGCCACTATATATTAACATGTGTTCGTGTTAAATATTGTTTGACTATATCCTTTAGCACGCTGCGGTCGACATATGTTGACCGAGGGTTAGTGTCGTAAATTTATTTTGAGAGAAAAGAGTCGTAGAAATAGTGGTCCGGTTTAGAGTGGAAAATGATGATGGAAAGCTCAGTGATAGAAAATGTAGATATTAAATAGTTGCTTCACAGCGTGCTGGAGGAGAGTAAAGACAGACTTATTTACGACAAATCGCTTCTCTCAATCTTCTCTTCCGCTCTCCTGGTCAAACAATTATTTGCCAGTTTTCCAGACTCGCATCTGCGCGCACACCGATTTGGCGTTTTTCACACACACAGACGATGTAGATACAAACTATATTAAACGAATAGGGGAAATGTTGGGCTTTGGGTATATCCAACACAGAACTAAATGAGTTTATGTGATTTTATTCACTTTAAACATCAATCACTAACAAATATCAGGTATTACATAAATTATCATAAGTACACAAATGCAAATAACAAATTTGGGAGGGGTGAAGAAGATTGGTATCGACTAAGCCCTTCCCGCTTATTAGACAAAGACAAACCCAGTCCAGAGATAGATAATATCAGGAACATAGGTACGTTAACCTAACAGTGAAGTTAATTACTCTGAAAGAGGTGTTACAAAGTTAGGTATAGGTGATAGAAAAAACCTGTTCTTCCCAGCTGTTCTTCCCTTTACTAAGCAAATGGAAAGGAGGGGGTTTTTTAAACAGAGTTAACCAATTAGCAACTCCCCCTTAAAGGAACAATGCAGGGAATACAGAAAAATTATATTACTAGGCAAGAAAGTTAACAACAGGTTTACAAAAGAAAACGATTAAATTTCCTGTCATTCATACACACGCGTGAGGATCCACACTCATATACTCACACACTTACCGAATGCAGCCTCAGACGATCCATAAAAAGTATATAAAAACAGCAAGTAATCTTTCGACATATGAACTGTCTAGTCCTTCGATGTCCCGCCCCAGATGTTTGCGAGATCTTCAATATGACTGGAAGTTTATAGGATGATTTCTTTATTTCTTTCTTTATTTAGCTGGGACCGCAGGTTACGATCACTCTGTGTGAAAGAAAAAAAGACATGTAACATACCGAAAAATCAAGCGCGATAAATTTCCCGTTAAGCCTATAATACACTCGAGTATTTAATTATGTATTTAATAAACACTGCGCGAATTCTAGTGGTTAAAACACATCTATAAAACTAGGACTTAACTGAATTTATTAATTATAAATTCCTTCGCGACTTTAAAAGTTAATTTAAGCATCTATTATCTTTTGAAATAATATAATAGATAGCTCATTATATTTACAACTGGAACTATTGAGATGGTTTAATTTAATAGATTTAAATTAACACAAAATCCATTGAAATAGAATGACTGAACTAGACCACTGATCACTTTACGCAATATATATTACCGCTTTGCACAGAATAGAAAACACTGCAAATTTATATATAAAATCCAGGGGAAAATCTATAACAAGATTTCAATAAAGCTAGTGCTTCTGTAAAGGTCTGGCCAGCGAGTGATAACGTGTCTAGTCTTCATGGTCTATTTAGCTAAAATGGAATGTAAGTTGAGTGGGACATGATAAACTTGACAGCTTATTTGATCTCACGAACTTTTGGGGATCTGACCGCCAAATCAAGAGAAGAAACCGCACCCTGGTCTTCGTATCTCCGTTCGCTGCTGCCCGTTTCGGTTTCCCCGTTCGCTCGGTTCTACGATTGACACCGAGACGCGAAATTAGCGGCAAGCAACTGCGTCTCGTATCAGGGACCACTACTGTCTTTGATAACGCCGATAGTCTTCCCTGAAATCCCTCAGTCTGTCTCTTTGATCTCGTGCCGCCTACTAAATGAGTCCCGGTGGAATGAGTTCTGGCAAACGCAAGGTTACAACAAATGTTCAGGGGTTCTAATGTTATGAAAAGCTAAAGGTCCCTTTAAATCATCCATCATATCAGGGAAAATTCACTTGTCAAACTAGACGTACGTCACAGTTAGCACGCTGCCATCGACATATGTCGACCGCAGCGTGCTACGTTTTTTAGCATTAGAATGTGTGTACACGTGATCTCACCCCCGGATGTTCAGTTTTAAACTTTTCTGAGAGAGAGCTAGCTTCCGTTTCCGATCTTCTTTAGTAATGGGTGCATCCGCGTTTATTTTCTGTGAATTTTTTAATCGAAATGAATCGGCATCGAACACGCGGCCATTTTCGCTCTAATTTTATTGGATTCTGACGCCATGCGGTGGGGATGAGATTTTTGTCATTATAAGCGCTAATATCGGTTCTCAGAATATGGTTGATGACAGAGATCGAAACGAAAGTAGAATGTCATTGCTAGTATGTAAAAGTTTAGGGGTTAGGATTAGATTTAACGGAAAGATTTAGGGTTACGGCCGAATGTCACTGCTGACATGGGCGTTTGTTGCTTTGCTACTGATGATGGGTGTAACGAAAAGATCGTCATTTGATTTGTATTGGTCAAATGACTTTCATTGAAATGCAAGAGATGATTTAGATATGGACACTTCGTTTGCTGGTTATTTTATTTATTTTTTTTAATATTAAAATTTTTAAATCGTTTTTTTCATCTTTCCTTTCCTCTCTTCCTATCACATCTAACATGTACACAAACAAATTTTATATCATCAGATTCACCATTCATTTATTTATATAAATTCCAAAAATTATAGCAATTGATCAAGAAACACAAAAACTATAGACATTACTAGTCACCCACTATAAAAATGGGGGGTTGTGAAAAAGAATGCAGCTGCAGGGGAAGTTTTCTGGAAGAGAATGCAGCGTGCTAAAGGATATTATGCAGTTCCCTAGGTCCGTCTACTCTTAACACCTCTTCCACATTTATAGGTAAGTTAGATGCTTGCAAATAATCTAATATTGGTATTCTCATTTGTTCATACCTCTTACATTTTAACCAGAAATGTTCTATATTATTGTCTTGAAGACATCCTGCACAATAAGGTTCTTATTCTGAAATAGCCGTTTCTCAGCTGTAGTCCGAGAAGTTTCTTATTACTGGGAATTTTCAATTTCCTAGATATCTGACATTTTCTTGTTGGAGCCTTGAACATCTTATATGCATGTCTTCCTTTCAGATTTTTATCCCACTCTGCTTTCCATTCATCTGTTATTCAATCTTTAATTAAGCTCTTAATCTCTGATTTACTCGTCCCTACATTTATTAGATTTTTATCAGATCTACCTTTCTTGGCTTCTGCCTTTTCATTTCCTTATATGCCAACATGTGAAGGTATCCAAGCAATTAAGACTGAACATCCTCTGGAATATAAGTATGTCTTCTTCTTCTTCTTAGATCCTTAACCACCGACCGTCAAAGCAGTCAGTGGCCATCACGCCTAGTGGCGTCTTGTAGGGTAACAACAAATTGATTCTACTTTGCTCGATCGGTGGCCATCCTTCGTACAGTGCCCCAACTCTGGTTCATTCTTTGCATCTCAGACTCCACAGACCTCCGCCAGGTTGTTTTTGGTCGGCCTCTCTTTCGTTTTCCTTCAGGGGTCCAAAGCATGGCTGTTCTTGTGATGGCATCAAGGTCTCTTCTGAAGACATGGCCAACCCAGCTCCAGCGTCTGCCAGCTATGATGGTGTGCATGTCCTCCTGCTTGCTACGAGTAAGCAGATCTTGGTTGGTGATGGTATTCGGCCAAAAGATTCGGTGAATTTTTCTTAGGCATGTTGTGTGAAAAGAGGACAATTTCGACATTTCCTTCTCTGTAACTCTCCAGCATTCCACACCATAGAGAAGCACAGAGAGCACACAGCTCTGATATAATTTTAATTTTGTGCTTGTGCTGTATTGAGAGGACTTCCAGATGTTGTTTAGGCTAAAAAAGGCTGTTCTTGCTTTATTCATTCTGATGTTGATGTCTTTGCCTGCCCCGCCGTCTGGTGTTACTATGCATCCTAGGTATGTGAAGGTGTCTGTCTGTACCAGTTGCTGATTCCTTACTGATATGGGCTCAGGGTTGCTCACATTGAGCGTTATGACCTCTGACTTCTTTAAATTGATGTTCAAGCCCACCTGCTGGCTATATAAGTATGTAGTAGCCAGAAATATCTCCTCTGCTATATCAGGTCTACTACATTCTCGTAAGTTTCTAAGTGCTTTAATTGTTGAAAGAGAGTCATTTAAAGCTGTTAGTTTTTTAGGAGGGTTATTAGAGAATATTTCTAGTGCTTTTAGTATTGCCACCATCTCTGCAGTGAAAATGGATGTATTTTCCGTGATGCTATATTTTTTTGCCATTTTCCATATTGGAATATATATTCCTATCCCCAATTTGCCATCCTCTCCCTTGGATCCATCTGTGTACACAGTAATGCTGTCTTTTGATATTTGTTGTATATATTTATTGGCTGCGTTTTTTATATTTTCTATATTATTTGTTTTTTTAAGTATATCTGTGTAGCGAAATCTGTGAAATAATCGCAAAATTCAGTAAGATTTTACTCCTATGATTATAAATAAACCCGCCCGTGTGTGGCTGCCTATTGTCGTCTTATGCGCCAGTAGGGCGCTGAATTTTGTGCAGTGGTAATGCTTAGAAAATGATCTCGCCGTCAAATCTTACACGCTTTCCTAGTTCGTCCTTGAGAATTAAAAATAACAGTTTTGCAGGGTCAAGGAGCATTTTGTTCCAAGACCGAGAGAGAGAGAAGAAGGGAGGTGGATGAAGGAGCGACAGAAGAAATGCTACCATTGTCACGCGTTTGGGTTTTGAAACGCCAAATTGTAATGAGATCGCGGCAGTATTGCCTTTAGCAGATTTGAAAAACAAGACGCAAAGCCATGCATGCATCGTATTATATTCTCGCTGTTGAAATGTATACACACACACACACAGTCAGCTCTCATTTCCTGCCTAGTAGTGTATTTCTGACGTAACCCAAACAAGTTGTTTTATTTTGAATAAAAATGATAGAGAAGGGGGGAAAGATGGCCGACTTATGGAAAAGTATATAATTGACGACTAACAGTGACGAAATTGAAAATCCAAACGACCATGAATATGGCCATACAAATCATATATAAGGATAGCTTAGAGTCTCCTGAGCAATAATAGGTTTTAAAATACATAGTAGTCCAATTATTAACCAAGATATTGAAATAATACTATATATCTACGAACTGTAAGACGGGCGGACTGTTGTTTTTGCTAATTCTATTTATAACATTATTTGGGGACGCAAGTTTAAAAAAGAGGCATTAGAGTGATTCAAATCCGATTGGTTAGTATAGGAGTATAGGAAGGAGGGTATTGGTTGGCCCAAAAGCTAAATATATTTGGCAGACTCACTCCTAGTATGTTTGGAGTTTTGTTTTTTCAAATTTGAATTGAATAGCGAGACCCTCGCTGTGATTGGGCCAGTCTAGTGATATTGGCAAAAAGCTTCCAAGGCTTGTCGCCATTTGATACATAAGAGTTAGTATGCAAGCTGCGTTGAGAACAGCAGTGCTAGGAGTGAAATAAATAAATAAAAAACCTTGGCAGTCTGGACGAGGGCAAAGCTGAACTTAGATATATATTAATGCTAATGCCAGTCAACGTATGTTTGTGATATTTCCATTGAATTGTGGTAAGAACGAAATTTATTAACCTTGTTATTACAAAAATTTGGTGTATAAGATACTGCTTTATTGGGAATGTTTTGCGACTAAGTATATAGGTCCCCTAGCAGACTTATGCAGGGCCTATGGGGTTGCTCACACGCAGTAAAACTTACATGAGTTATATAACTTAAAATGATTTCCACAGTTACCAGTGGGAAGGCTAACCCACATTATCCTATGGGAGAGGATCATTGTTGAAGTGTCAGAGGCGTTGTAGCCATTAGGGAGAAGAATAGGAGCACTGGTATGAGTTGTTATCTCAGATGAAAATGGTTGAAATGGGTTGGTCAGAGGGATCTGACCCTTTTCTTTTATTGAATTATACCATGTATTACTTGTGGAATGATATTGTAGATGTGTTATAAAGAATCATAACCTTGTTTCAGGGTTTTTCGTTCTGGTACTAAGTTAGTGCCAGAACCCTGGTGTATTTTATCTTCGTGAAAGAAATTGAAATTTTTGCTGGTACACGCTGTCTACCACACTACATCAGGGACTGTGCCAGATTGGTCATTCGGTTGAAATTTTTGCTGGTACACGCTGTCTACCACGAATCAACCCATGAAATATAGAAGATTGTCAGCATCATAACTACTACCAACAGAAAGATAAATGCCCTTGTGTCGGCACTGAAAGTTCATCCACCTGTATTATAACTTAATAAATAACAAAATTTACTGTTGAATAAACATTCCACAAGAGATAGAGAAAAGAGAGAGGGGATGATGAAAATACCCCAACCCACCATTAATTACTAGTGTTAACTTAGTCTATAGTAATACCTAAATATAATTAGATTGTAAAATTGTTTTATATGGACAGAAGATCCATTGTGGTATTTAGTTTATATAAATAAACCCATAATTTTCATTTTGTTGTTGGTCCTGACTCAGAAAATTCTGAATCAGGGCAAATAAAATTGTAAAAAATAGTTTAATACCAAAATTTCAAATACGGTGTTAGTTCTTTTGATCATAGACATTGATATTTGTTGATGTGTGTGTGTGTTTTAGTATTAAATTACCATCACACCACATATTCATAACTCTAGACACTAGACGTAGTTATCATACATACTAGTCAAGAATAAGTCTGAATGAGATCATAAGGTGGTAGCAGAAAGGTGCTCTGAGAACTCACCCGAATAATTGTTATACTCAGGGGCCTTCACAGCTGACCTCATTCAGTACAATATAAATACATAACAACAACATTTCATAACATCTAAATCCACCACAATCTGCTAGGTGGTAGTCCGTGTCTGGTTTCTTGATCTCCCAGGGTGGAATCACTGGCTTGTATTCACAACTGTTATTAATTGATGTAATTAATGTACCCAGATGGACAATTTCCTCCATACACTTCCATCATGTAGGGTATCTGGTGGTATTCATTGGATTGGCCTGAGTTGTTAGTTGGCATCTGGTAAAAGCTGTATGTGCTGGGTGAGACTTATCTAACATAACTCTGTTCATGTAATTTAGTCTTAACTCCTTTCTCCGTAAAACGAAGGGTAGAATTCCTAAAGCCAGCTCTATGGCTCCCATTGATGTTGATCTGATTGCACCTACTATTGTACATAAAGCCTGATGCTGAATTCTGTCTAATTTAATCTTGTTACTGTGTGCAGCAGAGTCATATATTATACTTCCATAATCTATTTTTCCTCTAATAAAAGATTTATAAAAAGTGAGCATTGTCTTAGTGCTTGCACCCCATCCATTACCTTTCAAATATCTTAATAAGTTAGTCAATCCTCTGCAAGACTCCACTAGTTTATCTATGTGTTTATTCCAGTTCAGCTGTTGGTCTAATATCATTCCTAGATATCGAGTGGTTTGCACTGTATTAATGTTTTGCCCTTGGATATTTATGTCTATAATTTTATTTTTAACAACCCTACCTTTACTGAAGATCATTCCCAATGTCTTATTTGTATTCAGCTGAAAACCCCATTTTGTCACCCAGTTACATACTTTATTTATTTGCTTCTGTAGATCCTTATATAATTTTGGCATATGTTTCCCAGTCCTCCATATAGCAACACCATCTGCAAACTGTGACAATTTATTTGTTATATCATTAAATTCTTCACCTAAATCATTTACCATTATTGTAAAAATTGAAGGAGACATTACTGATCCTTGGGGTAGCCTATTCCATTTTGTTGTTCATACAGTTCTGATCTATCATTGTTTACCTGAACAGTGAAATATCTATCTTGCAGAAAATTCTCTAAATAATTATATAATTTACCGGTTACTCCTATCTTCTTCATTTTAAAGAGAGCACCCTCTCTCCAGCATTCATCATAAGCCCTAGCTATATCTAAAAATACTACAACATTTTTTTCTTTCTTTTGAAGACCTGATTTTACTTCATGTTCCAATTTAATTATCTGATCCATAGTGCATCTGTTCTTCCTAAATCCTGACTGAGTTTGATTATATAAATTATTCTTTTCTAAATAAAACTTTGACCTTTTATTTACTATGGTTTCTAATATTTTACCTAGATGGGAAGTCATGGGCATCTTTTTCTGGTTTTAGTATTGGAATAATTACTGTTGTTTTCCATGTTTTTTGGGAATTTTTACTGTATTCCAAATTTTGTTAAAAAGGGATGTTATAATGTCTATGGTACTTTTTGGTATGTGTTTCAAGATTTCGTAGCTCAAGATGTCATGCCCTGCTGATGTATTTGTTCTGTCCTTTATTGTATATTCAGCTTATAAATAAACAAACAACACACAAAGGTATGATCAGGCACTCAGTGGGAAAATAAAGAAGTAGAAGACCAGACAACAGAACTTTGTGTGTTGTTTGTTTATTTATTTACTGTTTACAGGCCTCAGGTTCTTTTGTGAGATTATCTGCAAATACATCTATGATAGTTCTGTTGCTTATTATTTTATTCACGTCTGAGATACGTTTATGTTTCCACTTGAACATAAAGGTTAACTATTTTTATTTCTTCTAACTCAGTAACAATAGTTATTCCTTCTGTTCTAAATGATTCCGTCAGTTATTATATATGTTTTATTAACTAGAAATGCCAGACCTCCTCTTTTTTGAGTTTCTGTCCTATCATTTCGAAAGACTTTATATTCAGGTATGGTAAAACGTTGACTCGGATTAATATTAGTCTCTTGAATGGCAAATATTACTTTAGATTGTTTAAACATGCCTATTAAAGCTGGTATATTTTTTTTGGCACTTCTGCAATTCCACTGTATTATTCTAATGTTCTTTACTTCCATTTTTTAATTTTTAAGTTTATTAAAAATAGTGTTGTATTCTTTTACTCTGAGAAGTGTATAATATATTTATTTATTTGTTAACAACAAAGTCTCCTAGATTTTCGGTTTCTCTGTTAAAGTAAGTTTGTAGTTCACTTTGAAGATTCAGCATAAAAGCTTTCACAATGTTTGATACAGAATGAATACGTTTTTGACAATCTGTCATTTTTTTCATCTTATGTGTTTTTGCTTTTAAATATTATAGATTTAATGTCAAATATGTAATTACTTCATTGTTTTTTCTCACACACTCTCTCTCTGTGTTTGCGTGTGTGTGTTTGGTTTGGTTTGATTTTTACGACTATCAATAAAAAGAAGAGCAATAATATTCCCACTGCTGCAATATCCAACAAAACTGTGTTGTCACTGAGGCATTTAAGCGCAACAGAATATTTCATTTCATATACAGGTCTCATTTTTTGTTCTTCAATTAAAGAAAGTTCAAAGTTAAATTGTTAAACTAGCAGCGGTGTTACATGTTACAGCGATAGGAGACTGTCTAAGAAACTGACATAATAGGAGGTAATCTGAGATCGGCAGAAGTAATCCCCCAACAGGCACCTTGTTTTGTTCACTTAATTTCTGACAGGTTCACTTAATTTCTGACAGCCTAAATGGGGTAGACTCACTTGAAACTGGGATCATTCTAAAGTTTGTATTCTTTCAGAACAGTGTTTCTCAAACTTACATAAATAAAAACACAGAAACAGATAGTAGCCGGCAATCGTAGGAAATAAAGTAGAAAACTAGACAACAGAAAAACAACAGAAGTGATAGGGTTACCAGGGGCTCGAACACAGGATCATTGAAACGGCAACACCGCCTTGCTACGGGAGTGAATCATGACTATCCACCGTGCCAGCTTGGCACCAAAAAAATAGTGCATCGTGGACAGTGGTAAATAGCAAGAACCCTCCGCGTAACTCACGAAAGGTAAAGGTAAAGGAACCCGTTACACGCCCATTGAGGCATATTGGGAATATGGTGTTAGGCCCATATTATCTTGACCGTCGGCACACTAGGGGTGATGTGGTCGGCATCACGCCGGCCGCCTTAACCTTCCCAGAGTTGCTCTGGTACCCAATTGGGGCTGGGTCGACCCAGGAGCCGTTTGTGGCCTAAAAAAATTCCACCTCATCTGGGGATCGAACCATAGACCACTGCGCTAGGAAGCCAGTGCACTAA
The DNA here is from genome assembly GCA_024509875.1 of Oreohelix idahoensis. Classification (NCBI taxonomy): domain Eukaryota; kingdom Metazoa; phylum Mollusca; class Gastropoda; order Stylommatophora; family Oreohelicidae; genus Oreohelix; species Oreohelix idahoensis. The sequence continues at coordinate 23,500 of JAMPIV010017299.1, forward strand.
CCACTATGTTACCGCGGCTCCCAACTCACGAAGGAGGGATAATAAATTAACATCTGTATCATTATTTCCCAAACTTGCGTACTCCATATGAGAGTTAAGTTTTCCTGGCGTACCCCTCTCGGACGCAGATAATTTAATTAAAACATATCTAAATTGTTATTTCTTGGCCATTCACATACATTATAAAAAAATCCCATTGGTTTAACTTTCACACATTTCATTATTATATTGTATCTATTTTTTTTCTTCTTCGTATTATCACGTATTGCTAGGCTGTGCATCACTTAACTTTCAAATATGAATGCACCAACGTTTGGGTAACTTTAAAGCTACCTGCCTATTTCCTGTCCTAACTGTGTGCTCTTCTGAAGGTGGTTAATTCTGTGAACTACAACCGCTATCTCACAAAGGAGAAAAAAAAGGAGAGAATTATCAGTAATCCTTACCTGAGGGTTAGCTTTAGTTAGGTCCTGTCGTTTTTCAGACAAATTCAGAATCTGAAAAACAAGGAAATTAAAATGTCATCATTATTTGTGGGACAGTTACATTCATTTAAGATGTTTACATGAATTCATTAAATGTAGTGTGTAAAGAAATCAAGTTCAACACACCCATGCAAGAATGAATCAATAAATGAATGCATGAATGAATGAATGATTGAATCCTTATATGATTGAATGCATGAATGAATGCATGCATGCACGAATGAATGCATTAATGCATGAATGAATGAATGAATGAATGAATGCATGAATGAATGAATGAATGAATGCATGAATTAATGCACGAATTAATGCATGAATGAATGAATGCATGAATGAATGAATGCATGAATGAATGCATGAATGAATGAATGCATGAATGAATGCATGAATGAATGAATGCATGAATGAATGCATGAATGAATGCATGAATGAATGAATGCATGAATGAATGCATGAATGAATGAATGCATGCATGAATGAATGAATGCATGAATGAATGAATGCATGAATGAATGAATGCATAAATGAATGAATAAATGAATGAATGAATGAATGAATGCATTAATGCATGAATGAATGCATGAATGCATTAATGCATGAATGAATGCATGAATGAATGCATGAATGAATGAATGCATGAATGAATGCATGCATGCACGAATGAATGAATGCATGAATGAATGAATGAATGCATGAATGAATGAATGCATGAATGAATGAATACATGAATGAATGCATGAATGAATGAATGAATGAATGCATGAATGAATGAATGAATGCATTAATGCATGAATGAATGTATGAATGAATGTATGAATGAATGCATGAATGAATGAATGAATGAATGAATGAATGCATGCACGAATGAATGAATGACTGATTTATCACATAGATTCAATGAGAACATATAAAACAGCAACCAAAATCAGTTACAGACTTGAATAAATGGCTACTCGTGTTGAACAGCAGGTTTGAAATGGTACAAGATAATCACTAATGTGGATCTGGTAAAAAGAGTCTGACAAGCAGCAGTAGAACAGGAGGTGAGGAAAGGTGTTCGTTTTGGATAAGATACACACTGAGGAAACTAATTGATAGCAGTACAGGGCAAACCTTTCTCTAGAATCACCATGGTAAGAGAAAAAGAGGAAGACATTAAAACAAAAAGAAGGGATTTGGAGAATGAACGAACGAATGAATGAACTTTATTTTCAAAGGGTTGAGAATTGGGCACGGAGGCCCGTCTGACATTCTGCCCTTCCTTTCTCTCACCTTTCATACTTAATTCCTTTATTCCCATATGCATTATACATATCAATTTCAAGGAATTCAACGTTGTAAAGTAATGTGACACGTGAAGGGAAGGCTGAAGTGAGACCAAGAAACTCAAGACATAATCTGAAATGTGAATGGAAGGTTAAAGTGAGAACAAGAAACTCAAAACATAATCTGACAAGTGAAGGGAAGGCTGAAGTGAGACCAAGAAACTCAAGACATAATGTGACACGTGAAGGGAAGGTTAAAGTGAAACCAAGAAACTCAAGACATAATGTGATACGTGAAGGGAAGGCTGAAGTGAGACCAAGAAACTCAAGACATAATCTGAAATGTGAATGGAAGATTAAAGTGAGACCAAGAAACTCAAGACATAATCTGACACGTGAAGGGAAGGTTAAAGTGAGACCAAGAAACTCAAGACATAACGTGACACGTGAAGGAAAGGCAGATGTGAGACCAAAAAAACTCAAGACATAATCTGAAATGTGAATGGAAGGTTAAAGTGAGACCAAAAAACTCAAAACATAATGTGACACGTGAAGGGGAGGTTAAAGTGAGACCAAGAAACTCAAGACATAATCTGACAAGTAAAGGAAAGGTTAAAGTGAGACCAAGAAACTCAAGACATAATATGAAATGTGAAGGGAAGGTTAAAGTGAGACCAATAAACTCAAGACATAATCTGACACTTAAAGGGAAGGTTAAAGTGAGACCAAGAAACTCAAGACATAATATGAAATGTGAAGGGAAGTTTAAAGTGAGACCAAGAAACTCAAGACAAAATCTGACACGTGAAGGGAAGGCTAAAGTGAGACCAAGAAAATAAGAATTAGTGAGATAAGAGTGACAGTGAAAGGAAATAAGAAACATTAAGGTAGAGTAACAGTGAAAAATATTTGAGAATCAACTAAAACAACTTACCAAGTAGTTGTCTCCATGTTTAGTTTTCAGCATCTGGACAACTTCTTTCAGGTTGAATGCGTACGTTGTGTCATGACCCTCTGAAGGAAAGGTCATAGCTAAAGAGAAATAGATCAATATGACATTGCTTTAACAATTGAGAATAAGAACATATAAAAAATTGTTAACTCAATACAAAACTTGTTATTAACTAAAATTGTTCACGTAATGCCCTTGAGAATAACAAAAAACAACAAGCAAGAAGCTACAGACTTTCGTAAATGGGTGCTTGCGTAGAATAGAAGGATTGGAGCGGTATGACAAGATGACTTATGTGGAACTTATGACAAGACCAGACAAGTGCCAGTAGAACAAGAGATGAGAAGAAGATGCTGGCAATGGACAGAACACTTACTGAGAAATCTGTTGATAATATTGCAAGACAGTTTGTTCTGGAATCACCCTGAGTAAGACAGGTAGACCACATGAAATTAACATCCAGTTAAACATTACTTAATGTTAATTTTCTACCGTTCAGTTGATGGTACTGCAAGAAGTAGATCATCTGTCATAGATAAAAGTCACATTTAGACTGAACTTTTTCCAAATACGCTGAAACTATAAAATACACATAACTTTATTAAAGAAGATCTTTAGAGTGCTCAGTGTTTCTATAGGAGATCCACACACCTCCTGGGCTGCCTACTTCTGCAATAGAAGAATCTAAAGTAGAAAGTCAAATCGATACAATGGCACTTTAATTAGATCAAGAATACGTAGTATGCTTCCTATGGTAGGCCATGAGTAACAGAATGTGATATCCATATGGTAACAGGTGCAACACTATGCAATAACAGGTAAGGAATTACTAGTCTCACACAGGTAAGCCAAAGTACAGGTAAAATTTCAACAACAGCTGTAGAGGGATGAACACAAATACAGGCCTATAGAAACGTACGTAGTTCACTGTATGTTGTCGTGTGTGCGATACTAATGTCTCACCGTTCAGAGTCGGTCCTGGGAGAATTTACAAGGTGATAGGAAGTCTCGCTTTGGCCCCCTCCATTCCCTCCTCCACCACCCTCCCCGTACCATACGGTATTGTTTTAGCACGATGTTCAATTTCATACTACTGAGTTATATCACATTTTAATTTCCGAAGTTTTTCAAAGAAATTTTTCAAAAATTTCGGCGCCCCCTGGAAACGACGACCGGTTCGGCCACACCGCCCAAGAGCCAGCTCTGTCAAGGCTGTGTGATTCGCTTGCATAGCTAGGCGGGGTTATCGCACGGAAGGTCCTGGGTTCGAGTCCTGGGTAAGCCACTCACGTCTGTTGTTTTTCTGTTGTCTAGTGTTCTACTTCTTTATTTCTTACGAGTGCGTGAAAACATAACAGGCCTCGGGTTTCCCTTCCTTATGTTTATAAAATGATCTGCAATATTTAGGATTACACTTTGTTATCATTTGTCACATTATATGTTATATGTTTGCTTTAGCTGTAAGATTACCTATCCAGTATTACATTGCTTGTAATATTGTTTGCCTTAGCTGTAAAATTACATACGCTGTGTCACATCACTTGTAACATTTTTTTCTTCAGTTGTAAGTTTATATAAGCTATGTCACATTATGTGTAACATTGTTTGCCTAGCTGTAAGATTACATAAGCTATGCCACATTTCTTGTGTGGTAAAGTGGGATGTTATAAATATTTATAGGGGACTTAGTGTACTGACTGAGATCAGCTGTGAAGGTATCTATATCTAATAAGAGTAGTGTATTATAGATAACCTTACTTGCTGCCACATATGTATACCTCAGTCAGAATTATTCTGGAATATTGTGATTACTACGTTATATGTCTAGGGTATGTATATGATGAAGTGTAAGTCACAACAACAACAGACAGATAAACAATTTAATTTATTCCTCCACACTTGACAACACTGTGACACTCACATACATATAACACTCTATGAGAATATCTTAAATGAGTCACTGATAAATTTTCAAATATCAATATGTATTCAGTGCTGTCATTAATGTATATGTGTCCTGATTCAAATACAAGTGAACCAGGAATCACAATCAATTTTAATTACAAGTTATATGTACAGAATTTATCAATATGAATCTTGTAGTGACATATTTTTTTAATATTATCCTATGTGTGTCAGTTGTGTAGTAGTAATATGAGGTAATACTGGTTTTTTTTTTGTTTTTTTTTTAAAGCTCTTTTGGTATTTATCTCCATGACTTCTATAGTTTGTTTCTGTTGGAACTAGTAATAGCGATGTTCTCATTTCCTGGCATTAAAACAATTAATTTCCCTCTTAAATTTTATTTTACAACGTCAGTTTAAGATGGGGGTACATAATGTTGAGCTCCGCTGGCCACATCAGCTTATCTGTCGTGATGGCGGCAGGAAAAGACTCCTCTGCTCGAGTGCTCCCCTGTGTTCTGGAGACACCTCACTGTTAGCTATATGGACCAAGGAGTATGCTGTCCGACTCTGGATTCAGCAAAGCTCTGACCAGGTGCTGCTCAATAACTTTAAGACCACGGTCCCTGAAACAAGAAGGTTGTCCCTCCTACTTCAGAACTGATTTACACTCTATTTCTACACTGAACACAGTACATACAAACATTGAGTTCAGAGCGTTAGGCCAACTGTCAGCTTCATCTGAAATACTTTACACCAGTATATTCCTCCCTAATGGTTACCACGCCTCTGCAATTCCAGCATGATTTCTTTCTAGTCAATATTGTAGGTGTTAGTGTACTGTTTGTAAATAGCATGTAGTTTCATAACCACTTTTTTTCCGACACCTCCTAATCATGTTTGGAGCAATATTAGGCTTTACCTCATGTTCGCTACTGAACCACACATATATACAGACATAAATTATCAATTTTTACATTCAATTTTCATTAAAAAAGATATTGCAATATTTCGTAGCTTACCAGAATTCATTGGAAATAATAAACAGTTTCGTTGACTGGCAATGAATAGGCACAAATTCAGATCTGCCGATGTCCCAGGCTTTTATTTTTAGAAAAAAATATACACTGGTGCTCAGCGTACTGTTTCTTAGTAGGTTTATTACAAGATGTGGCAAGGAACAGACGCTCTGAAGTGAGTATATTCGCAGCTCTAACCAATCAAGCCATGTCTACATATCTTTTCAAAAAAGTACCCCTTCTATTCGTTTCCCATAACAACACAAGATAGTATTTATAGCCCGACTAATCGTGTTTAGCCTTACATCTCATTCCCGCCAATCAAATAGGAGTTAACATGGTAGGCTATTTCCGTAACGTAATGGTATGAGCAGAAATGATTTAAATTTTAGACTAAGTACGTTTTACATATTCTTTTGCTGCGGAACCCAAATTACAAATTTAAAAGAGCTAAGTGGCTGCGTTCAAAATATGCAATTTCTTCTACCTCCTGTTTACTTCGAAGATGTGCTGTCTGGGTACTGTAATGTTTTCAAACGTAAACCAGTATAATGTCATATTTCCCAATAAGAATTTTTCAGGAGTTTTAAAACCTAACTCTGGTATGGGTAGTTTTTTTTTCACGGTCTATCTGAAAAAAAAAGTTATTGTTAGTGGCCTTACATGCGTGATGGTAGTAATTGTGTATCGCGCGACTGTGGTAGTATTGGCTGTGTTCCTGCTTTCTGCCTCTCCCTTCTCTCTATCCTTTAGTCCATCTGTCTTTTGTTTTTGGTAACGTAGTGTATAAAATGACATGAATGGAATTTTAAATCTAGGTCAACTGCGTATCTCAAGGTTTTTCTTAGAAATGGAGTACACTTTTTAGTGTGTTTGGGAAACGCGTGTATGTTGCAGAAGGCTTTTACTATCAACGTGAAACGTTACAATTTGCAGACGCAGGAGAACACAAGGGGATTTCGAGTACAGTCATTGTGACAGCACTGTTCTTTACCATTCTTCTTTCCTTTTATTAAATTTATTTGTTAGGCTTTATATTTACGTTTTAATTTATATATGTGGATTAGAATTTCTCACGACATCTTGTATCACTGTTTGCTTTAGCTGTAAGATTACATTTCCTGTGTCACATTAATTGTAACACATAAGGAAGGGAAACCCGAGGCCTGTAAACAGTAAATAAATATTAGACAAACATAAAGGTATGTTTTCAGGCACTCGTAAGAAATAAAGAAGTAGAAAACTAGACAATAGAAAAACAACAGACGTGAGTGGCTTACCCAGGACATTTGTTTGCTCTAGCTGTAAGATTATATAAGCTATGTCATATTACGTGTAACATTGTTTGCCCTAGCTGTAAGATTGCATACCCTCTGTCACATTATGTCATGCGTTTGCCTTCACTGTAAGATATGCTGTGTCACATCATATATCATATTTGCCTTCCCTGTAACATTACACAAGATATGTCACATGTTTGCCTGGCAGAATCACTAATGGAAATCAAATAGGAATTTTTTAAAAGTAAAAGTACAGTGGATCCCTGCCCATTGCAAGATGTATGGACGGTAGATACACTAGTCAAAGAAGGAGGAAAAAGGTAAAGGATCCCGTTACATGCCCATTAAGGCATATTGGGAATATGATGTTAGGCCCATATTGTCTTAACCATCGGCACACTAGGCGTGATGTGGTCAGCATCACGCCGGCCTGCCTTAACCTTCCCAGAAGTTACACTGGTACCGAATTGGGGCATGGGTCGACCCAGGAGCCGTTTGCGGCCTTAAAAAAATCCCACATCATCTGGGATCGAACCAAAGACCCACTGAGCTAGGAAGCCAGTGCCCTTAACCACTATGCTACCGCGGCTCCCAAAGAAGGAGGAAGTACACTTCAAAACAGTAAGTTTCGCATAATCAACAGCTTTATAATCCTGACGCCTCGGATCAAAACAAAAAATGTAGAAACAAAACAGCGATAAACTACAAGATTTACTTCCTATAAAGAATAACATCCTTCTTAGCAAAAGTGTTGAGGATAGATGATAACTGATGGATTCGTCTTCCCACGTTAGATCGAAGATGTTTTATAATTGGGCAACTGTTTATGAAGACTGCATAGATTCCATCCTATACTTAACTTGCCATGTGAAATACGTACACTGATCACTATCCTTATATTTTTACCACCCCCTTTATTATCTGAGCACCAGTACCATTACACTGATGTCCTCGACTACGTGCGAAAAAGGTGTGGTAACGAAGAGAACTAATTAGACAAAAACGTTACCTACGTCATCAACGGCTGGTATTCAACGAAGGCTGCTTGAATTGCAGTCATTGTACGGACGCTGTGTGTTGGCAGCCATAAGGATTGTACTTTTTCCTTCGTCAAATCTAGATAAGCATTGTAGGTATAATCTATAATGATCACCAAACACAACCAACAACCAATGACCAACCACAACTTCAAAGTACACTCAACAACACTAAATCGTCTCCAAACAACAATAAACATACACCCCCCTAAAGAAATATACTTGTCTGTTGAAACTACAAACCATTGTGGACCTACCAAACCCCCAAACAAATAAACAAACTCACCAATGAAGCAAAACACAGCCACCAACCACGAGTCAAATTGACAGTCCACCTCAACGCCCAGCCTATGTAGAGTACACCACTAAAAAGAGATTAACCAACACCACCCAACTAACAACAAAACCCACCCTCAATTAAACCCCAAAAAAATACAACCCAAAAAAACAAACCAACCCAAACATTCAAAACCCATAATAAAAAACACAAATAACCCAAACAACAAAACTTACAAACTCACAAAATTCCCCAAAAAAAAACAATCACCAACATTCCTAAATTAACCAAAAAAAAAACAAAACAAAATCAATATCCCAACAAACCTAAAAACGGGGTGTCCCCCAAGAACTTCAAAAATATCTCCTCACAATAACCCCCCAAAAAACCCCCCCCCCACATAAAACCACCACTCCCCCCCCAACCACAATCCCCCCCCCCCCACCCCCCCCCCAACACCCCCCACCCCCCCCCCCACCAACCCCCCCCCCCTCACACACCCCCCCCCCCCCCCCCACAAACCCCCCCCCCCCCCCCCCCCCCCCCCCCCCACCCCCCCAAACCCAACAAACCCCCCCCCCCCCACAACCCAACCCCAAAAAACCAAAAAACCCCCAACCCCTCCCAAAAACCCCAAAAAAAAAAACCCCCCCCAAAAACCCCCCAAACCACCCCCCCCACAAAACCCCCCAACCCAAAAAAAAACAAAAACAAACAAAAAACCCCCAAACCACCCCAACCCCCCCCCCAAAACCAAAAACCCCCCCCCCCAACCCAAAAACCCAAAAAAAAAAAAACCCCCCCCCAAAAAAAAAAAACCCCCCCAAAAAAAACACCCCACCCAACCCCCACAAAACAACAACCACCCCACCCCCCCCCCAACCCAAAAACCCCCCCCCCCAAAACCCCCAAACAAACAAAAAAAACCAACCCCCCCCCCACCCCCACCAACCCCAAAAAACCCCCCCAAAAAAAAAAAAAAACCCCCCCAAAAAAACCCCAAAAAAACCAAAAACCAAAACCCAAAAAACCCCCCAACCCACAACCAACCCCAACCCCAAAAAAAAAAAAAAAAACCCCCCCCCCCAAAAAAAACAAAACCAAACAACCCCCCAAAACACCAACACCCCCCCACACCCACAACCCAAAAAACCCCCCCCCCAAAAAACAAAAAAACACAAAACCCCCCCCCCCAAACCCCCCCCAACACAAAAACCCCCCAAAAAAACCAAAACCCAACCAAAAACCCCAACCCCACCCACCCAAACCCAAAAAAAAAAACACCAAACCACCCCCAACCAAAAAAAACCCCCCCAAAAAACCCCCCCAAAAAACCCAACCAAAAACCCCCCCCCCCCCCAACACAAACAAAAAAAACCACCCCCCCCCCCCCCCCACAAAAAAAAAACAAAAAAAAAACAAAAAAACAACACAACCACAAAAACGCAATCTAAAAAACAAAAAAAAAAAAACAAAAAACAAAAAAAACCCCAAAACACACAAAAACACTTTAACAAAAACCCAAAAACCCAAACAAAAAAAAAAAAAAAAAAAACAACCCCGCGGGAAAACCAAACCCCCCCCAAAAAAAAAAAAAAAACAAACCACCCCCAAAAACAAAAAAAAACACAAAAAAAAAAAAACCCCAAAACCAAAAAAAAACCCAAAAAAAACCCAAAAATCCCAAAAAAAAAACCAAAAAAACCCCAAAAAACCCAAAAAAAAAAACCAAAAAACCCCCCAAAAACCAAAAAAAAAAAAAAAAAAACCCCCCCCCCCCCCAAAAACCCAAAAACCCCCCCAAAAAAAAAAAACCCCCCCCCCCCCCCAAAAAAAACCCATAACACAAAAAAAAAAAACCAACCAAAACCCCCCCAAAAAAAACAAAACAACACACCCCCCACCCAAACCAAAAAAAACCACAAACCCCCCCCCCAAAAAAACCCACCCCCCCCACCCCCCCACAAAAAAAAACCAAAAAAAAACCCCCCCCCCCCCCCCCCCCCCCCCCCACCAAAAACCCAAAAAAACAAACCCCCCCCCCAAAAAAAAAAAACCCCAAAAAAAAAAAAACCCCCCAACCCAAAAAAAAAAACCACCACAAAAAACACAAAAAAAAAACAAAAAAACAACCCAAAACCCCCCCCCAAAACCCCAAAAACCCCCCCCCCCAAAAAAAAAAACAAACAAACCAAAAAACCCAAAAAAAAAAAAAACAAAAACCCCCCCCCAAAAAAACACAAAAAAAAAAAAAAAAAAAGAAAACAAAAAAACCAAAAAAAAAAAAAAAAAAAACCCCCCCCCCCCCCCCTTACAAAAAAACCCCCACCCCCCCCCCCCCCCCAAACCCCCCAAACCCCCCCCCCCCCCCCCCCCAAACCCCCAAAAAAAACACACCCACCCAAAACCACCAAAAAAAAAAAAAAAAAAAAAAAAAAACCAAAAAAAAACAACCAAACCAAAACCCCCCCCCCCCCCAAAAACACAACCCCCCCCCCCCCAAACCCCAAACCCAAAACACCCCCCCCCAACAAAAACCAAACCAAAAAAAACCACACCCACACAAAAAAAAAAAAAAAACCCCCAACCCCCCCAAAAACACCCCAAACCCCAAACAACCCCCCCCCAAAAAAAAAAAAAACCCCCCACCCCCCCCCACCCCCAACAAAAAAAACCCCCCCCAAAAAAAAAACCCCACACCCAACCCCCCCAACAAAAAAAAAAACCCCCCACCCAAACCCCAAAAAAAAAAAAAAAAAAACCAAAAAAAAAAACCCAAAAAAAACCCCCCCACAACCCCCCCACAAAAAACCCCCCCCAAACCCCCCCCCCCCCAACCCCCCCCAACACCCAACCCCCCCCACCCCCCCCCCCCCCAACCAAACCCCCAAAAAAAAAAAACACAAAAAAAAACCAACCCCCCAACCCCCCCCCCCAAACACCACCCAACCCCAAACCCACCCCCCAACAACCACCCCCCAACCCCCACCCCCCCCCCCCAAAAAAAAAAAAAAAACCCACCCCAAAACCCCCCCCCCCCCCCACCCCCCCCCTCCCCCCCCCCCCCCCCCCCCCCCCCCCCCCCCCCCCCCCCCCCCCACCCCCCCCCCCCCCCCCCCCCCCCCTCCCCCCCACCCCCCCGCCCCCCCCTCCCCCAAAAACCCACCCCCCCCCCCCTCGCCCCCCCCCCCCCCCCACCCCCCCCCCCCCCACCCCCCCCCCCCCCCCCCCCCGCCCCCCCCCCCCCAACCCAAAAGAAAAAAAAAACCCCAACCCCCCAAAAAAAAAAAAAAACCAACCCCCCAAAAAAAACCCCCCACAAAACACCCCCCCCACAACCCCCCCCAAAAAAACACCAAAACCCACCCCACACCAAAAAAACCCCCCCCCCACCCCACCCCCCCCCCCCCCCCAAAAAAAAAAAAAAAAAAACCCCAAACCCCCCCCAAAAAAAAAAACCCCCCAAAAAACCCCCCCCCCCCCCCCGGCCCCCCCCCCCCCCCCCAAAAAAACCCAAAAAAAACCCCCAAACCCCCCCCCCCCCCCCCAAAACCCAAAAAAAAAAAAAAACCCCCCCCCAAAAAAAAACCCCAACCCCCCCCCCCCCCCCCCCAAACCCCACCCCAAAAAACCCCAAAAACCCCCCCCCCCCCCCCCCACCCCACAACCCCCCCCCCCCCCCCAAAAAAAAAAACCCCCCCCCCCAACCCCCCCCCCCCCCCCCCCCCCGCCCCCCCCCCCCCCCCCCCCCCCAAAAACCCCCCAAAAAAAAAAAACAAACACAAAAAAAAAAAAAAACCACCCCCCCCCACCCCCCAACAAAAAAAACCCCCAAAAAAAAAAACCCCCAACAAAAAAAAACCCAAAAAAACCCCCCCAACCCCCAAAAAAAACCCCCAAAAAAAAAAAAAAAACCACAAAAACCCCCCCCAAAAAACCCAAAAAAAACCCAAAAAAAACACACCCAACCCCAAACCCAAAAAAAAAAAAACACCCCAAAAAACAAAACCCCCCCCCAAAAAAAAACACCCCCCCCCAAAAACCAAAACCCCCCCCCCCAAAACCAACCCAAACCCCCCCCCCCCCCCCAACAAAAACAAACCCCAAAAAAACCCCCCAAAAAAAAAAAAACCCAAAAAAAACCCCAAAAAACCCCAAAAAAAAAAAAAAAACCAAAAAAAAAACCCCCAAAAAAAAACCAAAACAAAAAAAAAAAAACAAAAAAACCCCCCAAAAACCAACAAAACCCCCCACCCCCCCCCCCCCCCCCCCCCCCCCCCCCCCCCCCCCCCAAAACCCCCACAAAAAAAAAAAAAACCCCCACCAAAAACAAAAACCAAAAAACCCCCCCAAAAAAAACCAAAACAAAAAAAACCAAAAAAAAACCCCAAACCCCCCCCAAAAACCCCCCCCCCCAAAAAAAAACCCAAAAAAAAAAACAAAAAAAAACCCCAAACCAACAACAAAAAAAAACAACCCCCCCCCCCCCCAAAACCCCCCCCCCCCCACAAAAACCCAAAAAAAAAACAAAACCCCCCCCCCCCAAAAAACCAAAACCCCAAAAACCCCCCCCCCCAAAAAAAAAAAAACCACCCCCCCACCCCCCCCCCCCCCCAAAAAAAAAAACCCGCAAAAAAAAAAAAAAACCCCCCCCCCCCCCCCAAAAACACCCCCAAACAACCACAAAAAAAAAAACCCCCCAAAACCCCCCCCCCCCCCCCAAAAAAAAAAACCAAAACAAAACCCCCCCCCAAACCAAAAAAAAAAAAACCCCCCAAAAAAACCCCCCCCCCCCCAAAAACCCAAAAAAAAAAAAAACCCAAAAAAAAAAACAAACCCCCCCAAAAAAAAAAAAACCCAACAAAAAAAAAAAAACCCCCCCACAACCCCAACCCAAAAAAAAAAAAACCCCCACCCCCCCCCCCCACCAAAAAAAAAAAAAAAAAAACACCCCCCTAAAAATAATGGCCCCCAAAAACCCCCAAAAAAAAAAAAAAAAAAAACCCCCAAAAAAAAAAACCCCCCCCCCAAACAAAAACCCCCCCCCCCCCCCCCCCCCCCAACCCCACAAAACACCCCCCCCCCCCCCCCCCCCCCCCCCCCCCCCCCCCCCCCCAACCCCCAACCCCCCCCCAAAAACCCCCAACCCAACCCAAAAACCCCCCAAAACAAAACCCACCCCCCCAACCACCCCCCCCCCAACAAAAAAAAAACCCCCCCAAACCCCCCCCCCACACCCACCCCCCCCCCCCCAACAAAACCCCCCCCCCCCCCCCCTAAAAAAAAAAACCCAACCCCCAAAAAACCCCAAAAAAAAAAACCCCCCCAAACCCCCCCAAAAACCCAACAAAAAACCCCCCCCCCCAAAACAAACCCCCCAAAACCCAACAAAAAAAAAAAAAAAAAAAAACCAAAACCAACACCCCCCCAAAAAAAAAAAAAAAAAAAAAAAAAAAAAAAAAAAAAAAAAAAACCCCCCCCCCCAAAAACAACCCCCCCCCCCCCCCCCACCCCCACCCCCCCAACCCCAAACCCCCCCCCCCAACCCCCCCCCCCCCCCCAACCCCACCCAAACCACCCCCCCAAACCAAAAACCCAACCCAAAACCAAACAAAAAACCCAAAACAAAACCCCCAAAAAAAACCACCCCCCCCCCCCCCCCAAAAAAAACCCCCCCCCCCCAAAACCCCCCCCCCCCCCCAAAAACCCAACCCCCCCCCCCCCCCCCCAAAAAAACCCCCCCCCCCCCCCCCCAAAAAACCCAAAAACCCCCCACCAAAAA
>JAMPIV010017299.1:42500-60872 GCA_024509875.1 Oreohelix idahoensis
GGAGATGAGGAAGGCGCAGGCTGAGGATAGGACACTCCAGCCATGTTTTAAAAAAATTACCCAAATGCCACACACCTCCGAGCAAGGGGGAATATTTCATGAAGAACAAACTCTTATACAGGAAGGCCGGAACTGGAACAAATGGTCACAACCAGCTGGTTCTTCCCATTTCATATAGAGATAAAGTGATGGAACTCGGACATGCGATTCCCTTCAGTGGTCACATGGGGATCAGCGCCACCGGACAGCGTATAGCTTGTCATTACTTCTGGCCAGGGATAACGGAGGATATAAAAAGATATGTCAAATCCTGCCCAGAATGTCAAAGGGTAGCTCCAAAGCACTGGACTGCTCCTGCAACTCTAGGGGAAATGCCCATAGTGGGAACACCTTTTGAGAGGGTTGCAGTGGATATTGTAGGACCTCTCACTCGGACCAAGAGGAGGAACAGTTACATCCTTACTCTGGTGGACACTTGTTCTATGTGGGGAGAGGCGGTAGCCCTGCCATCAATTGATTCAAAACATGTAGCAGAGGCACTACTTACAATATTTACCCGATTAGGATTCCCGCATCAAATCTTGACGGATAATGGTTCTCAGTTCAAGGGGAAACTAACGGAAGAAGTTTTTAAGCTATTTCAAGCCAGGCACTTTCATTGTAGTCCGTACCATCCACAAGGGAACGGCCAAGTAGAGAGGTTCAATGGGACTCTCATTTCTATCCTGAGAAAGCTGGCACACGAAAAAACCGGATCTGTGGGATCAATTCCTGCCCGCCGCATTGTTTGCGTACCGGGAGGTACCACATAGTTCAACCGGGATGGCTCCCGCAACTCTGCTATTTGGGAGGCCAATAAAAGGGCCTTTAGAAGCTCTATTAAGGACCTGGACAGATGAGAAGGCGGAAGAGACTGTTACCTCATCGTATCAATACGTGAACGAACTGACCACTCGTTTGAAAGCTGGATGGAAACTGGCAAATGATAATTTGAAACAAGCCAGGAAGAAACATGCAGCATATTTTAATAGGAAGGCAAAGGACAGGGAACTGGCAGTCGGAGAGAAGGTGCTGCTTTTACTACCCGGAAGCCAGAATAAATTACAAATTGGTTGGCAAGGTCCATATACGGTTCTAGAGAAGGTGTCTAGAACAAACTATAAAATTGACAAAAAGGGGAAGGAAAAAGTTTATCATGTAAACCTGTTAAAGAAGTATCTGGACAGACCACTCCAGGAAAGCACCCCCTTATTGACCTTAGCTATTGCAACCCAGATGCAAAAGGAACCACTCACCTCACATGAATACCCATTACATCCTTGTGAAACAGCAGCACAGGTAAAAGTCAGTAAGCACCTGACTAAAAACCAGAGGGAGAGAGTTCAAAAGGTTCTGGAGGAACATACAGATGTATTAACAGATAAACCAGGCCATACAAATTTGCTACAGTATGACATGAAACTGGTAGACTCAAACCCAATCTGTATGAGAGCCTATTCTATTCCGTTCGCGAAGGAGAAGGCATTGAAGGAAGAAATAGAGTATTTATTGAAGGAGGGGATTATTTCGCACAGTGAATCATCTTTTAGTTCTAGTGTCGTTTTGTTGAGAAAACCGTCTGGGGAACACAGACTGTGCATAGATTACAGGAAACTGAATGCTGTCACAGAAGGACAAGTGGATCCATTACCAGACACAAAACAGTTATTTGCCAGACTGAACAAGGCAAAATACTTTTCAAAGGTGGATCTTAGTAAAGGCTATTACCAGATCCCAGTGAAGCCTGAAGTGAGACCTTATTTGGCTTTTAGCACTTCGGATGGACATTATGAATTCAATATGCTACCATTCGGACTGAAAAATGCTCCGAGTGTGTTTTCAAGGATGATGCGAAAATTGTTGGACCCCCTGAATAACCCATGTATCACAAATTTCATGGATGATATTCTCGTCGCCACCGAGACATTTGAAGAACACATTGAAGCTCTGGAGATGTTGTTTGATAGACTTCGGGAGGCGAACTTAACTGCTAGGCCAACAAAATGTTGTATTGGATGCAAAGAGTTGGAATTCTTGGGACACACTGTATATCAGGGTAATATGACCCCTGATCCTAAGAACTTGGAAAAACTGCAGAGAGCACCTAGGCCGCAAACAAAAAAAGACGTGCGATCATTTGTGTCGTTATGCGGATTTTATCAGAAATACATCAAGAATTTTAACGCTATTTGTGCTCCTCTGACTGATCTGACTCGCAAGGGACTTCCAGATAAAATTATTTGGACTGCACAATGTGACTAGCGTTCCAAGAGTTAAAGGAAAAACTCACTAGCAAGCCTATTCTCAAACTGCCTGATTTGACACAGGACTTTGTCTTAAGAACCGATGCAAGTAATGTGGGACTCGGAGGGGCTTTGTTGCAAAGATCATCTTCACCTGATGGGGAACTGAAACCAGTCGCTTATGCAAGCCGTAAATTGAATAAGGCGGAACAAGGATACTCCACAAGCGAAAAAGAATGTTTAGCATTAATCTGGGCAATAAAGAAGTTTCAAATCTATCTATATGGTAGGACTTTTGTGGTGGAGACGGACCATCAGCCTCTCGTGTTCTTGTCTCAGGCTAAGCATGAAAACGCAAGATTGCTGAGGTGGTCTTTATTGCTTCAACCTTATCAGTTCAGTATCCAATATATCCCAGGCAAATTGAATGTCGGTGCAGATTTCCTCAGTCGGCACCCCTGTGATCAAAATTAGAGTAGTGGCAGACGTGAGGAGTAATTTTACCTATGTGTATCGCTGGTTTTGGAACTTGCCATAGGCATGTTTTCAAGTGGGGAGATGTGTAGTGAAATTGACAGAGATACAACGGTAAAATACTCAAAAGATAACATTTAAGGATAAAAAACATAATGCGTAGGCTGCTGATGTACATGATCGCCTAGACCGCGGGTCATCACCCTCCATAAAATTGACTTGCTAGACAGGAGGGGAACGGCGGATCAAAAGAAAAAAAAAATATGACTGGAAAGGCTAAGGAGACGCAATGGGGGGGGATGGAGGAAAGTAAAAATTCACGTCCCCCAAATTGACACGAGGTACGGAATTGGACGTTTTGCGATACCAAGCCTTGATTTGAATTCAGCGGCTAAAACGCAGATGTTAGGAATATTACAAAAATTTAAAAAAGTAATTTTTTTTTTCTTAATATTAATGTTAGGAATATAAAAATTAGCTGGCCGGATGGCCTATTCTGAGCAATGAAATAATATGATCTTAATTTTACAAACGGATAGATAATATTGAAGATAATGACAAAAGACAGTGTAGTTTACATCATCGACAGACTGCCTTGAATAAAAAGTGTCGTTATTTGCACACAAAAACACGACCTTGGGGACGCAGGTGTTCAAAGTTACTTGGCATAGAAGTGAAGGGACATTGGTGGTAGCTGAGTCTAAATATAACTTTTTACGACAAAATTTTAAGGGGAGAGAAAGGTTGCTTCAAAAATCAAGCACATTTTTTTTGAAACACAAGTAGAGACGGACAGACTAACAGATAACCATCCATACTTGACTGAAGCATGACTGAAATGACTTTAGTGTAGAAATTTGAAATTTAAAATAAACCTCGGCAGTGATTGGCCACAGACAATCATATCATTAGCGCTCAGAGCGCATTTGGGGTCATTCTTCAATAATTGTTCAGTGTTAGACACAGATTTTTAAAGTGTGGTGTTTTCCCATATGAAAGACAGTGAGTTAAATTTAGGGACGCCATCCTATAGCCAGCAGCTCAGCTGAGTTTTTGCTAGCACTTCTGTGTTAATTATTCATAATCTGGTAAGATTGAAATTATTTCTTTATATATTTTGAATATTGTTTCATGTTCGAGTGATTTGATACTGCCATATCAAAATCTAGCCTTACAAACAAGTAGGGATTTGCTCTAGACCCCCCGCCCAAGTCAGGGTCTAGGGACCAACAAGGTACATAAACTACAGCAAGGATTATGCAAGATAGATCAAGCGTTGAAACAGGTTACCTATCTTCTTTTAGGGCCGACAACTAATAAATATTTTTCAGAATCTATGGTCTGGGAGGATCTGTCTGATGTAGGCCCACCATGGTAACTGTGCTGTTTGGTCAGAGAGATCTGACCTGTCTGTATGATGTGGTTGTTGTGTCAGTGTTGTGTCCAGACGTGGGTAGAGAATAGATTTTGACACATGGCCCATACTTTGATTGCAGAGCTGTGAGTTTCTATCGACAACAAAGCAGAGTCTATTCGGTGGGTGACTGTACTCGAGTGTATCTGTGCAGTAGCACCAGAGCTACAAAAAGATGAGTGAGCCTCTGGTCTGCTGGACATTCACCAACTATTGGTAGTGACTAATATCCCCGTAAAAATTCCCACCATTTTCTGGACATTGTGTAGTCAATATAGACAGGTGTGATGAGGCCACCCCAACAGCACAAACAGTAAATATCCTCCCAAAGAGATGACTACTCGAACTTTTTTTAATAAAACTAACTAGTCTAGTACTTAAATAGGTACGCTCTTGCATTTATTATGTAACATTCCATGCATTTTTTTTCATAAATTTTCAATCCTTCTTTTAAAACAAGTTCTGGTCACATAAAACTTGATCCAGAACCAATAAATGTAATATAATTATATCAAAAACTTTATACACGTGAGTTAGTTCAGTGTATTTTAACACTTGTTAATCTTATTAGTCTTCTTAAATGTCTGTGGGTGTATTTATAACTAACACACCACATTACACATCATTACCCTAGACACTTTACGTAGCCACATTCATTAAGAAAAAAAAAATTAAGTGTGAGGTCGTAGTGGTAGCAAGAAAGGCCTTCTGATAATTCTCAACTACATTTTATCTCAGGAGCCTTCACAGCTGGCCTCATACAAGTTACATGTAGTAATAACACCATCATACAATACCATCAACACCACTACAGAGCTCATGACTTCAACAACACGTTTCGGAATGGCAGAGAAGCCACAAGAAAAGCCTAGATCTACAGTATAGATAATACCACGGAGTCTTCAACTTGGTATTGGCTGCAAAAGAGCGAGAAGCTCAGCAGCTCTAGTTAAACAACAACAACTGTAAAATTATGTAAGCTATTTCAAATTATATATCACATATAAGCCTTCCATGTCAAATCACATGTCATGCCATATTTCTAATCATCCTATATGTAACCTTACTGTTTGTTTCATAAGAAACAAATGCTGTGTAACAAGCTGAAAGATTTCCTTCATGTTGTTTTGTGTTAGTTTGTTTTTTCTTCTTTATTACTTTCCCATTTAACACACTGCGAAACTTGTTGATAGCATTACAAGGTGGTCCTTCTGGAATGATCAGTGTAAAAGAATGTGGTGGGAGATTAAAATACACTTGATGATGGGAACTTGTAAGAAGTATGAATAACACAGAATACCAATATTACATTATACAATGCACAAATCACACAAACTCATAAAACACAAATCAACAACACACAAACTCATACAACACGCAAACTTATACAACACACAAATCACATAGCTCATACACCACACAAATCACATAACTCATAAATCACACAAATTATAGAACTCATACACCACATAAGTCACATAACTCATACAACATACAAATCACAGAAACTCATTTACAACCCACAAATGACACTAAGACAACTCGCATCGCATCACAATTCATAAGAAACTCACAGATGATTCTTTCAGTGATGTAAACCACGTCCAATGTCAGGTTCCCTTCTGTGTAGGCTTGTTCATGACTTCTGTGAAAGTAAGAGTACATTAAATAATTCGTGGATAACTGATGGCATCCTAACACTGAGTGGACAGTGGTTTTGCTCACATGCAGTGGCGTACTGGGGGGGGGGGCGCCCAGGGTGACAGCTATGAAGGGGCTGCCATCTGACACTTTTGTGATAGTACTTACTGTTATAAATCTCGTATAATTACAGGTATGTTTCTTTATGGAAATGGCGTGCCTACGATAGGATGGATCCGGGAGCCAAATGCTTTCAGTACGCCCCTGCTCACATGATCATCATTATATCCGGGTTCCTAAACCTGTGGTCCACGGACCCCTTGGTGAATGGATTCTAGGGTGATCCATGTACATAACCTAAAATTGAAAATGTCATATTTTAAAATTATACTTTCAGGTACATTGTTTACATGAAGGAGTCCATAGCTTCATCGAACAATCAAAGGGTTTCACAGCCTTCATCGGACAATCAAAGGGTTCCCAACCTTCATCGGTCAATCAAAGGGTTTCACAAGCTTCATCGGTCAATCAAAGGGTTTCACAACCTTCATCGGTCAATCAAAGGGGTTTCACTGCCATCATCGGTCAATCAAAGGGTTTCACAAGCTTCATCGGTCAATCAAAGGGTTTTCACAACGCTCATCGGTCAAATCAAAAGGGTTTCACAGCCTCATTCGGACAATCAAAGGGTTCCGTAATCTTCATCGTACAATCAAAGGGTTCCATATCCTTCATTGGACAATCAAAGGGTTCCGTAATCTTTATTGGACAATCAAAGGGTTCCATATCCTTCATTGGACAATCAAAGGGTTCCGTAATCTTGATTGGACAATCAAAGGGTTCCATATCCTTCATTGGACAATCAAAGGGTTCCGTATCAATGTTCATTGGACAATCAAAGGTTTCCATATCCTTCATTGGACAATCAAAGGATTCCGTATCTTCATTGGACAATCAAAGGGTTCCATATCCTTCATTGGACAATCAAAGGGCTTCCATATCCTTCATTGGACAAATCAAAAGGGTTCCGTTAATCTTTATTGGACAGTTCAAAGGGTTCCATATCCTTCATTGGACAATCAAAGGGTTCCGTAATCTTGATTGGACAATCAAAGGGTTCCATATCCTTCATTGACAATCAAAGGGGTTTCCGTAATCCTTCATTGACAATCAAAGGGTTCCATATCCTTCCTTGGACAATCAAAGGATTCACGTAATCTTCATCGTACAATCAAAGGGTTTCCATATCCTTCATTGGGACAATCAAAGGGATTCCGTAATCTTCATTGGACAATCAAAGGGTTCCATATCCTTTCATTGGTCAATCAAAGGGTTTCCGTTAATCTTTCATCGTACAATCAAAAAGGGTTCCATATCCTTCATTGGACAATCAAAGGGTTCCGTAATTCTTCATTGGACAATCAGACGGGGTTCCCATATCCTTCATCGTACAATCAAAGGGTTCCATATCCTTCATTGGACAATCAAAGGGTTTCCATATCCTTCATTGGACAATCAAAGGATTCCGTAATGGCCTTCATTGGACAATCAAAGGGTTCCATATCCTTCATGGGAAAATCAAAGGGTTCCGTCCGTAATCTTCATCGTAACAATCAAAGGGTTCCATATCCTTCATTTGGACAATCAAAGGGTTCCGTAAATCTTCATTGGACAATCAAGGGTTCCATATCCTTCATCGTACAATCAAAGGGTTCCATATCCTTCATGGGAAAATCAAAGG
The DNA here is from genome assembly GCA_024509875.1 of Oreohelix idahoensis. Lineage (NCBI taxonomy): Eukaryota > Metazoa > Mollusca > Gastropoda > Stylommatophora > Oreohelicidae > Oreohelix > Oreohelix idahoensis. The sequence continues at coordinate 50,053 of JAMPIV010017299.1, forward strand.
GTTCCATATCCTTCATTGGACAATCAAAGGATTCCGTAATCTTCATTGGACAATTAAAGGGTTCCATATCCTTCACTGGACAATCAAAGGGTTCCGTAATCTTGATTGGACAATCAAAGGGTTCCATATCCTTCATTGGACAATCAAAGGGTTCCGTAATCTTCATTGGACAATCAAAGGGTTCCATATCCTTCATTGGACAATCAAAGGATTCCGTAATCTTCATCGTACAATCAAAGGGTTCCATATCCTTCATTGGACAATCAAAGGATTCCGTAATCTTCATTGGACAATCAAAGGGTTCCATATCCTTCATCGTACAATCAAAGGGTTCCATATCCTTCATTGGACAATCAAAGGGGCCCATGGCATAAACATTTGTAGAAACCCTGATATAGATGAAAAAAAAATAATAACAAAAACATCATCATCATTTCCCATTTCGCTTCTCATGGAGCCACCACTAGACCTGGTCCTTTTGCGAGAAGCCTACACCAATGTATTCCTGTGATATTGCTGCAGCGGTTTCTTTAACCATTTTTTGTTTGATGCGCTTGCCAGCTCCATGCAGAACCACATACTAGTCACATGACATATCTATGGAAGGGGTGGTCCTATTCGTTCTTTGCCTCCTGAGTCTCACAAGGATTTAAACACAAGACCACCATGACATCAGTGGAAGAAAAAAGTTACTTTAATAAATAATGATGCCATAGTTATTTTCTTTCAAGCAACGCGTAATAGGCGACTAATACTGGGTTGTACATGGGGCTAGGCAAAATCATCATATAAAACAAACTGCTAGAGAATCTACCACTGCAAACATGTGTGCTTTGTTGTAGGCTTTCTGAAGGGGATCGTTTGCAGTGGTGGCTCCATGATCCATAAGGAACGAAACAGGAGATGATGATAGTTATTCCCTGTAATTATGAAGATAGTTTCTATGTGAAATTCACATCTCATCATGTGAAAGAAATTGCGACAAAAATGTCACTGCAACGACACATAAAGTGTTTTCGCACAGCCTTCCCGCATTAGTCGCGGTAGCGCAGTGGTTAGTGCACTGGCTTCCTAGCTCGGTGGTCCATGGTTCGATGCCCAGTTGAGGTGGGATTTTTTTAGACCGCAAATGGCTCTGGGGTCGACCCAACCTCATGAATTGGGTACCAGAGCAACTCTGGGAAGGTTAAGGCGGCCGGCGTGATGCTGACCACATCACCCCTTGTTATCCGATGATCAAGAAAATATGGGCCTAACACCATATTCCCAAAATGCCTCAATGGCGTGTAGAGGGATCCTTTTTTCCCCCCGCACATTGGCTAAATGCAGTAGTGGATCATGATCCTTAAGAAGCGAAAAGAAAAGATTATGTAACTTTAGCCCAAAACATTCAGGGTTAATTCACTGACACAAAAGATTGATTATCATAAGAGGTGTGACTAATATAAGCTTGTGTGTGTGGCTAGCAACTTTATCATGTAAGACAAATTGCTGTATAAATTACTGCTGCCGGAGCATATAAATGCTTTGGCGCAGTCTTCTTACAAAGGGATTAGCTAAAGAAAACCAACAACAAAATGTAGATAAAGTGGTTTCACCATCTGGTTGAAACAAACACAGATTACCCCTCCCCTAAATGATCACCCTTCGGCTCCCCAAGGAGCGTATACCCGCAATAAACACGTGCCAAGTCTTTCTGGCACGTGCCATCCGCTCAAGGTATTTCCATATCTTGTTCATCCCCTTCACGTCGGTCTCAGTTCTCTTCTCCGTATGTTCTTTGGCCTTCCTCTAGTTCTCTAACCCTGGTGATTCCATAGACAGAACTAACTGGTCCTGTTGTCAACAGTGAGTGTCCTATCCATCTCCAGTACCTTTCTCTCATCTCTTGTTCCAGTGACACCTGTCTGGTTCTTGTCATCAGTTCCACATTAGTGATCTTGATCACCCAGCATAACAAGCAATTAAAACCTGAACAACAGATGAGCGTCAGGAGTATAACATCCAGAGAAATGGCCTAACAATCACACATGGTCTAGAAGAAGTACCAATGAACCCTCACATGTGTGACGTGGAAATGTAAATATATCCCCAGAAATCCGATCATCTGGCTTCCTCAATTAGTGTTTTAACGTTGCTACGAAATTAACATTATAGGGAAGTGTGACAGATCGTCTTCTTCTAAAGAAAGTTGTATAGACAGGCTGGACTAGAGAAACCACTCATTCCAGAGACGTATCTTCACCTTAATCTATTTCACTCGTGCAATCTATTCTAACATCTTTCTTCCTCATATACCCCACCTACTGCTCTACTCAGACGGGACCAAATAAATCTCTATACCTATCTAAAAATATACGACAACATGAGCCGACTAGTAAAAGCAGAAGAGGAGGACAATGTCTTGGCATTGATGATAAGCAAGTGCTGCAAATTATAATGAACAAGCGCTAGAAATACACAAGTAATACAAATGATGATAAACAAGAGCTCCGGATGAAGACACACAAGTGCTACAAATGATGATAAACTAGTGCTACACATGATGATAAACTAGTGCTACAAATGATTATAAACGAATACTATAAATTATGATAAACAAGTGACATAAATTATGATAAAAAAGCGCTACAAATTGAAAATGTCATATTTTAAAATTATACTTTCAGGTACATTGTTTACATGAAGGAGTCCATAGCTTCATCGAACAATCAAAGGGTTTCACAGCCTTCATCGGACAATCAAAGGGTTCCACGGCCTTCATCGGACAATCAAAGGGTTCCCAACCTTCATCGGTCAATCAAAGGGTTTCACAAGCTTCATCGGTCAATCAAAGGGTTTCACAACCTTCATCGGTCAATCAAAGGGGTTTCACTGCCATCATCGGTCAATCAAAGGGTTTCACAAGCTTCATCGGTCAATCAAAGGGTTTCACAACCTTCATCGGTCAATCAAAGGGGTTTCACTGCCATCATCGGTCAATCAAAGTGGTTCCACAACCTTCATCGGACAATCAAAGGGTTTCACAACCTTCATCGGTCAATCAAAGGGTTTCACAAGCTTCATCGGTCATTCAAAAGGTTTCACAGCCTTCATCGGTCAATCAAAGGGTTTCACAACGCTCATCGGTCAATCAAAGGGGTTTCACTGCCATCATCGGTCAATCAAAGGGTTTCACAACCTTCATCGGTCAATCAAAGGGGTTTCACTGCCATCATCGGTCAATCAAAGGGTTTCACAAGCTTCATCGGTCATTCAAAAGGTTTCACAGCCTTCATCGGTCAATCAAAGGGTTTCACAACGCTCATCGGTCAATCAAAGGGTTTCACAGCCTTCATCGGACAATCAAAGGGTTCCGTAATCTCATGTAAAAAAAAAAATAAATCGTACAATCAAAGGGTTCCATATCCTTCATTGGACAATCAAAGGGTTCCGTAATCTTTATTGGACAATCAAAGGGTTCCATATCCTTCATTGGACAATCAAAGGGTTCCGTAATCTTGATTGGACAATCAAAGGGTTCCATATCCTTCATTGGACAATCAAAGGGTTCCGTAATCTTCATTGGACAATCAAAGGGTTCCATATCCTTCATTGGACAATCAAAGGATTCCGTAATCTTCATTGGACAATCAAAGGGTTCCATATCCTTCATTGGACAATCAAAGGGTTCCGTAATCTTTATTGGACAATCAAAGGGTTCCATATCCTTCATTGGACAATCAAAGGGTTCCGTAATCTTGATTGGACAATCAAAGGGTTCCATATCCTTCATTGGACAATCAAAGGGTTCCGTAATCTTCATTGGACAATCAAAGGGTTCCATATCCTTCATTGGACAATCAAAGGATTCCGTAATCTTCATCGTACAATCAAAGGGTTCCATATCCTTCATTGGACAATCAAAGGATTCCGTAATCTTCATTGGACAATCAAAGGGTTCCATATCCTTCATTGGACAATCAAAGGGTTCCGTAATCTTCATCGTACAATCAAAGGGTTCCATATCCTTCATTGGACAATCAAAGGGTTCCGTAATCTTCATTGGACAATCAGAGGGTTCCATATCCTTCATCGTACAATCAAAGGGTTCCATATCCTTCATTGGACAATCAAAGGGTTCCATATCCTTCATTGGACAATCAAAGGATTCCGTAATCTTCATTGGACAATCAAAGGGTTCCATATCCTTCATTGGACAATCAAAGGATTCCGTAATCTTCATCGTACAATCAAAGGGTTCCATATCCTTCATTGGACAATCAAAGGGTTCCGTAATCTTCATTGGACAATCAGAGGGTTCCATATCCTTCATCGTACAATCAAAGGGTTCCATATCCTTCATTGGACAATCAAAGGGTTCCATATCCTTCATTGGACAATCAAAGGATTCCGTAATCTTCATTGGACAATTAAAGGGTTCCATATCCTTCACTGGACAATCAAAGGGTTCCGTAATCTTGATTGGACAATCAAAGGGTTCCATATCCTTCATTGGACAATCAAAGGGTTCCGTAATCTTCATTGGACAATCAAAGGGTTCCATATCCTTCATTGGACAATCAAAGGATTCCGTAATCTTCATCGTACAATCAAAGGGTTCCATATCCTTCATTGGACAATCAAAGGATTCCGTAATCTTCATTGGACAATCAAAGGGTTCCATATCCTTCATCGTACAATCAAAGGGTTCCATATCCTTCATTGGACAATCAAAGGGGCCCATGGCATAAACATTTGTAGAAACCCTGATATAGATGAAAAAAAAATAATAACAAAAACATCATCATCATTTCCCATTTCGCTTCTCATGGAGCCACCACTAGACCTGGTCCTTTTGCGAGAAGCCTACACCAATGTATTCCTGTGATATTGCTGCAGCGGTTTCTTTAACCATTTTTTGTTTGATGCGCTTGCCAACTCCATGCAGAACCACATACTAGTCACATGACATATCTATGGAAGGGGTGGTCCTATTCGTTCTTTGCCTCCTGAGTCTCACAAGGATTTAAACACAAGACCACCATGACATCAGTGGAAGAAAAAAGTTACTTTAATAAATAATGATGCCATAGTTATTTTCTTTTCAAGCAACGCGTAATAGGCGAGACTAATACTGGGTTGTACCATGGGGCTAGGCAAAATCATCATATAAAACAAACTGCTAGAAGAATCTACCACTGCAAACATGTGTGCTTTGTTGTAGGCGCCTTATCTGAAGGGGATCGTTTGCAGTGGTGGCTCCATGATCCATAAGGAACGAAACAGGAGATGATGATAGTTATTCCCTGTAATTATGAAGATAGTTTCTATGTGAAATTCACATCTCATCATGTGAAAGAAATTGCGACAAAAATGTCACTGCAACGACACATAAAGTGTTTTCGCACAGCCTTCCCGCATTAGTCGCGGTAGCGCAGTGGTTAGTGCACTGGCTTCCTAGCTCGGTGGTCCATGGTTCGATGCCCAGTTGAGGTGGGATTTTTTTAGACCGCAAATGGCTCTGGGGTCGACCCAACCTCATGAATTGGGTACCAGAGCAACTCTGGGAAGGTTAAGGCGGCCGGCGTGATGCTGACCACATCACCCCTTGTTATCCGATGATCAAGAAAATATGGGCCTAACACCATATTCCCAAAATGCCTCAATGGCGTGTAGAGGGATCCTTTTTTCCCCCCGCACATTGGCTAAATGCAGTAGTGGATCATGATCCTTAAGAAGCGAAAAGAAAAGATTATGTAACTTTAGCCCAAAACATTCAGGGTTAATTCACTGACACAAAAGATTGATTATCATAAGAGGTGACTAATATAAGCTTGTGTGTGTGGCTAGCAACTTTATCATGTAAGACAAATTGCTGTATAAATTACTGCTGCCGGAGCATATAAATGCTTTGGCGCAGTCTTCTTACAAAGGGATTAGCTAAAGAAAACCAACAACAAAATGTAGATAAAGTGGTTTCACCATCTGGTTGAAATAAACACAGATTACCCATCACCTTAATCATCACCCTTCGGCTCCCCAATGAGCGTATACCGTCAATAAACACGTGTCAAGTCTTTCTGTCACGTGCCATCCGCTCAAGGTATTTCCATATCTTGTTCATCCCCTTCACGTCGGTCTCAGTTCTCTTCTCCGTATGTTCTTTGGCCTTCCTCTAGTTCTCTAACCCTGGTGATTCCATAGACAGAACTAACTGGTCCTGTTGTCAACAGTGAGTGTCCTATCCATCTCCAGTACCTTTCTCTCATCTCTTGTTCCAGTGACACCTGTCTGGTTCTTGTCATCAGTTCCACATTAGTGATCTTGATCACCCAGCATAACAAGCAAATAAAACCTGAACAACAGATGAGCGTCAGGAGTATAACATCCAGAGAAATGGCCTAACAATCACACATGGTCTAGAAGAAGTACCAATGAACCCTCACATGTGTGACGTGGAAATGTAAATATATCCCCAGAAATCCGATCATCTGGGCTTCCTCAATTAGTGTTTTAAACGTTGCTACGAAAATAAACATTATAGGGGAAGTGTGACAGATCGTCTTCTTCTAAAGAAAGTTTGTATAGACAGGCTGGACTAGAGAAACCACTCATTCCAGAGACGTATCTTCACCTTAATCTATTTCACTCGTGCAATTCTATTCTAACATCTTTCTTCTTCCTCATAATACCCCACCTACTGCTCTACTCAGACGGGGACCAAATAAATCTCTATACCTATCTAAAAATATACGACAACATGAGCCGACTAGTAAAAGAAAGAAGAGGAGGACAATGTCTTGGCATTGATGATAAGCAAGTGCTGCAAATTATAATGAACAAGCGCTAGAAATACACAAGTAATACAAATGATGATAAACAAGAGCTCCGGATGAAGACACACAAGTGCTACAAATGATGATAAACTAGTGCTACACATTGATGATAAACTAGTGCTACAAATGATTATAAACGAATACTATAAATTATGATAAACAAGTGACATAAAATTTTGATAAAAAAAAAGCGCTACAAATGGCATAGACAACTGCCACAAATGATGATAAACAAGTGATATAAAGATGATATTAATAAGTAAAATACAATAAATGATGAAAAACAAGCGCTGATAACTGTAAGCTACAAAAGATGATAAACAAGTGCTATAAACGATGATGAATAAGTGCTACAAATAATAATAAACAAGTCCTACAACTATAGATAATAAACAAATGCTACAAATTATGATAAACAAGTGCTACAAAGTAATCTTAATAAACAAGTACTACAAACGATGATAAAAAAACGGACTACAAATGACGATATACACAAGTACTACAAATGATGATAATGAAAACCTACTTGTTCAGCATGTCATCTCATTGTTGATGACATTGTGCTCTGAGTCTGAGAAGACAAACCAATACTGTTCAAGAAGTACACTTATTGGATGTAACTTGTTGACCACAATCATAGACACAAGCTAGGATTTGGTATTCCTAGATCCTCAAATGTACATATAGTAGTCCTCGATTTAGGAACAGACGTGACTTACAACGATTTGGACTAACGACGGCCACACTCACACACCAAAAATTTAACCTTTGTTAACGTAGGACAATGTTCAAATATATTTTTTCTTCTATTCTAGGTTTTCCAATCTGGAAGAATTTTGATTTTGCATGTTCTAAGGGGCATTTATGACTTGCGGATAAATGTAAACACACTCGCAGAAAAGTTGCACTACAATGAACTTTAAAAACATTGACTGGTTTGATAATGAAACATTAATTTCCATTGGATTTTTTTTTATACTGGTATTGCACTAACAATTGGATTTTTTTTTAATTGCACAAACATTGGATTTTTTTTTTTTATATTGCACTAACATTAGGATTTTAAAAAAAAAAACAAAAACAAAAACAAAAAAAAAACCTTAATTTCCATTGCAGGGGGTCGGAGTGGCAAAGAGGTATGGCGTTCCACCTCGAGCTACTAGATGGGTACCGGGTTCGATTCCCAGTTGAAGCGGAATATAATTTATGGAAATTTATTTTTCAGAGTCAGTGGTCCTAATGATGTCATACTCCCCCCTGGTCTCCTGGGTTTAGTGAGAATCGGATGACTATAGCCTTCTCATATATCATCATCATGTGACGTATTCTTTCCAGAACGTTGTCTCCGTTACAGATGCTCTGAACGCATCACGATTCTGGGCAAGTCGACCTGCATCAGCCAAAGACAAGTTCACACTCTCTGTGATGTCCTGGGTCCACCGTCGTCTAGGTCGACCCCTTCCCCTTTTTCCAGGGACCATGCCTTCCATCACTATTTTTTCCAGACTATTATGTCTTTTTTATATGACCGAAAAATTTCAGCTTCCTTATTGCGATGGTATTTAGGAGCCAATGTTCCTGTACGTTTAGTGAGTGCAGTACTTCTCTGTTGGTCTTTTTTTTCTGTCCAGGGTATTCTCAACATCCTTCTGTAGCATTTCATTTCGAATGATGTAATCTTTTTTGCAACTGTTTTATTGAGTGTCCAAGTCTCGCAGCCGTATGTTGCTACTGGGGAATATACATGCTCTGATCAGTTGTAACTTTGTTTCTTTGCTTGTGCCTTGCCATAGGTTTTTCATCTCAGATTAAGGGGGAAAAAATAGAAGGTCCTGTGTGCAAGTTGAGCAGTTAAAAATCCCACGGCAGTTGGAAATCGTAAAGAGTAGGCCTATCAGGCCGCTGCCCGGGGGGGGGCCAAAAAATTTACAAATTAGAAACCTACACACAAAAATATTTATAGAATGTGTGATTCCTATTTACACACATTGGGATTCTCGCAGGTGCTACGGAGTTCGTGCACTGTGCTGAGATCCTCCTTGTGTGATCTAAGGGAGGAGATCGGAGCACCAATTGGAGTAATCTGTGTGCAATGAAGATAGTCATTAAAACCAAACCAAACCTATTTCCATTGGACGTGATATCACATCCCCAGACTTCATACATTCAGTCACCATTCTTCATGTGAGATTTTAAGTGTGTGTTTTACCTGTTTCCCAATCGTGTCCAGTCTCTTATTTCAATCTTTCTATTTATTGTACAGTGCACAAATTTAACAAACGATGATATGATGGAGTACATCCTTGGAAATCTGCAATAAGCAGATACATTTAAGGGAACCGCAATTTCGCAGTGGTTAGTTAGTGCACTGGCTCCTAGCTCGGTGGTCCATGGTTTCGATCCCCAGTTTGAGGAGGGTTTTTGTACGCAAATGGCTCCGGGGTCTACCCAGCCTCATGAATTGGGTAGCAGAGCAACTCCAGGAAGGTTAAGGCGCCGTGATGCTGGGACGTGATGCTGACCACTTCACCTCTAGTGTACCATATTCACAATATGCTTCAAAAGGCGTGTAACAGAATCCCCAATACATTTAAGTGGTGATTCGACTTACGACCACTTCGACTTATAACGGAGCCATCGGAACGAAGCCCTGTCGTAAATAGAGGACTACATGTATATTTATTCATTCATTATCTTTGACCTCCATAAGGAGCAATGACTTTCAACAAATACAGACCAAGCCTTCATATCCTCTGTGCCATCCATTTAATGGCTTTTTATAGCTTCTGTATAGATTTTTATGTCTGTCTCCAGTTCTCTTCTCCGTGTGTCGTTTAGTGTCTCTTTATCTCCTTACCCTGGGGATTCTAGAAAAAGGACTACTTTGTAATGCTATCAACATATTTTCTCAATGTGTGTTCTACCATCACTAGTGTGTTCTACCATCACTAGTGCGTTCTACCATCACTAGTGCGTTCTACCATCCCTAGTGCGTTCTACCATCCCTAGTGCGTTCTACAATCCTTAGTGCGTTCTACCATCCCTAGTGCGTTCTACCATCACTAGTGTGTTCTACCATCACTAGTGTGTTCTACCATCACTAGTGTGTTCTACCATCACTAGTGTGTTCTACCATCACTAGTGTGTTCCACCATCACTAGTGTGTGCTACCATCACTAGTGTGTGCTACCATCACTAGTATGTGTTACCATCACTAGTGTGTTCCACCATCACTAGTGTGTTCCACCATCACTAGTGTGTGCTACCATCACTAGTGTGTTCCACCATCACTAGTGTGTGCTACCATCACTAGTGTGTTCTACATCACTAGAGTGTTCTACGCCATCACTAGTGTGTGCTACCATCACTAGTGTGTTCTACCATCACTAGAGTGTTCTACCATCACTAGTGTGTTCTACCATCACTAGTGTGTTCTACCATCACTACTGTGTTCCACCATCACTAGTGTGTTCTACCATCACTAGTGTGTTCTAGACTCTTGTTGTGGCTCGTGTCATCGGTTCCACATGGGTCATCTTGTCAAACCACTTCAATCTTTTAGTAAGTGAGTGTGACAGATTGTAAATCTGAAAGATATGTGATTTGATAGTACGATTTTAAGAGCGGCACAAATTATAATCAGCGTCCGATTGACAGAGTTGTTAGAGCGCTGGTCTCTAGCGGCAAAGGTGCCAGGTTCGACGCGCAGTACCGATACGCTCCAGTCTACCTAGCTGTAAATGGGTACCTTAGGGAAGGAAAAGCCAGCGAGGATAGGAACTGGTCACCCCACCTCTCGATGCTAGACCTAGTATGGTGAAGTCTCTAACACTTCACACCCTACGGCCGTATCTGCTATTGGTCTACCTTTAACTTTACTAATTATAATAAACAGTAATACATAGAAATATCACGTGACTGGTCCATCAGCGAGGCAGACGAATACACAGACAGAGAGGCAGACAGAAAGAGAGACAGGCAGGCAGGCAGGCAAACAGAGTG
>JAMPIV010017300.1:0-157500 GCA_024509875.1 Oreohelix idahoensis
AAATCATTGTCCATTGACTTATGGAATGAAGTAAATGTTATATTTATTCAATATTTATTTATTTAGTTGATGGTGGAATAGTTGTGAATCTCCAGCAGGCCAGGTTTTCACTTATCTCGCCTGTGACGATCTGGTACAGAAGTCTGGTGGCCCACTCCTCTCCGTAGCTGGAGTACAATGTTAGGCTTCACTGACACCAATGTTAGGCTGCACAGGCACACGCTTGTGTATTTTTACAACAGCATTTGGCACCACTTTAGTGCCAAAACAGAAACTTCTGAAACAAAATTTTGTGCCATGTGTCAGTACTCTATCTACCGAGCCACTCTTACACACAACACCACACAACAACATTACACAGACTGGGTCAGATCTCTCTGACCAACATAGCACATCTCACCCAGTTGTTTTCAAAGAGTACCAGTTCCCCAAGACTGCATTGCATCTGAGATATGTTCAACAGTTTCCTCTTTCATTCAATAAGATGGGTGATATTTTCCCACTGATCTCAATAATAGATCCGCCTTCCATAGTCTTAGTTAGGTGTCCATATATTATTTGTTTGTCTCTAAGCCCTGGACTGCGGCTGGGGACCTAGAGTAAGCACTTACTTGCCGTAATCATTTTCTTTTTGATATGGCAGTATCAATCACTCAAAATGTTAAAATAAACAAGAGAAATGCTTTTATTCTTACCACAATTCGAAATTGAGAACACAGTACTTAATACTAGCAAAACTCAGCTGAGCTGCTGGCTAGAGTATGGCGTCCCACTGAATTTAATGTAATATTTCCTGGAAAACACCATTAGCAGTTAAGAACTGTGTTATAGGACAGACTTCTATCGAATGGCACAAATGTGCGTCTCTATCTTGCTAATATAAAAATGCGTTGGCCAATCAGATCGAAAGACCAAGCTTTTCAATTTGAATTTTGAAAATAAAGTCAAAAGTACATCTCAATTTCTCAAATGTACGTCGGTCACATTTTGGCTTTTCCCCAATTTCACTTGTTGTTTTTGACTAACTACATGTAAAAACGACACAAACCTGCTTCCTAAGTTATTTTTAGCCACTATCTCCCGACTTTGCCCCGCTAGTTTATTACAGTTTGAATTTTGCATTTTCTTGTCTCAAGGACGCAAAAAGTGACTTTAGTGAAAGTATGCACCACAATACTGTTCGCTGGTCTGATAGGAACAATACGGTCTTTTGTCAATATCTTCCTTGTTATCTGTCCGTCTGTATAAATAAAAGTATATTATTTGTCAGCTTAAGATGGGCTATCAAACTAACTAGGTTTTATTTTCATAACTTTATTATTAAGGAAAACCTTACTTTTCTCAAGGTTAGTTTTTGAAATTTGGTTTGAACCTTTGGGTATGGCATTTGCCGCTATATTCGAACAAAACAACCAAGTACGGTAAAACGTCTAAGATACGACTGTTTCTAACAAGAGCTAAGGTCTTTTCTGTCCATTTCCTTACATTGTGTCAACTAGTGGCGTAATTTTTTCCTTAAACTACAAATTGCGTCTTTTTGCCTTTCTAGATTCAAACACGTGTTCAGACCGTCATAATGATTTTTATCTCCGTTTCCCTCCCGTCTAAAAGGGTACCGTTTCGTCTGCATGTCTAACTAGTTAGTTTCAATGGCGGTAGGAAATGCTGGCATAGGCGAGCATGTCTCCTAGTATCTCACGCATTATTTTTATCCCTACATGTTATCTTTATAATTGGAGATATTTTAACGTTGTATCACGGTAAATTCATCACACATCTTCCCACTTGAGAACATGCACTACTGCAAGTTCCAAAACCAGTGATACACATAGATAAAATTACTCTCACGCCTGCCAACTACTCTAATTTTGATCACAGGGGTGCCTACTGAGGAAATCTGCACCGACATTCAATGACCCCGGGATATATTCGATAATAAACTGATAAGGTTGTAACAATAAAGACCATCTTAACAATCTTGCATTTTCATGCTTGGACTGAGATAAGAACACTAGGGGCTGATGATCCGTCTGGACCACAAAAGTCCTACCATACAGATAGATTTGAAACTTTTTTATTGCCCAGATTAACGCTAAACATTATTTTTCACTGGTGGAATATCCTTGCTCCGCTTTATTCAATTACGGCTTGCATAAGCGACTGGGTTCAGTTCCCCATTGGGTGAAGATGACCTTTGCAACAGAGCCGCCCCCAGGCCTACATTACTTGCATCTGTTCTCACCACAAAGTCCTGTGTCAAATCAGGCAATTTGAGAATAGGCTTGCTAGTGAGTTTTTCCTTTAACTCTTGAAATGCCAATTCACATTGCGCAGTCCAAACAATTTTATCTGGATTTCCTTTGCGAGTCAGATCAGTCAGAGGAGCACATATAGAGTTAAAATTTTTGATATATTTTTGGTAAAACCCACATAACGACACGAATGATCGCACGTCTTTTTTTGTTTGAGGTCTAGGTGCTCTCTGCAGTTTTTCCAAGTTCTTGGGGTTAGGGGTCATGTTACCCTGATATACAGTGTGTCCCAAGAATTCCAACTCTTTGCATCCAATACAACATTTTGTTGGTCTAGCAGTTAAGTTAGCTTCCCTAAGCCTATCAAATAACATTTTCAGAGAGTTAATGTGTTCTTCAAATGTCTCTGTGACGACGAGAATATCATCCATGAAATTCGTGATACATGGATTATTCAGGGGATCCAACAATTTGCGCATCATCCTTGAAAATACAATCGGAGCATTTTTCAATCCGAATGGTAGCATGTTGAATTCATAATGTTCTTCCGAGGTGCTAAAAGCTAAATAAGGTCTAACCTCAGGCTTCACTGGAATCTGGTAATAGCCTTTACTAAGATCCACCTTCGAAAAGTATTTTGCCTTGTTCAATCTGGCAAATAACTGTTTTGTGTCTGGTAATGGATCCACTTGTCCTTCTGTGACAGCATTCAGTTTCCTGTAATCTATGCACAGTCTATGTTCCCCAGACGGTTTCCTCAACAAAACTACACTGGAGCTAAAAGAAGATTCACTGTGTGAAATAATCCCCTCCTTCAACAAATAATCTATTTCTTCTTTCAATGCCTTCTCCTTCGCGAACGGAACAGAATAGGCTCTCATACAGATTGGGTTTGAGTCTACCAGCTTCATGTCATACTGTAACAAATTTGTATGTCCTGGTTTATCTGTTAATACATCTGTATGTTCCTCTAGAACCTGTTGAACTCTCTCCCTCTGATTTTTAGTCAGGTGCTTACTGACTTTTACTTGTGCAGCTGTCTCACAGGGATGTAATGGGTATTCATGTGAGGTGAGTGGTTCCTTTTTCATTTTAGTGGCGATAGCCAAGGTCAGTAAGGGGGTGCTTTCCTGGAGTGGTCTGTCCAGATACTTCTTTAAAAGGTTTACATGATATACCTTCTCCTTCCCCTTTTTGTCAATTTTATAATTTGTTCTAGACACCTTCTCTAGAACCGTATATGAACCTTGCCATCCAATTTGTAACTTATTCTGGCTGCCGGGTAGTAGAAGAAGCACCTTCTCTCCCACAGCTAGTTCTCGGTCCTTTGCTTTCCTATTAAAATACGCTGCATGTTTCTTCCTGGCTTGTCTCAAATTATCATTTGCCAGTTTCCATCCAGCTTTCAGACGAGTGTTCAGTTCGTTCACATATTGATACGATGAGGTAACAGTCTCTTCTGCTTTCTCATCTGTCCAGGTCCTTAATAAATTACATATGGACTTTTAAATTTTTATACTTATTTTTCATGGCACCCGTCTGGCCCTGTCCATTAGAAGCATTATAGTGAGGACTTTTCTTCCTAGAATCATCACTCACAAATCGACCACTACCAATTTTTTTCTTGGGTTTGTCTCCCCACTTTAGCTTACTTATGAGAGATCTTCGCTCTCTTTTAGGTTCCTCCAGTTTATATAAGGCTGACCGAGGGATTGTCAGCTTATTCTGGGGTAAAATTACTCTTTGTACTCGTCGCATAGTGGCCATGTTAATACATTTAAGTGAAGACTGGGTGTGAAAAGGGGGCTCCCATTCCACTTTGTCTACTTTATGATAAGTATTTTTCCTTCCAGGCCTAAGTTTGCCCCGTGGCGTTTCTAGGTCCTGCACATATTTTCCCTTTGTGGGTGTTCCCTCATGAAATATGCCACATGCTTCTAAAAAGTTTTCAATATCGACATTTACGTCGGGCCAATAGTATTTTCGAGCCACCTTTTGGCAGATGGTACCTACTTTCTCATGGTCACCATCTTTTCCAACATGTAAGCTCCTTATTAAATTTGCCCTATATATCTTGGGAAGAACCAACTGTCCGTGACCAGTGGATCTAGTTCCTGTCTTCCTGTATAGCAATCTGTCCATCATAAAATACTCTCCCTTGCTTGGAGGTGTGGCATTTGGCAATTTTTTAAAACATGGCTTGAGTGTCCTATCCTCAGCCTGCGCCTTCCTCATCTCCTCTGGATGAGCATTTATAGGTTCACCTTCTTCCTCCTTTTTCTGTGATCTGGTCTGCACTGTCGCCATGATCACAGGTCTCTCGGGATTCCCCAAGAAGACGTACCTACACCCCAATATCAGAGGGTAGATTGGTTCATCTATCACTGCTGCTTTGATTTCTCCTTCCACGTAGCGAGTTTTCACCGTTATTCTTGCGATGGGAAGTGTCATGAGTGGTATGTCCTTAGTCGCCCCTTGTATTTCCACTGTTTCTGTGGTATACTGACTTGGTTCCACTAGGCTAGACTTCACAACTGAATCATAATCCAAACCTGTATCATATAGGCACCTTGTGGTGACCCCATTACAAATCACATCCTCACAAACTGGGGGGTGATAAGGTTCCTGCTGTCCATTAGGATTAACCTTTAATCTTTGAGTCCCCGACTTCATTGCAGCAATGTTTGAAGGTTTCCTTTTACAAAATTCGGTGTTATGGTTGTCTTTCTTACACCATTTACACCATCTCTTTCCTTGGTTAAACGGTTTTCTTTCATTATATTTTTGGTCATTGAACTGTGAGTTTCTGTCACGATAATCATTTCGTGGCCTATCAAAGTTTGTCCTGCCTTTATTACCTTGTTCTCTGGTATAAAATCTACTAAATTGCTGTGGAGCTTTAAAATTTTCTATGTGCTTCTTTTTAGTGCCACTTACCTCTGCCTGGGCTGCCTGATACCTCTCAGCGACATTTAGAACCTCCCCCAACCTCTCTGCACCTTGTTCCATGAGAAATTTTCTCAAGTCTGGAGCCATGGACTCTCTTAATTGCTCTATCATGATCATCTCTTTAAGATCTTGGGTATTCCCCAGAACAGTCCATTTCTCCAAATAGGTTTCCAGTCTGGCAGAGAATTGGTGGTATGTCTCCCCAGACAAAAGTTTGGCATTTCTAAACTTCTTACGATAGAATTCACCATTCTTTTCATATCTCAATAACAAAGCCTGCTTTAGCATGTCATAATTGTCTTGGTCGTCTCTATTCATCTTAGCAAAGACTTCATAAGAAGTACCTCTCAGTCCCTGGGATATTTTAAGACTCCACCTCTCTCTCTCTAACCCATACGTAGTAGCTAATAATTCGAATCTACTGAGGTACCCCTCGATGTCATCGTCTTTCTCAACAAAATGGTCTAAGTGAAACCCCATAGCTGAGGTTGAGGCTACCTGACTAGGCGTAGCATCTGAGGCAAAAGGGCTGGCACCATTTTCAGGAGCATGGCCTTGTAATTCCAGCTCCCTTCGTCGTAATTTGTGCTCCCTTTGCAATCTTCTATCTTTTGCTTCCCTTTCGGCCTTTTTTTCTTCTGCCTCCCTTTCGGCCTTTTTTTCTTCTGCCTCCCTTTGCTGTCGTTTTTCTTCTGCCTCCAATGCTTTTGCCTCTTTGTCAGCCTCAATTTGCAACCTCTTAAGTTCTTTATCAGCCTCAATTTGTAACCTCTTCTCTTCAGCTAACCTCCTATCTTCCCTTTCAATATACTTGTCACATTCTGCAGTTACATACTGAATTAAAACCTGACCCTCCATGTTCATCTCCCTCGCCGTCAGCACAGCAGCCGATCTAAATTTTGCTAGATCTGCCATACTTTAACGTACAAATTAACAATGACTAAAGTAATCTCAAGTATGTAATGACTAAGGTAATATATTAACTAATTAATCAACTAATTATCACTGGCTGTGAAGATTCATCAACTTTTATTTTCCACTTTTTATTTGAAGGGATACTTTTAAATTTATACAACTCTGTCCCCACTAGTTTAATTCCCACACCAGAATATCCTACTATCTTTAATAAACTTAATCCCCGGACAAGACCCCAATATATGTAGTGGTTTTTTGATGTTATTGTATGTTTGTTATGTTACCTAGTGTACTGTATGAGGTCAGCTGTGAAGGCTCCTGAGATAAAAGTTTATGTGAATTACAGGAGGCCTTTCCGCTACCACTTACGACCTCAAACAGACTTGTTTTACTATAATGAATGTTAGCTACGTTAAAAAGTCTAGGGTACTGAAATGTAATGTGTAGTGAATATAATATACAGACACACACATGTAATTATTAAGTCTAATAATAATAATAAACTCTACAATACACTGAACTAACTCTGGTTGTTATGGTTTTAGTTTTAACAATTTTTTTAATTTATTAGTTCTGAACCAAGTTTTATTTTGGTCAGAACATATGTAATGATATGAATTTATTAATGAAATGCATAAATATGTGGCATAATAAAATGTAATTTGTGTACATATGTATATTATAAGACTGGTTAATATTACTATTATTTATAATGTCTTTGGGAGAACTAGCACTGGATGTTTCGTTGGAGTGGCGTCATCACGCCAAATCTGTGACTACCAAAATCACTGTACATTGACTTATGGAATGAAGTAAATGTTATATTTTTTCAATATTTATTTATTTAGTTGATGGTGGAATAGTTGTGAATCTCCAGCAGGCCAGGTTTTCACTTATCTCCGTAGCTGGAGTACAATGTTAGGCTTCACTGACACCAATGTTAGGCTGCACAGGCACACGCTTGTGTATTTTTACAACAGCATTTGGCACCACTTTAGTGCCAAAACAGAAACTTCTGAAACAAAATTTTGTGCCATGTGTCAGTACTCTATCTACTGAGCCACTCTTACACACAACACCACACAACAACATTACACAGACTGGGTCAGATCTCTCTGACCAACATAGCACATCTCACCCAGTTGTTTTCAAAGAGTACCAGTTCCCCAAGACTGCATTGCATCTGAGATATGTTCAACAGTTTCCTCTTTCATTCAATAAGATAGGTGATATGTTCCCACTGATCTCAATAATAGATCCGCCTTCCATAGTCTTAGTTAGGTGTCCATATATTTTTTGTTTATCTCTAAGCCCTGAACTGCGGCTGGGGACCTAGAGCAAGCACTTACTTGTCGTAATCATTTTCTTTTTGATATGGCAGTATCAATCACTCAAAATGTTAAAATAAACAAGAGAAATGCTTTTATCCTTACCACAATTCGAAATTGAGAACACAGTACTTAATACTAGCAAAACTCAGCTGAGCTGCTGGCTAGAGTATGGCGTCCCACTGAATTTAATGTAATATTTCCTGGAAAACACCATTAGCAGTTAAGAACTGTGTTATAGGACAGACTTCTATCGAATGGCACAAATGTGCGTCTCTATCTTGCTAATATAAAAATGCGTTGCCCAATCAGATCGAAAGACCAAGCTTTTCAATTTGAATTTTGAAAATAAAGTCAAAAGTACATCTCAATTTCTCAAATGTACGTCGGTCACATTTTGGCTTTTCCCCAATTTCACTTGTTGTGTTTGACTAACTACATGTAAAAACGACACAAACCTGCTTCCTAAGTTATTTTTAGCCACTATCTCCCGACTTTGCCCCGCTAGTTTATTACAGTTTGAATTTTGCATTTTCTTGTCTCAAGGACGCAAAAAGTGACTTTAGTGAAAGTATGCACAACAATACTGTTCGCTGGTCTGATAGGAACAATACGGTCTTTTGTCAATATCTTCCTTGTTATCTGTCCGTCTGTATAAATAAAAGTATATTATTTGTCAGCTTAAGATGGGCTATCAAACTAACTAGGTTTTATTTTCATAACTTTATTATTAAGGAAAACCTTACTTTTCTCAAGGTTAGTTTTTGAAATTTGGTTTGAACCTTTGGGTATGGCATTTGCAGCTATATTCGAACAAAACAACCAAGTACGGTAAAACGTCTAAGATACGACTGTTTCTAATAAGAGCTAAGGTCTTTTCTGTCCATTTCCTTACATTGTGTCAACTAGTGGCGTAATTTTTTCCTTAAACTACAAATTGCGTCTTTTTGCCTTTCTAGATTCAAACACGTGTTCAGACCGTCATAATGATTTTTATCTCCGTTTCCCTCCCGTTTAAAAGGGTACCGTTTCGTCTGCATGTCTAACTAGTTAGTTTCAATGGCGGTAGGAAATGCTGGCATAGGCGAGCATGTCTCCTAGTACCTCACGCATTATTTTTATCCCTATATGTTATCTTTATAATTGGAGATATTTTAACGTTGTATCACGGTAAATTCATCACAACGCACACGACTCTCAGTGTGCTGGACATATGGGTTTTTCCCGTACAAAGTCAAGAGTTCTTGCGTTTTTTTGCGCCTTTTGTGAACAAAGACAAACGGATTTATTGTCAATCTTGTATAGTATGTCAAGAAGTCAAATCCAAAGGTCCACGCCATGCTGCACCTATTCAGGCTGCAGACATTCCTATTCGACCATTTCAGAAAATGGCGATAGACATCATTGGTCCATTTAAGATCAAATCTGCTAGAGGACATCAGTTTATTTTAACGTGTGTGGACATGTGCTAATGTTGGCCAGAGGCTATTCCTCTGAATAGCATTACTACGGCTGACATTGTAGATGCTCTTTGGCTTATATTTTCTCGTCTGGGATTCCCCGGAGAAATATTATCAGACCATGGCACCCAACTGATATCGGATACCATGTCTCAAGTGATGTGGACTCTGCAGATAGAGAGATCTTTGAGTAGTATCTATCATCCTATGTCCAATGGGATGGTCGAACGGCTAAATAGAACACTCAAAAACTTGCTAGGGAAGATAACTGAGGATCATCCTCAAGATTGGGACAGGGTTTTACCCGCGGCCCTCTTCGCTTACAGAGAGGTCCCCAATGAACATACAGGTTTTTCTCCCTTTGAACTTGTCTTTGGCGCGCGACCGCGCGACCCTATGTCTTTGCTTCATGATCTCATAACCGCTGATAATATTACCGATGACACAAAATCTTCTTACGAATATGTCATCGCGCTGAGACAAAAGATTATCGAAGCATGCAAATTGGCAAATTCTTCTTCTGAATTTGCTAAACAGAAGGCAAGGCAATTTGCCAATAAGAAAAGAACCTTACGACAACTTTGTCCTGGTGACAAAGCATTTGTTTTGCTACCTTGTAGGGAAAACAGACTTCTTATTTCTTCGAAAGGTCCGTACGATATAATCTCGAAAATTTCCGATGTTGACTACATTGTCGATATTGATGGAAAGCATAAAACCTTCCACATCAATATGCTTACGGAATTCCATGAACGTCCTGATTATTTACAGCCTATTTTCCAGGCAATGGACGATTCACCAGTCCAACATGGTCATTACTCATCACTGTCCGTAATACAGGATGAGGATACAAGTTTTTCGGATGTTAATCTTCCGCTTCCAATGATTCCACTTCATTCTAGTGAATCCTGGAAAAATGTTACTGTTTCTCCCGATTTATCTCTAGGAGAACAGCGACAAGTTTCGATTATGTTACAAACATTTCAGGATGTCCTTACTGACATCCCTGGACAAACTCATGTCATTGAACATGACATTATTCTAACTGACCATAATCCTATTAGGGTCAGACCTTATCCTATCCCTATACATTTTCAAGCACAGGTTGAGAAGGAGTTGGATGAGATGATAGATTTAAAAATAATTGAACCATCCACTTCTGCATATTCTTCGCCGATGGTTATTGTTCGGGAAAAAGACAATAACATACGTCTTTGCGTAGACTATCGCAAATTGAATCAAGTTACGAAGTTCGATGCTGAACCTATGCCTTTACTAGAAGAGCTACTTACTAGGCTTTCTAAATCTCATTTTTTCACTAAACTAGATTTGTCCAAAGGATATTGGCAAGTTCCTTTATCTGAACGCGTCAAACCTTTTACGGCTTTTTCTGCACCTAGAGGCCTTTTTCAATGGAATTTCATGCCTTTCGGCCTTATGAACGCTCCAGCTACATTCGTACGCATGATGCGTCGAATTCTATCTTATCGGTCAGATGTCATCGCGTATCTAGACGACATCTGTCTTTTCAGCGATACTTGGGAAGATCACTATTCAGGGTTAGTTGAATTACTGTCTACTCTACGCGAGTATAACCTGACAGCGAAAACCTCTAAAGCCTGCATTGGTTTTAGCGAAATTTCTTTCTTAGGCCATCGAGTGGGTCATGGTTTCCTAAAGACAGAGGACCATAATATCACTAAGATACTTAACATCTCTATTCCTAAGACTAAAAAGCAAGTGCGAAGTCTCTTAGGTCTTATTCAATTTTATGGAAGATTCATTCCGAATCTATCCTCTATCATGGCACCTCTTTCTACACTACTAAAGAAAGGGTCGCCTAATATGGTCCACTGGTCACAAGAATGCCAATCCTCTTTGGATAAGATTAAAACTATGTTTTCTACTGCACCTATTTTAGTGTTACCTACTAAAGTAAGACATTTGTTCTTCGTAGTGACGCTTCATCCACAGGGATTGGAGCGGCACTAATGCAAGAGTACTCTGGAACTCTGCATCCTGTGATGTATATTTCTCGAAAACTTAATGCTGCAGAAAGGAATTATTCGGTTTTAGACCGTGAACTATTGGCTATGGTTTGGTCAATACTCAAACTACAAGATTCCTTCTAGGCGCACATTTCATAGTAGAAACCGATCAGAAAGCTCTTACGGCTATACAGAGTAAAAATTTGAAGAGCTCGAGGTCTACTCGATATGCAATTGCTCTTCAACCTTTTCATTTTTCGGTACGAGCTATCCGTGGATCAGATAATGTGATGGCAGACATTCTGTCTAGATGCCCACATGATTCCACTTAACTGTTGAGTCTTGGACTTCTTAACACTTCCAACTCGACAACAGATTTTTCTTTTCTATATCAAGATAGATACACATTGTGATTTGTAATATAGTGATTGTATCACTACTATCACTACGTTCATTGATATATATATTCACCGGTACTCGTTGATGATTTTTCTTTTTTGTAAATCATGTACTTATAATGCTTAAATATGAAATTGTTATATGCATTGTGTCATTGCAAGTATAGTAGTATGCGTTGGTGACACCTCCCTGGAAACATTTATGCTTAAGAGAAATGCATTCTCTGAGAGGTTGAGATGTATTCTCACCAGTCGATCTATATTTCGACTTTGCCTTAATTTGGCTTATAAATTCCAGATATTTCTCATCTGCGCAGTATTTGTGCGTTGTGAGCCGATTGTATGCTGCTCTTAGATATATATATTTTTTTTAAATGTTCCATTTTTTCCCCGGGGGGTGTGGTAATCTGTTGCGCACATATTCTTTTGTGTGGAATTATGCGACGCACGGATTACTGTAAGTAGGAATGTACAGTATGACTATTTGATATGAAAAGAAATATTTCTCGGTCAAAGTTAGACTACCCATGATTAATTTATACTTTTGTTGTATGGGTGATCTCTCTTGAATATCGATCTGGCGTATGAATGCTAGATCTATGTCATTTCTCATTTGTTATGGCCAGAAAACAAATTGGTCTGGCTTAGAATGTTTATGGCCCGGACATATATGTATTCCGTGTCTATTTAAGAAGATTCGGTCTTATATCGTATATTTTTGTATTTTTATGTCGGCCTATTTCTCGGTCTGACGCTAAGGGGTGAATAGGCTTTTCTACGCATGCGTCGAGAGTGTCGACGAAAACTGTCTGATGTCATGGCGGTGTGTTTCTGGGCTGGTCCTTTAGGGATGTTGAAAAGTGATCTCTGTGAATGATTTTTAGGAAGGAGATAGTGTCTCTGCAAGATCATATGGTCAGAGATTCTCCTAATGTTCTATATTGTGTTTATTCCTAAATCAAGGTAATACCAGACCCTTTGTTTTGATGAACTCTGTTTTGATAGGCCTAGATGGCAAGCTTATCTTCGTACAGCTAGGATTGTTTGAATGCTGATGAAGATGACAGGTTATCCAACAGCTCTAAGGTATTTTCATGAAGCAACCTTATAGATTTCAGAACTGGATGGAAACCCATTGAGAACATTTATGTTCAGATTTTGAATTAATTGCGGCTCATCATTTATCCTCCTGGGTGAGTGAAACTCAAGGAGGTAGCCATTTTGAATTCCCGTTACCACAACGGATCATTGTCAAGAGAACAGAAAACAACTCTTATTATCGGACGATGATGCAGAGATCTTCCTATTATGGAAAACCCATTACTGTGGTTGAACATGGTTGCTATGAACTTTCGATGAATGTACAACCTAAGAAAACTTAGCCAAGAAAAGGTTCGATCAGTGAACCATTATTGATGTTTACATATTCATTTTCACTGACGCGTTCAGTCAGCTGAAGTATGAGGCGATAGCCCACCAGTACAGTAAATGCTTGACTTATATCGCCCATTGTATTTATATGCTACATGAAATATGTCTGATGTTGCCACCTACTATTCAAGTACCTAATGATTTGCTGTGTCAACATGTACCTATGACTGTATCCGTGCTGTCGGAATGTGTGTCACCTTATTAAACATATGAAATGGTCAACAGCAGTTCAAACATCATTGACTTGCATACGAGTGTATGAATGTACCATTACTAAGTTGTCAACTTCATCGAACATTCCATCATTCGCGTAACTGACACTTTACACCTTCACTCTATGTCAACATGACCTGTAGATTCAACGCTGTGTAAGGTTGGGAAGTTGACCAGTATAACCACATAACTTACATTGGTCAGTAACGTCCAGTGATAAGCATTAAACAGTAACGACATCTTCACTAGTAAAATTAAATGGACTCATGAATGCGACAAAGCCTTACATCGCATTAAAGAATGTTTTTCCAATGCACCTATTTTGCAGTTGCCTGACTTGCGTTTACCATTTCTCCTCAGAACTGACGCGCCACAGGAGGGGATCGGTGGCTGCTTGCTACAGTTTATTGATGGAACTCTTCATCCGGTCTTATACGTAAGCAGGAAGCTCAGCTCAACAGAATCAAAGTACCCTATCCTTGGAAGTGAATTCTAACATTAGAAAGGAGTAACTCCATAGTCATCATTTTTAACTCAAGTTCTAGGATCCTATTTCAGGTGAACGAACGAACGAACTTTATTTTCAAAGAGTTAAGAATTGGGCACGCAGGCCCGTCTTACATTCTGCCCTTCCTCTCTCTGTCATCTTGCATACTGTATCCTTTCAATCGCACATGTATTTTGAGCATTATTTAAGCATACAACATTATCAAGGTAAAATAATAACACACATTTGTAATATCCAGACATAATCACATTTAAGTATGTTAAAAAAATAAATAAATAAAAAATAAATTAATAAATTAATTTAAAAAAAAAAACAAAAAAAAAACAAAAAACATACAAACAAACATAATCTAAACCATTCATACAGTAAATTAGACATCATTTGAAACATAATCAGATTATGGTGGCATATAATAAGAACCCGTGAAATATTGGAAATCTGCTGTTGAATGACCAGGGACTTCGTGTGTTGTCAGCGCATGCGGAAAATGTTCCCACAGGTGAACAGCTTAATTCGAAACATAATCACTTAGGGCGGCATATAATCCGCACTCATAATGTATTTGAAAAGTCTGCGATTATATGAGTAGGGACTTTGAATGTTTTTCAGGTCATGTGGAAGATTGTTCCAAAGATGAGCAGCTGAGTAAGCCAAGCTCTTCTTGTACAAATCTAGCCTGGGCTTGGGTACCTGTAACTTGTTTAAGCACTGACTACGCTTTTCATTGAATTTTAAAAGTGGCCACAGATACGTTGGAGCATTCTGTGACAAGATTTTGTGAGCGAATTTAGCTTTGTTAAATAGGAAGCGCTTTCTGAGGGGTAATATTTTAAGATAGTTATATAGATCTATAAAATGTGTTTGGTGTTTATCAGCAACTAGGCGCACTGCACGTTTTTGAAGTGAATGGAGCCTTGTTGTGTTCGATATGGAACAACCATCCCAGATTGTGGAACAATAGTCTAGGTATGTTTGTATATGAGATGTGTAGAACATTTTCCTTGCCCCCTCATCCAGGAAGTGTTTGATTTTGGCTAATTGGTAAACTTTTTGTGCCGTTAGCTTTGTGAGTTCACGTACATGGGAGTTCCAACTTAGGTGCTGGTCAACAGTTAGACCTAGAGTTTTATGTTCATATACGTTTTCAATTAGGGATGTTCCAATGTAGAGCTGAAGTGTTGTTTTCTGCGATTTTTGTAGTTTTTGTCTGGTTGATATTAACATACTCGTACATTTCGTTTTACTAATATTTATTTGCATTCGATTCTCGTTGATCCACTTAATAAGATTATGTGTATCAGTTTGTAAAGATAGTTCTAGTGAAGTGCAACTTTTGTCACTAGTATAAACAGTACAGTCATCGGCAAACAGGTCACAGGATGAATGTTTGATGTGCAGAGGAAGATCATTAATGTATACGGCAAAGAGAAGAGGGCCGAGAATAGAGCCCCGAGGAACACCGGTATAGACAACAGTTGGGTTGGACAAAGAATTATTGTAAGACACGACTTGTTGTCTGTCTGACAGGAATGATTTAATTAACTTCACCAGCTTTAAGATTTACTTTCATTGTTTCTAATTTTCTGATTAAAATAGCGTGATCTATCATATCGAATGCTTTTTTAAAGTCTACAAAGATTGCTCCACATGTATTATCGTTATTGATGTTCTGATGCCAGTTGTCTATCATTTTAGTTAAGGCTGTGTGGCATGAATGTTTTGGTCTAAACACCGACTGACTATCAACTAGCAGGTCATTATTGGCTTGGTGTTCTATTGCTGTTTTGTGTATGTGTTTTTCCAGTGGTTTGGACAGCGACGATATAAGAGAAATGGGCCTATAGTTACCAAGGTTGCTATTATCAGATGAACCAAGTTTAACAAGAGGGTATACTTTAGCGATTTTAAAGGCAGATGGAAAGTAACTCCTTGCGATTCATTGATTATATATGTACGGTATGTTAGTGTATCAGTAATAGCTGGTGCAGCATAACGCAGTATTCGATTACTGATTCCATCAAGTCCTGATGAGTTATTATCTTTAAGATCAATAAGATAGTTATAAACTTCGTTAACTGTTATAACAGGAATATCGCATAGAATGGTGTTAGTACACTTGTTCTCGCAGAACGTAGATAATTTGCTGAAGTCCCAAGGGGAAGAAGGTATGGCGGATTTTATATTGTGGATGTCTGCCTGAAAATGATTGCTGAAGTCTATACAAGTAAATGAAGTATTGGGAGTTTGTGATCTCTGCGAATTAAATATTGTACTTTGTTCCTTGCTGCCCGATATGTAATGATGTCCTTATTTTTGTGCGCTCGGTCCCTCTGCCTCATAGCGTCAAGTACTTATTGTGTAATAAATGGAGATTTTATTTGTCTTTTCACGCGAATTTTTTTAGTAGGCGCATGCTTATTAAAAATACTATAAAAATGTCCGTGTCCAATATGCAATGGCGTCATCAGGATCAGGAAGTTGGTAAACATCGGCGAAAGGCGCATTTCGCAAATCATTTAAAAATAATTCTTGGTTGAAATTTTTTAGACTTCTATATTCAATACTGATGTGTTTATTCTTTGGAGATTTGTACCCATTTTTTGCCCAAGTGCAACATATGGGATAGTGGTCACTCATAGCAATAGTAGGGATGGAACATTCTATAATGTTGTCTGGACAGGTTACATAGATGTGATCGATCAGTGTAGATGAAGTTTTTGTTACTCTGTTAGGTTTGTTGACTATTTGTTTCATGTTATACGATGCTATGATGTTGGTCCATGTTTGGTTTGGCTTATGCATATCAATATTGAAACCACCAAGAAGAATAATTTCATTGACTGTAGTGATAACGTTATCCATCATGTTCGTGAAATCTTCAAACCATGTTGTTCCTACACTGGGATTTCGATAAAGATATGCGATTACAATGGGTCTTTGCTTTTGTGGCTTTACCTCTAACCATATGCATTCTATATCTATGGTCTCTAGATCGTTTCTGCGGCGATAACTGAGAGAAGTGGAAATATAAATTGCTAAACGTGTCTCTGATTGTCTACTAGAATCTCGCCGAATAGTTTTAAAACCATTACGTGCAATGTCACCATCAGTTATTTTCTCATTCAGACGACTTTCTGAAAGCCCAAAAACATGGAAATTTTGATTGAGAACTTGTGTGAGTTCTGGAAGTTTACCTAAAAGATGGTTTTCGTTCAGATGGCCAAGTCGCAAACCATTCATGGTTAGTAACTGTTCATAAGTACCTGGCATTTATGTTATGCAAAGAAGCTTGCGCTCAAATGAAAAGGTAAATAAATACTAAAGAGTTAGGCACCTAACCCGCCTGAAGAGCTACGGCATCTTAAACACGTGCCCGACATATTATGGCCGTTTTCTGTGCATCATGTCAGGATATAATTCTTAACCCAAATCTATTGGGGTAAGTTGTAACATGTATATTTTGTCATTTTATATTTGCATTTCACATGCATAATTGCATTGTGGATGTACAGTTATACATGGGGCTGACCACCTCGTCACTTAAAATAACTTGCCACATAAACCACCACTGCAAGAGCTGGTGACTGCTTCGTGCGGGTTTCCTCACAAGGAACCAACAGCAGAGGTAGCACAAGGCTCCATATGGAGCAGGGAGTGGATGATGATATCATGGTGTATATATTTA
Source organism: Oreohelix idahoensis (assembly GCA_024509875.1). Classification (NCBI taxonomy): domain Eukaryota; kingdom Metazoa; phylum Mollusca; class Gastropoda; order Stylommatophora; family Oreohelicidae; genus Oreohelix; species Oreohelix idahoensis. Next base: position 17,128 of record JAMPIV010017300.1, read on the forward strand.
TTATGCCAATATTTTAGTAAGTTTTATATGTATATTTATATATGTATAGAATGTTACTGTCACGGAGTGTTTTGAGGGTGTTTTGCAAGTATGAATGTTCCCATTCTCCAGCGGGAGTTTATTAGGCATTTGAGTTGTTGTGAGTTGGGTATGCTTGAGTTGTAATATTTTAGCCACAAGCAATGTTGTGAGCAGAGATTAAGACAAGCTGCTAGCTATAGTTATGCGTGAATGAAGCTCAGTGGAGTGTGGAAGGTTTTCACGTGTTTGGTGAGTACGAATGAAAGGGGTTAGTCAGAGAGAGATATGTGTGGGGTCAGTAGAGAGTTGAGTCAGTAGAGAGTAGACAGTAGACAGCAGACAGCGAAGAGCGTAGAGAAGAGAAGGGTGGATGTCTATAGTAGGGCGCGAGTAGAGGGCCAGAGTTGTGCCGTGGATTTATGAAGTATCCTATTTTGGGGCTGTAGATATTCCGAGAATCAGAGTGATTGTAGAATACTCGGGAATTGTTATGTCTCCAATGATTGTAATGGCCCCGCGCCCATTGTGACTTATTTGTGATATAATATATTCACGGAGATTTATATAGTTGTTGGAGTTGGTGTGTTACTCCTTAGACAGTGAGCTAGGACGAGCGGTGTATGAGTGTTGTCCGATCTTCTACATCCACCCACATACACCCTACTCGTCATAGTTACATTTATCGTCTTCCGCTGTCCAAAAAAAAAAAAAAAAAAAAAAAAAAAAAAAAAAAACAGTTTCATCTGACTCACTGTGTTCAGAGTTAATGCTCAGGAATAGGGGCACAATTCTGAGTGGGATGAAATAGTGGATGGAAGCGAGGTCGCCTGATGTGTGCAAAACGGGAATAAGTAACAGATTTTACGTTTGTGCCCTAAAATATGTATTATACGTTTACTTACTTACTTAGTAATCCCTCTTTTACCGTGAGGTGTAGAGGATTGGAGGAGGGAGAGCCATATTATCCTGTCAGCTGTCTTCCTTCGGGCCTGGTTCCAATCTAGTCCTCGGTCCTTAAGAGACTGTCTAATGTTGTCCTTCCAGCGGACTCTGGGTGGTCATAGAGGTATGGATCCCTGGCTCGTAGTTTCCCATACATGTCGTGGTAGCCGATCTTCTCCCATTCTGCAGACATGGCCAAACCATCATAGTTGGGACTGTTCTACTTGGGTATGCAGTGGCTGGGCTTCGAGGCCTTGCCTTATCGTCCGGTTGCGGACCATATATCTTCTTGTTACTTCAACCACCTTCTTCAGATACCTCATTTCTGAGTTTGGAGCTGTCTTTTGTGGATTGTAGTCATTGCCTGTGACTATTATACGTTTGTGCATGAAGTATGTATTTTACTGCTAGAACAGACATGATTACTTTCTTACTTACTTACTTAGTCGTTCCCCTTCTACCGTGAGGTGCAGAGGTTTGGAAGAGAGAGCGTGTAGCAAATGTAATTTTTGCTGGGGAGGTTAAGATGTTATACCTAACAAGAAAGATAGTTGTGTCTGTGTTAACTGTGTGAGGTCAAGCACATGTAGGTCCCTGACTATAAAAAGATTGATGATGATGATGATACATTGATCAGGGAACCTAACGCTACCTCCCTAGATCTCACACAGTCCGTATTTTGATTCTAGTGGCTGGTGTATGATGTCTCTAGTGTCTAGGGGTGAAATGAAGATGATAGTACATCAACACAATACACTTTAACTCACTATAATAAAATGAATAAGACAGTGGTTAAAGTTTTCTTTTAAAATTTGAATGTTTTTTTCTATTTACAATTTAATCTGCCTGTCCCGCCAACTTCTTTTGGACAGGCTTTGAAAATGAGGAAATATATTTACATATAATGTTGTAACTAAAATATGGACTCTTGGTCCTATGAATATATGCTAATATAAAGTTCCTGTAGGTGTATTCACAGAATCAAACTTTAATAGTTGTTAGTGATTGTCATTTGTTATGAGGGGCTGTTGTTTACATCAAGCCCCATATAATTCAATGTTATTTTGATAGGAACTATTTTCTTAGGATGAAATGTCAGAGGTCCCAGCTGATAACATGTCACCTGGGATTCTTCGTAGGTCGAATATAAGTCAGTATATCAATGTAGAGACACTGTCGATCAGCACCCACACGTACGCTCCTTCAGGCTATTAGCTGACAGCTTAAACTTTATAATGGAGACTTTACACCCACTCATCAGGTTTCCTGTCACCGGATGGTAACAGGAAATAAAAACTCTGCAATGAAAAGACACCCTGGCCTTTTTAACCTGATCACAACTCCTTATCCCTATATATACATGACGGTATGGGGTCAGCCTCTTGTGCATTCATGTGCACAGCCCCTAATTTATGACTCACACCCTTCTGTGACCACACCACAGGTCCCTATGGCAGATACGCCACTGTACATTTACATAGTTTGCTTCAATGCAATAATGTGGAGTAACCACATCTCCTCTTATATGATTGTCTTCTTTTCTTTTTCTTTTCTAACTTATAAACGCTCTAGGCATGTTGAAAAGTGTTCATAGAACACAGAGGCTTCCTAACATTTCAATACAAAATATTAATACAAAATCATAATAATATGCAACAGTCAAATACAGTTCAATGTGAGGACTCAATAATGTTTGCTTCCGGCCTGTCCTTCACTTTTCCACAGCAGTATCTGACTTTTTCAGTTTTAATCAAGCATGTAAATACATAAAGCATTCTTACCACTAGTTCAAAGAAATATGTCACAAATAACGTTGACTGGCAAAGAATATTGCCTCAGTTTTGCTCTGCCCCGTCCAGATAGTGAATTAGTATTTAATTTTACAAGCTATCACATCTGATCTCAACGTAAGTGTTTGAATAAACTTTTCTAGTCAAATGGCCACGAGACCACTATGCCTTTTGCCAATATCTATTTGAGCCGACCAATGAAAGAAGGCACTACTACAACTTTTAAAATTTAGTTTGAAAAAAAACAAAACAATTCCAAACAAACTATGTGCCTCTTAGTCCATTGGTCGTTATAGTTACATTTTTCCTATCTCTCCCCTTTTACTCCTATACTCTTATACCAACTAATAGAATTTGAATTTCTACAATGCCTCTTTTTTAAAACTAGCGTCCCCACTAACGCTATGTGTAACGAGCAAGAACAACAGCCTGTCTGGTCAAGCGTTCGTAGACATTTAGTATTTTCTCAATAACTTGGCTAATACTTGGACTACCATATTTTTTAAAACATATTTTTGCTCAGGGGACTTTAAGCTATACTACCATATGATTTTGATGGTCAGTTTCAGTATGGTTTAGATTTTCAATTTTGTCACTGTCAGTCGTCAAATATAAATTTTACACAAGTCGGCCTTCTTCCCTCCCTGTCTCTAACATTTTCCTCACTATTCAAATAAACCAACTAGTTTGAGTGACGTCAGAATACTACCGCTAGGAGGAAATAAAAAATTGTCTGTGTGTTTGCCTTTGCTGGCTTTGCCCACAGCGTGTATATATTAAAGAGACCGCGTGCAGAACGAAGAGGGGTTTTTCAAAACTTTGGTAGTGCTTTGCGTTAATTATTACAATCGCCTCATTCTTACTACTGTGAAATGTCCGAATTATTACAAATGTTAGTGTTAAGGTTAACATATAACGTTAATTCAAACGATGGCAAGTCGTTAATTACAAGCTTCCCCCCCCCCCCCTTCCCCCCCCCTGTTTCGTGCAGCAGATCGGCGAGATGTTAAAAGGTTTTTTAAATTTTTCTACGTTTTCGAAACCGAAACTAAAGCGTGATAGATTTTTTATGGCGGGTCATTTTCTTAGCATTCCAACTGCACAAAAGGCATCGCCCTACTGGCGATGAAGATGAAACCAGTCAGACACCTGAGGGCTGGTGTATTTATTTATCATATGACTAAAATCTTACGGAAATAAGCGATTATCTCACAGATTTTACTACACCTCCCGTCCTAAAACATGCATCCATTGCAGTTTACAATCTGTGAGATAACTTAGCGCAAATAAAGTCCTACGTTTTCTTCTGATTTTCATCACACGGATGTCTACTCAAAAAATCTGCACCGACGTTCTGAGGGCCGGGAATATATTCAATCAGAAATTAGTATGGCTGTAATAATAATGACCATCTTAATAATCTGGAAATTTCATGCTTGGCTTGTGACAGGAATACGAGAGGTGAATGATCCGTTTGGACCACAAATGTCCTGCCATATAGATAAATCTGAAATGTTTTTATAGCCCATATTAACGCCAAACATTCTTTCTCACTTGTTGAATAATTTTTTTCCGCCTTGTTCAACTTGCGGCTTGCATAAGCGATTGGGTTCAATTCCCCATCTTGTGAGGAGGACCTTTGCAACAATGTAGCGCCCAGGCCCACATTGCTTGCGTCACTTCTCACGATAAATTCTTGATTCAAGTCAGGCAATTGCAATACTGGCCTGCTTCTGAGTTTTTCTTTTAACTCCTGGTAAGCCAATTCACACTGTGCGGACCAGTTTATTGTATCAGGTTGTCCCTTTCGAGTTAAATCCGTTAGAGGAGCACATATAGAGTTAAAATGTTTAATGTACTTTTGGTAGAAACCACACAACAACACAAAAGATCGCACATCTTTCTTTGTTTGTGGCCTAGGTGCTCTTTTAAGTTTCTCCAGATTCTTGGGGTCAGGGGTCATGCTACCCTAATGTATGGTATGTCCCAAGAATTCCAACTCTTTACACCCAATACAACATTTTGTTGGTCTAGCGGTCAAGTTAGCCTCTCTGAGTCTATCAAACAGCATATTCAAAGAGTTAACATGTTCTTCAAAAGTTTCAGTAGCAATGAGGATATCATCCATGAAATTCGAGATACATGGATTTTTCAGGGGATCCAACAATTTTCGCATCATCCTAGAAAACACACTCGGGGCATTTTTCAACCCAAAAGGTAGCATGTTGAACTCATAATGACCTTCCGAGGTGCTAAATGCTAAGTAAGGTCGAACCTCAGGCTTTACTGGAATTTGATAATAGCCTTTGCTAAGATCCACCTTGGAAAAATATTTTGCCTTGTTCAGCCTGGCAAAAAGTTGCGTAGTATCAGGTAATGGATCCACCTGATCTTCTGTGACAGCATTCAGTTTCCTGTAATCGATGCACAGTCTATGTTCTCCCGATGGTTTCCGCAACAAAACTACACAGAAACTATAAGGAGACTCACTGTGAGAAATAATCCCTTCTTGTAACAAATAATCTATCTCCTCTTTCAAAGCTTTTTCCTTAGCGAACGGAATAGAAATAAGGCCTCATACAGATGGGTGTTGGGTCTAGTAGTTTCATATCATATTCCAACAAATTTGTGTGCCCCGGCTTATCAGTTAACACGTCTGTATGTTTCTCCAGGACCTTTTGAATCCTCTTCCTTTGTCCTTTTGTCAGGTGATTACTGATTTTCACCTGTTCAAACGTTTCACTGGGCTTCAGTGGATATTCAACTGAGGTGAGAGGTTCATTATTCATTTCGGTTGCAATTGACAAGGCCATTAAATGTGTTCCTTCCTGGATTTGTCTCTCCAGATATTTCTTCAAAAGGTTCACGTGATAGACTTTTTCCTTTCCCTTCTTGTCTATCTTATAATTTGTTCTGGATACCTTTTCCAAAACCGTATATGGACCTTGTCATCCGATCTGAAGTTTATTGTTGCTGCCTAGTAAAAGAAGAAGCACCTTCTCCCCTACAGCAAGCTCCCTATCCTTCGCTTTTTTGTTATAATAAGCAGCATGCTTTTTCCTGGCTTGTCTCAAATTTTCATTTGCCAGTTTCCAACTAGTTTTTAAACGAGTGGTCAGTTCGTTCACATATTGGTATGATGAGGTAACAGTCTCTTCTACCTTCTCATCTGTCCACGTCCTTAACAAGGCTTCTAATGGACCTTTTATTGGCCTCCCAAATAACAGGGTTGCGGGAGCCATCCCGGTTGAATTATGTGGAATATTGGTCCCACGTATCAGGTTTCTCATGTGCCAGCTTTCTCAGGATAGAAATGAGAGTCCCGTTGAACCTCTCTACCTGGCCGTTCCCTTGGGGGTGATACGGACTACAATGAAAGTGCTTGGCTTGAAATAACCTAAAGACTTCTTCTGTTAGTTTCCCCTTGAACTGAGAGCCGTTATCAGTCAAGATTTGATGCGGGAATCCTAACCTCGTGAATATAGTAAGTAATGCCTCTGCCACATGTTTCGAATCGATTGACGACAGGGCTACCGCCTCTCCCCACATAGAACAAGTGTCCACCAGAGTAAGGATGTAACAGTTCCTCCTCTTGGTCCGAGTGAGAGGTCCCACAATATCCACTGCAACTCTCTCAAAAGGTGTTCCCACTATGGGCATTTCCCCTAGAGTTGCTGGAGCAGTCCAATGCTTCGGAGCTACTCTCTGATATTATGGACAGGATTTTACATATCTCTTTATGTCTTCCGTTATCCCTGGCCAGAAATAATGACAAGCTATACGCTGTCCGGTTGCGCTGATCCCCATGTGACCACTAAAGGGAACTGCATGTCCTAATTCCAACACTCTCTCCCGATATGAAGTTGGAAGTACCAGTTGGCTGTGACCATTTGTTCCATTTCCGGTCTTCCTGTACAACAATTTGTTCTTCATATAATAATCCCCTTTGCTTGGAGGTGTGTGGCATTTAGGTAATTTCTTAAAGCAAGGCTTGAGTGTACTATCTTCAGCCTGTGCCTTCCTCATCTCCTCTGGATGAGTATTTATCGGCTCATCTTCTTCCTTTCTGGATTGTGAACGGGTCTGGGCTGCTGCCAGAACCACAGGTCTCTTGGGATTCCCCAAGAAGACATAACGACATCCCAATATCAGAGGGTAAATGGGTGCGTCTATCACTGCTGCTCTGATTATCCCTTCCACATAGCGAGTTTTCACTGTTATCCTTGCAATGGGAAGTTTCATGAGTCGCCCCCTTGAATCTCCACTGTTTCTGTGGTATACTGATCCGGGTTCACCAAGTGCGCACTCACAACGGAATCGAAATCCAAACCGGTATCGTAAAGGCACCTAATTGTGACTCCATTACATACCACGTCCTCACATACTGGGGGATGATAAGGTTCCTGCTGTCCAGTAGGTTTTACCTTTTCTTCCTTGTTCCCCAACTTCATCGCAGCACATCCAGAAGGTTTCCTTGTACAAAATTTGGTGTCATGACCCTCTCTCTTACACCATTTGCAATAGTATCTATTTTGATAAAGGGGTTTTCTTTCCTCATATTTCCTGTCATTGAACTGTGAGTTTTTATGTTTATTATCATTGCGTGGCCTATCAAAATTTGGCTTAAACTTATTACCCTGATCTTTATTATCAAACCTATTTGAGTTTTGTGGGGCCCTATAATTATCTACATGCTTCTTTTTGGTGCCAGCTACCTCTGCCTGGGCTGCCTGATACCTCTCAGCGACATTAAGTAACTCACCCAGCCTCTCTGCACCCTGTTCCATGAGAAACTTTCTCAAGTCTGGAGCCATGGACTCTCTTAATTGCTCAATAAGGATCATTTCTTTAAGATCTTGGGTTTTCCCCAGAGCAGTCCATTTCTCCAAGTAAGTCTCCAACCGTGCAGAGAACTGGTGATAAGTCTCACCCGACAGTAGCTTGGCATTTCTAAACTTTTTCCTGTAAAATTCACCATGCTTTTCGTATCTTAACAACAGAGCCTGCTTTAACATGTCATAATTGTCTTGGTCATCCCTGCTCATTTTTGAAAACACTTCATAAGCTGTTCCCCGAAGACCTTGGGATAACTTCAAGCTCCATCTTTCTTTTTCTAGCCCATAAGTTGTAGCTAATATCTACTTAGATATGATTCAATATCATCATCTCTCTCAACAAAATAATCTAAATGAAACCCCATAGCTGAGTTGGAGGCCCCCTGACTAGCAGTCGTATCAGAGGTAGAGGGGCTGTGACCATTTTCAGGAGCATGGCCTTGCAACTCCAACTCCCTTAGTCGCAACTCATGCTCCCTCTGCAACCTTTTATCTTCTGCCTCTGCTTCCCTTTGCAGTCGTTTTTCTTCTGCCTCTAAAGCCCTAGCCTCCTTCTCAGCCTCAATTTGTAACCTTTTTATTTCTGCCTCTCTATCCAACTCTAATTTCTTCATCTCTCTAGCATCTTCTAACTGCATTCTCCTCTCTTCAGCTAACCTATGTTCTTCCCTAGCAATAAACTTATCACATTCTGAGGTGACATAGTCAATCAAAACTTGACCTTCCATATTCATCTCTTTCGCAGTCTGCACAGCAGCAGAGCGAAACTTGGCCAAATCCGCCATCTGATAAATACTAAAATGTTCTAAATCAATTTCTAAACAAATACAATTTTTAATTAATTAATCCAGGCTCTGACACTTCATCAATTCCCAAATCTAGGGCAATATTAATAATGGGGATTCCCTGGGTAAATATAAATGTTGTTATAGCTAAAACCCAAACCAGGACCCTAATATATGTAGTACTAAAAGTTCCTATCCCGGACAAGCCTACCAATTTATGTAGCAAATGTAATTTTTGCTGGGGAGGTTAAGATGTTATACCTAACAAGAAAGATAGTTGTGTCTGTGTTAACTGTGTGAGGTCAAGCACATGTAGGTCCCTGACTATAAAAGGAATGATGATGATGATGATGATATATTGATCAGGGAACCTAACGCTACCTCCCTAGATCTCACACAGTCCGTATTTTGATTCTAGTGGCTGGTGTATGATGTCTCTAGTGTCTAGGGGTGAAATGAAGATGATGGTACATCAACACAATACACTTTAACTCACTATAATAAAATGAATAAGACAGTGGTTAAAGTTTTCTTTTAAAATTTGAATGTTTTTTTTTCTTTTTACAATTTAATCTGCCTGTCCCGCCAACTTCTTTTGGACAGGTCTTTGAAAATGAGGAAATATATTTACATATAATGTTGTAACTAAAATATGGACTCTTGGTCCTATGAATATATGTTAATATAAAGTTCCTGTAGGTGTATTCACAGAATCAAACTTTAATAGTTGTTAGTGATTGTCATTTGTTATGAGGAGCTGTTGTTTACATCAAGCCCCATATAATTCAATGTTATTTTGATAGGAACTATTTTCTTAGGATGAAATGTCAGAGGTCCCAGCTGATAACTTGTCACCTGGGATTCTTCGTAGGTCGAATATAAGTCAGTATATCAATGTAGAGACAATGTCGATCAGCACCCACACGTAAGCTCCTTCAGGCTATCAGCTGACAGCTTAAACTTTATAATGGAGACTTTACACCAACTCATCAGGTTTCCTGTCACCGGATGGTAACAGGAAATAAAAACTCTGCAATAAAAAGACACCCTGGCCTTTTCAACCTGATCACAACTTCTTATCCCTATATATACATGACGGTATGGGGTCAGCCTCTTGTGCATTCATGTGCATCAGCCCCTAATTTATGACTCACACCCTTCTGTGACCACACCACAGGTCCCTATGGCAGATACGCCACTGTACTTTTACATAGTTTGCTTCAATGCAATAATGTGGAGTAACCACATCTCCTTATATATGATTATCTTCTTTTCTTTTTCTTTTCTAACTTATAAACGCTCTAGGCATGTTGAAAAGTGTTCATAGAACACAGAGGCTTCCTAACATTTCAATACAAAATATTAATACAAAATCATAATAATATGCAACAGTCAAATACAGTTCAATGTGAGGACTCAATAATGTTTGCTTCCGGCCTGTCTTTCACTTTTCCACAGCAGTATCTGACTTTTTCAGTTTTAATCAAGCACGTAAATACATAAAGCAGTCTTACCACTAGTTCAAAGAAATATGTCACAAATAACGTTGACTGGCAAAGAATATTGCCTCAGTTTTGCTCTGCCCCGTCCAGATAGTGAATTAGTATTTAATTTTACAAGTTATCACATCTGATCTCAACGTAAGTGTTTGAATAAACTTTTCTAGTCAAATGGCCACGAGACCACTATGCCTTTTGCCAATATCTATTTGAGCCGACCAATGAAAGAAGGCACTACTACAACTTTTAAAATTTAGTTTGAAAAAAAAACAAAACAATTCCAAACAAACTATGTGCCTCTTAGTCCATTGGTCAGTCTGCGTTAGTTATGCCCAATAGAAAAGGATGTTTCGTTTTAGTTACATTTTTCCTCCTATACTCTTATACCAACTAATAGAATTTGAATTTCTACAATGCCTCTTTTTTAAAACTAGCGTCCCCACTAACGCTATGTGTAACGAGCAAGAACAACAGCCTGTCTGGTCAAGCGTTCGTAGACATTTCGTATTTTCTCAATAACTTGGCTAATACTTGGACTACCATATTTTTTAAAACATATTTTTGCTCAGGGGACTTTAAGCTATACTACCATATGATTTTGATGGTCAGTTTCAGTATGTTTTAGATTTTCAATTTTGTCACTGTCAATCGTCAAATATAAATTTTACACAAGTCGGCCATCTTCCCTCCCTGTCTCTAACATTTTCCTCACTATTCAAATAAACCAACTAGTTTGAGTGACGTCAGAATACTACCGCTAGGAGGAAATAAAAAATTGTCTGTGTGTTTGCCTCTGCTGGTTTTTCCCACAGCGTGTATATATTAAAGAGACCGCGTGCAGAACGAAGAGGGGTTTTTCAAAACTTTGGTAGTGCTTTGCGTTAATTATTACAATCGCCTCATTCTTACTACTGTGAAATGTCCGAATTATTACAAATGTTAGTGTTAAAGTTAACATATTACGTTAATTCAAACGATGGCAAGTCGTTAATTAATTACTTGCTAGTAATCGTGATTTAAAGCAAACAGGTGATTGGCCTGTTGTGCCTTTGCATGGTGGAGCAGCTGCCTCCTTACGGCCTCCATGCAGGCCGCCCTCCTCCTTTTTCATCCGGGCTTGGGACCGGCATTGGCGGAGTTCACGCTAGCACATGCCAATTTTATGTGAGGAATTGTGTTCGCCTGTAGTCAAACTACTTTTTGCACGAAGCGTTCACCCGTGGTGAGCAAAGCGTTCACCCGTGGTGAGCGACAGTCATTAGTGACGTAGTTTGTCACATGTCATGGGTTCAGTGTGTTAATTATTTGGGCCGTTCGTATTCGTTCACTGGTTTGAAGTGGATGTGATTTCTTCTAAGCTCCAGGATTTTATGGAGAGTGTATTTTCCTAACTGGGACATTAAATGTATTTTTCAAAGGCCGGCACCTTGTTAAGAATGTTCTAGATGGGGAAGGAAACTTATTGAGAAGTCTTGCACAACCCCCTTTTGATATTTTCGTAAGGAGTATCTCAAAGATATTGAGGTAACTGAGTTTAGGTCGCCATCATCGGTTTGTTCCGCCACATTACTTGAGTACCGGGAATATTGCCCTACCTATTAGTACACGGCCAGGATTGATAACAGATTGAAGGATATCTCTCAATATATTTACTTTTACTATTAACAATGGAGATGAAGAAAACCTATTGATTGAGGCTCGTTATTGACTGACGCATTTACATGTTTCCCTGCCGTATACTATGCAATGTATATATCTTTATGGACGTCCCCTTGTGATGAACGTACAATAAATGTCAATCATGTTTTCCCGTGGACTTGTTCACCTGCCGGCTTGTGTTGTATATGCTGACCATAATGTCCTGTATGAAAGCCTGCAATCATTCGGGTATCCCGCATGATCCTCTATAATATCCAACCGTAACAGTTGTCCTCCCAGCAGACTCTGGGTCATCCTGGGGGTCTGGATCCCTGGCTCTTTGTTTCCCATGCTTGTCGTGGTAGCCGATCTTCTCCCATTCTGCAGACATGGCCAAACCATCTTAGTTGGGACTGTTCTACTTGGGTCTGCAGGGGGTGGGATTTTAGGCCTTGACGTATCGTCTGGTTGCGGACCATGTCTTTTCTTGTTACTTCAACCACCTTCCTCAGATACCTCATTGGGACCCCAAGATGCAGCAATAGTGAATGCAGTCAGCGACCCATAGCTGTACTGCTTGCATCAGGACCAGCGAACCAGAGCTGGTCAAGACCGCACTCCACCTCCACGTGGTGGTCCTGGAAACAGTCTGCAGCAGTGCAGTCTGGCTGAGCGAGTGCGGATCGCAATGGGAAGGCAAACCCGGTCCCTAAAAAAGGCCGTGCTGAAGTCGGATGTGTCGACCGAAAGGTGCAGATATCACAGATTAGGCGTAAACAGACACAACGCAACCACCGTCCTTTTCAGGGCGAACGAGGAAGATCTGGTTTGGATCTGGCATTTGTGGGTTGTAGTCATTTGCCCATGACTCGCATCCATATGTCAAGACTGGGACATAGGTGGAGCGGTATACAGCCATCTTTGTTTTCTTACCAACCTCTCTCTTGCTGAGGAATCCTCGATTTATGGCCTGAAAAAGTCTCCCAGCTGCTGCCTTTCGAGTGGCCAACTCTTCTTTGATGCCTCCCTTTCAGTCTATAATAGCTCCGGGGTATTTAAAGTGGTCGACCTGCTCCAAGACCCTTTCTCCCAGCTTAATCTGATGTCTTCTTTCTTCTCGTGATATCACTATGGATTTTGTTTTAGAGCTGCGTATGGCCATCCCTCTCTTCTCCAGCTCTTCCTTCCAGACTTGCTGGCTGGATTGGAGATGTGCCTCTGATTTAGCAATCAGGGCAACATCATCAGCAAATGCCAGCTCTGAAATACAGACCTGTCTCATCTTTCAGTACCCCACTGAATACTTTCTTGTTCTCTCCTTACATGCCCTGATGACATCGTCCATGAGAAGTAGGAAAAGATAAGGTGACAGGATATCACCTTGTCTTACACCAGTGGTGGTCCTGAACTCTTCTGACTTATGGTTTACTGTCCTCACATAATTTCTGCAAGACTTGTAGAAGCTCTGTATAGCATGAATTAGAGGTGGTGGAATGTTCTTCCTTGCCAAACACTTCCAAAGTTTGCTCCAGGGGACCCTGTCAAACGCCGTTTCCAGATCTATGAAACAAAGATGGATCTCACTCTTATATTCAAAAGCCTTTTCACTCAGCTGTCTGAGTGTGAAGATTAGGTCTTGAGTAGTTCGGTTTGCTCGGAATCCGCACTGGACCTCATCCAATTGTGGCTCACCTAGGCGTCGGAGTCTCTGCTCTAGGATTCTAGAGTAGATTTTACCAGGGACACTGAGAAGGGATATGCCTCTATGGTTTCCACATTGTCGATTGTCACCCTTTTTGAAAATTGGTGTTATGATGGCAATCTCCCAATCCTTTGGCATGGTCTTGTTGCACCACACTGCCTGTAGGACCCTTAAGAGTAATAGGTCGCCTGATGCTCCCATGTACTTAACCATTTCTGGTGTTATACCATCATGCCCTGCTGCTTTGCCCATCTTGATTTTCTCCAGTGCTGCCTTCAGTTCTTCCATCTTTATGTCATCTTCACCATCATTGATTTTCTTCTGTGCTAGTGGTTATCATTTCTGATGCTTGACCTTGCTCACCATCAAGGAGTTCTGAGAAATATTCTTTCCATCTTTCCATTACTTCCTTCGGGGCAGTAAGCAATTTGCCTTTCTTGTCCTTTATAAATTTGAGAGGGCATTGTTTTTCCTTCCTCTTATTCTTTAGGGTCTTATAGAACAATTTCTGGTTTTCTTGCGCATCTTTTTCTAGCTTTTCTCCAAATTCTTCCCAGGACTTCTGTTTTGCTGCTAGTACCTTGTTCTTTGCTTCTGTTCTGAGTGTCACATATTCTCTATATTTCTCCATATGTCCTGTTGTGTTTTTCGCTCCTAAGTATTGTTTCCATGCCATTTTCTTCTCTCTTATTCTCTCTTTGACTTCCTCTGTCCACCAAGGTGTCCTCTTTCTCTTGTTCCCCAGTTGGACTTCACCACATGCTTCTGCAGCAGCTGTCTTTATGATGTCCTTGAATTTAAGCCAGAGGGTTTCCAAGTCATTAGGTTGTTCTTCTGTGTTGGTCACTGTCGTGAAACATTCAAAATCCACATATCGAAATTAAATAGTAAATGTAAAGCCTAACGAATTAATTCAATAAAAGGAAAGAAGAATGGTAAAAGAACAGTGCCGTCAGAACGTCATGCTAGTTAAAAAAGAAAATCCCTTTTTATGCTCCGTCTGCATAATTGTAACGCTTTCACGTTTACTAGTAAAGCCTACTGCATAAACTACACGCGTTTCAACAAAACAATAAAACGTGTACTGTATTTCTTAGAAAACCTTGAGATAGACACACTGCGTAATGACCTAGATTAATACTAGCATTAATGTCATTATTACACTGCGTAATGAAAAGACAGATGGACTTAGAGAGAGAGAGAGAGAGAGAGAGAGAGAGAGAGGGCTGAACGGAGGAACGCATGCGATACTACCACAGTCTCGCGATTAATAGTAACGCCAATCCCACGCGTAAGGCATGAAGCATTAACTTTTTTTCAAATAAACAGGGACAAAAAAAACACTACCAATACGAGGTTAGGTTTTAAAAAACATGGTTAATGCTTATTAGGAAACAGGACCCAATACTGTTTTTCGTCTGAAATCCTGACAGTACAGAAGACACCCCATCGTATCGAAGAAAATACATATTTTGAACGCAGCCACTTAGCTCCATTAAATTTATATATTTGGGTTCCTTAGGACTTGCTGACAAAGAATATGTTAAGTGTTACGCAAATAGTCTAGGAATTAACAAATTATAGCCAAAATAAAATAGTGAGGTTGTCTGACAGCACCAAATCATAATTGCTCAGTGGCATGTTTTGAAACTACTATTTTACGGGAAATAGGCCAACAAGTTAAATCCGATTTTATTGGCTAGAGGAATATGTAAGCCTGAACATGATTAGTCGATTGCAGATACTAATTTTGGTTGTTACGGGAAACGGTAGGAAGGGTACTTTTTTTCAAATACTTTTGTAAACATGGTCTTATTGGTTAGACCATTTTATATAGTCAATTAGGAGCGTCTGTTCAGTGCCACATTTTTAAAATAAACTTACTGAGAAGCAAGTGCGTTGAGATCCAGCTCATATTTTTCTTATGAAAGCCTGGGACAGAGGCAGATCGGAATTGTGCCATAACTCATCGCCAGTCAACGTATTTGTTTATTATTTCCATGAATTGTGGTAAGCTAGAAATATTTGATATCTTTCAGATGAAAATTGAATGCGAATTGATAATTTATGTCTGTCTGTGTGTAGTTCAGTAGCAAACATGAGGAAAAGCCTAGATATTGCTCCACCAGGAACAAAACTTGTCGGAGAGGAGTTTAACTGCCTAGGACTATATGGAATTGCCAAATAGTACTATGACACCTATCTTATTGAATAGAAGGAAATAAAGCTGAAATTGCAGAGGCATAGTAACCATTAGGGAGAGGAATACTGGTGAATGTTATTACATGAGAAGCTAACAGTTGGCCTACGGCACTGAACTCAGTGTTTGTTATGTATTGTGCTCAGTGTGGAAATAGATTATAAATTAGTTCTGAAGTAGGAGGTACAACCTTCTTGTTTCAGGGACAGTGGTACTAACATATTAAAGCAGCACCTGGTCTGAGTTTTGCTGAATCCAGAAGCTGGTAGCAGACTCCTTGGTTAATATGTCGACCAGTGTTGGTTCTCAAGAACACGGTGAAGCAAGCGAGCAGTGGAGACTGTTTCCTGCCGCCCACACAGAAGATAAGAGTTCGTGGCCAGAGCAGCTCAATCTTGTGTATACCCCCTCTAACAGTGACTTTACCTTAAATATAGAGGGACATTTATTTGTTTCAAATAAACAGAAACTGTGACCTTTCCACTATTAGTTCCACGAGAAACAAACACTTGAAGTCATGATGACAAACAACAACTTAGCTTGAAAAGCCAGTATTACCTCATAGTACTACAGCACAACTACACACATATTGCAATAATAATATATGTCAATACAAAGATTCTATCTATAAATTGTGTACATATAACTTGTGATTACATTTGATTGTGATTCCTGGTTCACTTTGTAGTTGAATCAGGATATCTAATATTTGAAGGAATTAATACATATATTTTTAAAACTTTAACACTTGACTCATTTAAGATAGTCTTATAGAGTGTTCTATGTATGTGAGTGTCACAGTGTTGTAAAGTATTGTGGATTAAATTAAATTTTTTATCTGTCAGTTGGTTGTTGTGAACATACACTTCATCATTATCATAACCCTAGACATTCAACGTAGTCATCACAATATTCCAGAATAGGTCTGACTGAGGTCTAAATGTGGTAGCAAGTAAGGTCATCTGTAATACACCACACTTATTAGATACAGATACCTTCACAGCTGATCTCAGTCAGTACACTAAGTCCCTATAAATATTTATATCATCCCACTTTACCACAGTCACCGCTGCAGCAATAAGCCCCCGATATCTGGTCTTAATTTCTGGCTCTCTCAGCTTGTAGATCTTAATGCTCATTTCTCCCGTTCGTTTACTTGGTTTCTTGTGTGATGTTGGGCAGTTCCTAGTCTGAGCAACTCTTTCGGTTGTTCTTTTGATTGTAAGCAGGCAGTGATCACTTCCAATATCTGGCCCCCTCCAGACTCTAGCATCCCGAACATATTTGAATGAGCTCCTCCTAACAATGGCATAGTCGATCACTGACTTCTCATTCTTTGTTGGTTCACATCTAGTGTATGCATGTATGCGCTTATGGGGGAACTTTGTGTTTGTAATGATCAGATTCTGCTCACTGCAGAATCTAAGGAGTCGCTTTCCATTGTCATTGAGAGTATTTTCTCCATATCTTCCGATAACTCCACCCCATCTAGCATGGTCATTTCCAACTCTGGCATTGAAATCTCCGAGCATGATAATTTCATATAGGCAGTCATCCACTGTCCTTTGAAGCAGCTCGAAGAATTCCTCCTTGACCTCTGCTCTCTCATCCTCATTTGGCCCATACACTATGACCAGGTTGACTATGGTTTCTCCTTCTTTTAGTTTTACAACCATAATGCGCCCCGAGACAAAGTTCCATCCCTTGATACTATCTGTTTGGTTTTTGGCCACAATGCAACCCACGCCCCCTTTAGCTCTTTCAGATGTTGGTACACCACTGTAGAGCAGCGTGTTGCCATCAAGATCCATGACTCCTTGTCCTTTTTTCTTTGTTTCCGTTATAGCCAGGATTTCTAGTTTTGCTTTCCTCATCTCTTCCACCAGCTCCTCTTCTTTCCCATTTATACTTCTTGTGTTCCAAGTTCCATAAGTCGTAGTCCGTTCCAGTTCGTTCGCCTTTAGTATCAGTCCGGTTTTCTCGTAGTTCTCGTCATCATGATTTAAAGCAAACAGGTGATTGGCCTGTTGTGCCTTTGCATGATGGAGGGACTGCCTCCTTACGGCCTCCATGCAGGCCGCCCTCCTCCTTTTTCAGCCGGGCTTGGGAACGGCCTAGGCGGAGTTAAGACGTGATTAACTGCGCCTAAATAGTTTAAAAGGTATTGCCATAGCAAATACTGTGGCAGCGGAGTGAACTATTAAAGACTTTATTATATTAGGCCCAGATTTATGAGGTGGAGTGACTAGTTACCTTCTTTCCTGCTTTTACCTAATCTAACTCTAGAGCAGTAGTTCTCAACTTGTTTTTGCTCTTGGCCCCCTTCTGAGCCTCATTTACGTTTGTGGGGCCTCCCAAAGTCGCTGTTAGCTGGAAGAAAAGGTACTTTACCATCTTACTTGGGTCTCATAGAAATATGGCATGGCCCCTGGGTGGCCATATACCTACCCCACGTTGAGAACCACTGCTCTAGAGTATAGTCAGAGACCCAGTTACAGCTGAGTAGACTGGGGCGTGACACTACTAGGTTTCGAACCCGAAAGCCGGTAACTCCCTCGAGATGCAAAAAGGCGTCAACCAATCTGCCTCTCGGACTATGCTTACATAGTTTTTCAACCCCTCTGTTTGCTTTCTTTACGCTGTTTCCGGGTTTTATTAACAAGGTATAGTTTTTGTTTTCATTTTTCAGTAAGTTTGTCTGAGCGTTTTATTACTACAGTGGTGTAGTAGTAGAAGTAACAGCAGTTTAAAATGGAAATGTTCAGATCTAGATAAAGGGATGAAACACTAGATTGCACTTGCTGCGGATACATTTTAGAGTTATAACCCATTGATTAGTGCATTGCTTTCTGCCTCTTGATCATCATAATGAGCGTCCGATTGACAAAGTGGTTAGAGCGCTGGTCTATCGCGGCAGCGATGTCGGGTACGAATCATAGTACCGACACGCTGCAGTCTACCCAGCTGTAAATGGGTACCTGACACTGCTCTTTGAGTTAGGGTAGGAACAGGCAGCGAGGAAGGGAACTGGTCACCCCGCCACCTCTCGATACTGGACCTAGTATGGTGAAGTCTCTAACACTTCACTCCCCTACGGCAATATAGACTATGGGACTATCTAGGCATCATAATCGTTTTTTGTCCCTTCTTCTTCTTCTTCTTCTTTCTCTTCTTCTTTGTCATCGTCGTTTTGAAACTTTATTTTACCCGCATCCATTAAAAAATGTCCTTGACATTCATAGCGTCCCCTTTCCATTACTCTCTTGGTGGTGGTTAAAAAAAAACCAAAAAAACAATTTTGTTTTCTACAGAAAGAAGAAATGGGTTAAACCTTAAAACTGTAAGTATTAAATACAGAAATAAATAATGGTTAAAAGCAGGCACCCAAAAGACAGACAGGAAGATAATGTCAGAGATCACAAAAGTAATAGAAGTGTAAGGAAGACAAGGTATAAAGTCTGGGTGGTTAAAGGGGGGCCTATATTCCATAGTTACCTATTACTTCTGTTAAAATTTTCCTTTTCTGTTCTCATGGGGCATAGAGCTGTCACTGCAGCTGACCTTGTCGCAGGAATCCCGATTTCATGTAATCTCGCAGCTGTGGTTCCTGTATCAAGGTTTTTGTATGATGAAGTTGTCAGCCCCATGCTAATTTTTTATTCGCCGTCTCTTTCGAATAGTCGCCATATTCTTTCTTTGTCTCCCCAGAGTTTTCCTTCCACCCCTTCCGGGAACTAAACGGGACCAGTTATTATATGCCTGGCTGATAATTTCTCTTTGTGTGAAACGGGCTAGCTAATGAATTGTTCCCATGTTACTAATCTTCTCAATGAAAGCTTTTAAACAGGGACACAATCGCACTTGCTTTTCGGGAAAATACTGAAACGGCGCGCAGTGCATTGTGAAAACTACATTGAACACCCATTAAAAGATCACGCATACCTTTCACATTTTTCATTGAGCATTGTTTAGAAATTTCCACATCAGCTTTTCGGGAAAATATGGAAACGGCGTGCATTTCTCGGTGCTTTGAGTGAACGTATCTTGAGTACCCATTATAATCATACCATATAGAGGCCAATAATCTCTGGTATTCGGATTTAACAGATCTTTTTGCAAGTAACCCGTCAAGCAATGGCCGAGGAGTTTAATAATTCCACCATCATCTTTCAACTCTCCAAGGAGCATAGGCCTTCAACAAACTGATGTAACTTCTTCCTATCCCGTGCCATCTGCTTAAGGTCTGTTCATGTCTGTCTCCAGTTCTCTTCTCCATGTGTTCTTTGGTCTTCCTCTACCTCCCTTACCCTAGGGATTCTAGAACAAGGACTGCCTTGTAATGCTGTCAGCAGCTTTCCTCAATAAGTGTCTTATCCATCTCCAGTGTCTTCTTCTCAACTCTTGTTCCACTGGCACTTGTCTGGTTCTTGTCGTCAGTTCCATATTAGTCTTAATTGTGCTAACTCGCCAATGACGTGTCTCGAGGGACAACAATAGTTTAATTTCATAATAGAAGAGCCACAGCTATTATGTAAATAGTCAAATTACCTGTTCCAACATCAGTCTTCTTTTGACATTTGAAGATGGTATACCTGTCAAATATATAAAAATAAATGTGTTGTTAAATTACATTTTTGCTTTCATGACTAATCGCTGTATTTGCAATTTTTTTCACTTATTTTTAAACCAGGATTTCTCCTTTTTAAGTTAACTATCTTCTTTGATGCAAAGTACTTAAGTTAGTACTTTTCAAACAGGTAAGTGTCACGAAATGGATTTAGGACTAGAGACTGTCTACATATAGTGACAAGACAATAGTAAGAAGAAAGACTGAAATGATAGATTCAGATAGAAATATAGTGCAAACTGTGAAAAGTTGAGACCATTGGCTCCGAGGTTGAGAACCGAGGTTGATTCTTTCCTCGCCACTTCGGACGTTTAAATTGCTATGGCCTCGAACCACCTCTAACTACCCTATGGGGATAAGGTTCAATTAAGATTCACAAACACCAAGGTACAGACAACATATAGCTAGCTACTGTACTAAAGGAAATGACTGATGCCAGCTACAATTTATACAAGTTTATTATACACCTATAAACAACAAACATATGCATGTCCCATACATCAAGTGCGAGGATGCACTCCTGAAAACAAAATCAAGCACAGTTTAAAAAATGCATCCACCCCAACCCTTCTCCCACAATTGCAACCTGTATGGAGAAAGAAGGTAAGGTTAACTGAAATGAACTACACTGCACTTGATGTCGCCTACACTCCAAACTAGCTGTTCTAAATTCTAACTCTAACTCTAAGTCCACTGATAGCTGGAACGACGGCGAAGTGACTACACAATCTCTGCACAGACTTCGGTTCTACACAGCCTATCCTGGAATCTCCTGAACACAACTAACTGCACCTCTAAACTTCAGCAGCTGTCCTCTGCTATGATTCACCAAAACTAACAGTTCTGCCTATCTGTGCTAACTTCAGTAGAGAGAATGTTTACCCTATCTCTCTCCACTAACTCTGGACTTGATGACTGAGGGTTAACAAAACCCCACTGGATTCTGGACTGGAACTGTAGCGGACTTCTACCACTCGGAAATTACCTGCCCGAGTACCTATAACTGGGCTGTCGGCTTTATTATGGCCGTGAAGAAACGAACACAAAATTACCACACCGCTGGCAGCCTGCCAAATCTGCGTGTGTAACGAGCGTCAGAGCTCAGGATTTATCCACAAAAATCCTATTCGCTGGAAAATGTCTTCCCCTGGTTGGGAAAACGTATTTTCTTCCTCTCCGTCCACTACTGGCAACTAACGTAAAACCCTTGCGGTTCTGCGAATGCCCCAACTTTGCCGTGGGAGAAATTTTGTGGTCTCAAAATTCCGCTCTCATTCCCACAAAAAAGCCGGCACCTGCTGTTTAGACAAAAGCAAAAACAACAGCTAAACAAAACGTTAATACTCTATTACAAATAACAATTAACTTCCTGACAAACCCTTAAGTCTTTAACACTTAAGTCTCCCCCGTCTATAATCAATACAGCTCCCCTACTCTCTCCCGTTATGCACCACCATACAAAATCATGCAAACAAAGTCCGCTCCCCCCACTGAGCTCCCTTCTCTACCTGAGCCCACAAGGTAAACATTGGCTAACCCAGATCGCCTGTTCTGCCTGACTAACTCCGAGCAACAACCATATTTTCAATGGCCCGTCTGGGCAGACGTACTGTGGCCTACTTCTTACGCTGACACTAATGCCGTAATGTTTAACACAACTAAAACTAGCCTTCTCTAGGAATTCCTAAAATTCCCGTCAATAATAGTAATCACATTCAAAATGAAATACAAAATAATTCCCTTAACATAAATAAATGTCATCTCCATCTTCTGAATACACAGAATAACAAAGCACAATCAATAACCTATAACCCTGTTTACGCTAGCATCTACATGCCGTCAAAAGTTATACATAACCCCTGATTATCAAATTGAAAACCCCGTAGTTCAACCACGTGCTTATCTCCCCCTCGTCCCTCTGAACGTCGTATCAATAACAATTCCGTAACCAACGCGCCCACGCGCTTCCAAATTATGCCTCTTTCACTCCCGTCCACAGATATATGCGTAACTATATAAATAGCGAGCATCAATACTCTCACTAAAATCACAAATAAAAATACACATTACGCGCTCCCGACTATTCTGTAAATAATTAAAATTCGCAGATGCGAGTTTCTCTCCCGACCGACTTTGCAATAATACAAAGCGGTGATATCTCAACTTTTAAACCATGCCGCTATTCTTTCAACAAGGAATTAAATGGACCTAGTTTCTCATGTCTATCACTCAGATCGAATTGATGGCTCTGGAGTTAAGAATTAAATTAAACTAAACTTCCCAAGAAACTTAAATGATCGGCTAGGACTAGCAAAATTAAATAAAGTCCTCACGCAAAAATTCATGCTTACCAAATCTCGAATGTCCAACTGAAGGCAATCGACAATTTGCTTCTGGCACCCGGCTTTGGCAATTTTTTTTCATTAAAAGAGAAAGAAACTATGAAATATAGGCCTTTTATAATCAAGACCCCCACGCGCCGACTTCGTGACGTCATATGCGCGGCGTGGTTGTAAAGCCAATGAGAGCTCTGCATTTCAACTGCAGTTATCTCTCAGCCAATCAGAACCTAGATCGTTCTGATGTAACGTGCATGGGTTTTAGACAAAGAAACGAGATTAAGCCTAGCCCTATACTGCGGAAATGAAGCAAAAATGGCCGCAAATAATTTAACTCCCGAAAAATGCGTATATGGCCACGCAATATCTTTAAAAAAAAGACAATCTGGTGCCAATCCTGATCTAGCATCTATAATCTTTCTTCTAGAAAAATACTGTCTAATTCCCTACACCCCCATTCTAAACACATAAAGAAAAACCATAAAGCAGATGAAATCAAACTCCCTCGTGATCTCATCTTGAAAAAAACGTAAATAATAGAAGGAGAAGAAACATGGAGAAGGATTTTTCTGTAATCCCTCCAAAAATAGTGAACTAAATGCAAGGAGAAAAAGACATGGGCCATTTGAAAGACAGAATCTCAGTACTTTCGTCACATCACTCCCACCTTCGAAGATTGAGCATCGATCTCATTACTGAAATCTCTGTGTTTCACACTGGCCCTTAACTCTGTCTACAAGGCTGTCTGTCCTTACCCCTCCTATTCAGTGTTCTTCGACCTTCCTCTTTTGCGTTTCCTCCTTCCTCCTCTCCTAGAATGAGCTCCTATGCTCCGTTGGGAGAGTTGATCTCTCTTCAGACCTGTGCCGTCTAATGGCGGGTCTGAACTTTCCCTTGCTATGACCGTCAAAAGGCTGTCCTGGTCAGCTGATGTGACCGACGGGCGCTGTGGCGACCTGGCAATGGCGACTTCCTCGCTGCGCGTCAGCAGAGTTGTGACTGCTGGTACCGTGCGAAACTGATGCAACGTCTCGGGTTCCTCTGGTGTAGAGCCTCCGATTTCTTGCTGGGTGTCTATTGGATCACGATCGACCTCAATAGCTTCTACCTGTGAAGAAAGGTAGGTAAGATCTGCCCCTGGCAGTGGTTCTGGACTCGCTCTTCCCCTACCAATCTGAAGCGGGACAGAGCTCTCCAAAATAGCTCCTTGCAAATGCGTAAGGTCGCTTTTCTCACTCTTTTCTGGCCTGAAAAGTTGGTGAGATGAAACTGTAGACCACGGGAGCTCTCCGTCTAACACCCTGGTTCTACCTTCAACCTTGCCCTCCCCTGTGAGAGTTACTGGCGTCGGTTGGAATGTGTCCTGCAGTGACACTTGACGGTTTAAGATCCCGTTAGATCGCGGAGAATCTGAGATAAAGCTCTCAGTAACTGGTTCCAATGTTCCGTGAAACGAATTGGAAAAGATAGCCAATTTTTCAGGCTGCTCGTTACAAGAGTTGTTTCCTGTAAACGAGATACGAGAGTTGTGGGGCCCATCTCCGTCTATAGGCAAACGGATACTCAGATCACTGTCCTCCTCCGTTTGAGTAAAGTGCTGGTCGGATGGGGCTCCAGGGCTGGTTGGAACTATATGCTCGCTCAGACCGCTATCTTGTGCCCTATGAAGATGGCGCTGGTCGTTGACATATGTAATACTGCTCTTGTCAGTATGTCCCTCACTTGAAGGAGCTAATACCATCGGGGGCCTAATTCCCGACAACAAAGAGTGTACTTCCGGAATCAGAGGCGTCGTCACCACTGTTTGGCCGGTTGGCTGAACAGGGCTGGCGGGCGAATTTGCCTCTGCAAATAACATACCACTGTCGTCAGAGGCGTTGCACCTCTCCTTGGCACGACAGCTATGTTTGAGCTCGCTCGGGGCTCCGTGAATTAGGGGTTCTCCTTTTTCACTTATCTGGCCTGCAGTAGGCCCCCTTGCATCAGCAAGGATCGGTGTGGGCGGGTTCCCCAAAACTAAATATGGGTTACCGAGAATGAAGTCGTAGGCCGGCTGAGCCGTTACAGCTGCCTTGATGGTGCCAGACACGAACCTACATTTCACCTCAATATTGGCTACCGGAAAGCGCTGTGAAGTCCCTTTCCTTAAAACTCCACCAATAGTCACTTTTTCCTTCGTCATCTGCCAGGGCTTCACCAGATGTCGGGCGACTATGCTGGGGTATGTAAGCCCGCTGTCAAATAAGCATGTAGTCTCAGTCCCGTTCACTTCGGCTGGTCCACTGTTGGAGAACAACTTCTCTGACGGGAAGGGTTTCCACTTCTTCCCTTGTTTCACCCTCACAGGCCTTAAACAAGCCACCTGATGAGCGGGTTGTTTGTTTGGGCACCGTGTTGTCCAATGAGAAGTAGTCCGACAGAACCTACAATATCTCTCATTATCTCCCCGGTTCCTGACGGGTTCATGAGAAGTCGGCCCCTGTGTTCTGTTAGGCGGCTGGGAGCGCATGTTATGACTGGGAGGGGGCTCCTTGCGAGACGGCCCTTGCGGTTGGTGAGCTGAAGAGGAAGGCGAATGCGATGAAGATGCTCCTTTGTCCGGGGCTGGCAGGTCAGGGTGTTTTCTTTTCTGGCCCAGTACTTCGGCCTGGGCCGTCTGGAACCTTTCAGCAAATAGAATAATCTGGTCCAGTTGCTGGGCGCCCTGCTCCGCCAGGTACTTCCTTAAGTCCGGAGACATGTTGGCCTTTATCTGTTCGCACATGATGAGCTCTTCGAGTCCTTCAAACGATTTAGCCAAACCCGACAACTCTCTCCAGCGAGTGAGGTAATTCCTCAGCCTCTCTGCGAACTGGGGAAAACTTTCTCCTTTCTCCAGTCGACTTTCCCTAAACATTGTTTGGCACTTCCGGGGAGTCCATTGGAATCGCTGTAACAGGGCGTTCCGCAGAGCCTCAAAGTTACCTTGGTCATCTACCAGCATCTTGCTATAGACCTCATACGCATGTCCTCTTAGAGATTGAGATAATTTGAGACACCAAAGACTATCATCCAGCCCGTATGCCTTTGCCATCCGTTCAAATTTTTCTAAAAATACCTCAATTTTCTCATTCCCGTTAGGAAAAGAGTCCATCGGAAAATTCATGGCTGCCATCCGGGGCCCTCCGTTTCCTGCGGTGTCTGTTGCCCCTGCTCCGGGAGAATCTCCGTTAGCCGAACTGCCTTCCGAAGATCGGTACTGCAGTTCCAGTGAACGCAGGGCAAGTTCATGCTGTCTCTCTGCTGCCTTCTCCCTCTCTTGGGCTTCCCTCTGTGCTAACTTCTCCTGGGCTTCCCTCTGTGCTATCTTCTCCTGGGCTTCCCTCTGTGCTATCTTCTCCTGGGCTTCCCTCTCTGCTATCTTCTCCTGGGCTTCCCTCTCTGCTTTTTTCTCTCTCTGCCTGTTGGGTCTTCTTCTTCTTTCTCCGTCTGCCGGTCCTGTTCCCTCATAATGTAAGCCCTAGTCTCGGCCTCATTCATCCCCATGCTTTTAGCTGCGTCCTTCCATGCAGTAAGTAGCTTGACCAATTCAGCCATCTTACCTGACAAATCAGCAGTACTCACAACGAGGGGAAATGACAAAAAAGGAACAAGAAAAATTTACTGTTACCTACTAGGAATATGCTGTCGCAAAAACCCGCACTCAGACTAGCACCAAGTCTGACTAATAACTACCTGAAAAAAATTCAAGTTATCCAGCTACCCAAAACCCGAATTTACTTTCCTGTCAAGAAAAAAATTCCATTAGCCATCAATTACTTCTAAGTCATAAACAACCTTACAACCACTATCATCTATACTAACTGGAACCTGTGGAAAAAAACTTATAGCTGGATCAGTCTTAATATAGCTCAAGTCTAGGGGATTTTTTTTTTTGAAATCTATTTCCAGAACTTTCTACAGAGACAATCTATGAATCTAGAATTGATCCCAACAAAGATGATCCCAAGGACGACGCCACCACTTTGTCAAGATCACAGAATTGAACGTAACAAAGATGATTCACCGGACGATAGCCCCCACTTTGTCACGAAATGGATTTAGGACTAGAGACTGTCTACATATAGTGACAAGACAATAGTAAGAAGAAAGACTGAAATGATAGATTCAGATAGAAATATAGTGCAAACTGTGAAAGTTGAGACCATTGGCTCCGAGGTTGAGAACCGAGGTTGATTCTTTCCTCGCCACTTCGGACGTTTAAATTGCTATGGCCTCGAACCACCTCTAACTACCCTATGGGGATAAGGTTCAATTAAGATTCACAAACACCAAGGTACAGACAACATATAGCTACTGTACTAAAGGAAATGACTGATGCCAGCTACAATTTATACAAGTTTATTATACACCTATAAACAACAAACATATGCATGTCCCATACATCAAGTGCGAGGATGCACTCCTGAAAACAAAATCAAGCACAGTTAAAAAAAATGCATCCACCCCAACCCTTCTCCCACAATTGCAACCTGTATGGAGAAAGAAGGTAAGGTTAACTGAAATGAACTACACTGCACTTGATGTCGCCTACACTCCAAACTAGCTGTTCTAAATTCTAACTCTAACTCTAAGTCCACTGATAGCTGGAACGACGGCGAAGTGACTACACAATCTCTGCACAGACTTCGGTTCTACACAGCCTATCCTGGAATCTCCTGAACACAACTAACTGCACCTCTAAACTTCAGCAGCTGTCCTCTGCTATGATTCACCAAAACTAACAGTTCTGCCTATCTGTGCTGACTTCAGTAGAGAGAATGTTTACCCTATCTCTCTCCACTAACTCTGGACTTGATGACTGAGGGTTAACAAAACCCCACTGGATTCTGGACTGGAACTGTAGCGGACTTCTACCACTCGGAAATTACCTGCCCGAGTACCTATAACTGGGCTGTCGGCTTTATTATGGCCGTGAAGAAACGAACACAAAATTACCACACCGCTGGCAGCCTGCCAAATCTGCGTGTGTAACGAGCGTCAGAGCTCAGGATTTATCCACAAAAATCCTATTCGCTGGAAAATGTCTTCCCCTGGTTGGGAAAACGTATTTTCTTCCTCTCCGTCCACTACTGGCAACTAACGTAAAACCCTTGCGGTTCTGCGAATGCCCCAACTTTGCCGTGGGAGAAATTTTGTGGTCTCAAAATTCCGCTCTCATTCCCACAAAAAAGCCGGCACCTGCTGTTTAGACAAAAGCAAAAACAACAGCTAAACAAAACGTTAATACTCTATTACAAATAACAATTAACTTCCTGACAAACCCTTAAGTCTTTAACACTTAAGTCTCCCCCGTCTATAATCAATACAGCTCCCCTACTCTCTCCCGTTATGCACCACCATACAAAATCATGCAAACAAAGTCCGCTCCCCCCACTGAGCTCCCTTCTCTACCTGAGCCCACAAGGTAAACATTGGCTAACCCAGATCGCCTGTTCTGCCTGACTAACTCCGAGCAACAACCATATTTTCAATGGCCCGTCTGGGCAGACGTACTGTGGCCTACTTCTTACGCTGACACTAATGCCGTAATGTTTAACACAACTAAAACTAGCCTTCTCTAGGAATTCCTAAAATTCCCGTCAATAATAGTAATCACATTCAAAATGAAATACAAAATAATTCCCTTAACATAAATAAATGTCATCTCCATCTTCTGAATACACAGAATAACAAAGCACAATCAATAACCTATAACCCTGTTTACGCTAGCATCTACATGCCGTCAAAAGTTATACATAACCCCTGATTATCAAATTGAAAACCCCGTAGTTCAACCACGTGCTTTTATGACCACGTGCCTCCCCCCCGTCCCTCTGAACGTCGTATCAATAACAATTCCGTAACCAACGCGCCCACGCGCTTCCAAATTATGCCTCTTTCACTCCCGTCCACAGATATATGCGTAACTATATAAATAGCGAGCATCAATACTCTCACTAAAATCACAAATAAAAATACACATTACGCGCTCCCGACTATTCTGTAAATAAATAAATAAAATTCGCAGATGCGAGTTTCTCTCCCGACCGACTTTGCAATAATACAAAGCGGTGATATCTCAACTTTTAAACCATGCCGCTATTCTTTCAACAAGGAATTAAATGGACCTAGTTTCTCATGTCTATCACTCAGATCGAATTGATGGCTCTGGAGTTAAGAATTAAATTAAACTAAACTTCCCAAGAAACTTAAATGATCGGCTAGGACTAGAAAAATTAAATAAAGTCCTCACGCAAAAATTCATGCTTACCAAATCTCGAATGTCCAACTGAAGGCAATCGACAATTTGCTTCTGGCACCCGGCTTTGGCAATTTTTTTTCCATTAAAAGAGAAAGAAACTATGAAATATAGGCCTTTTATAATCAAGACCCCCACGCGCCGACTTCGTGACGTCATATGCGCGGCGTGGTTGTAAAGCCAATGAGAGCTCTGCATTTCAACTGCAGTTATCTCTCAGCCAATCAGAACCTAGATCGTTCTGATGTAACGTGCATGGGTTTTAGACAAAGAAACGAGATTAAGCCTAGCCCTATACTGCGGAAATGAAGCAAAAATGGCCGCAAATAATTTAACTCCCGAAAAATGCGTATATGGCCACGCAATATCTTTAAAAAAAGACAATCTGGTGCCAATCCTGATCTAGCATCTATAATCTTTCTTCTAGAAAAATACTGTCTAATTCCCTACACCCCCATTCTAAACACATAAAGAAAAACCATAAAGCAGATGAAATCAAACTCCCTCGTGATCTCATCTTGAAAAAAACGTAAATAATAGAAGGAGAAGAAACATGGAGAAGGATTTTTCTGTAATCCCTCCAAAAATAGTGAACTAAATGCAAGGAGAAAAAGACATGGGCCATTTGAAAGACAGAATCTCAGTACTTTCGTCACATCAAGCAAGTACTTAAAAGCAGAGGTGACACGATAATTAATGGGGTTTAAAAGGGGAACTTATATGGGAAAAAAACGGAAAGAGAAAGTTCAACTGATATTCGAAAAAATACATTTTTAAACGCTTTCCGGTTCTTGTGCGTTTATTCACCGGTTAAATCAAATTCTGGAAATTTATTACCAAAACTGAGAACCGTACTTTTTCTTGACTGAAAAATGTTGATTTCACATTGTGATTTGGGAGGCAAGTTAAAAAAAAAAGCGTTTCTCTTGCATTCATAGTTGACACGCTTACGACAGACCCGCCCTCAACCCCCCCTCCCCCCGTATTTTTAAAAAAAAGTTTATAAACCAATAGAACGGAATTGAATCAGTTCTACAAGTTAACGGTACAAAGGAAACAAGGGAAATCGCTGCCGTTGCCTTCTCTAACTCAAGAGCAGAGTCAGGCACCCTTTTACAGCTGGTTTGACTGATGCGTGACACATGTTCCCTTCCTCGCTGCCGTTGCCTTCTCTAACTCAGGATCAGAGTCAGGTACCCATTTACAGCTGGTTATGGAGTGTTAGAGACTTCACCATACTAGGTCCAGCATCGAGAGGTGGGGAGACCAATTTCCTTCCTCGCTGTCTTTTCCTTCCCCAACTCAAAGTTAAGTACCCATTTATAGCTAGGTAGACCCCATCTCTCGATGCTGGACCTAGTATGGTGAAGTCTCTAACACTCCATAACAGCTGTAAATGGGTACCTTACTCTGATCCTGAGTTAGAGAAGGCAACGGCAGCGAGAAATGGAACAGGTGTCACGCATCAGTCTAACCAGCTGTAAAAGGGTACCTGCCTCTGATCTTGAGTTAGAGAAGGCAACGGCAGCGAGGAAGGGAACAGGCCACCCCACCTCATAAAGCTGGGACCCAGTACATCGAAGTCTATAACACTTCACTCCCCTACGGCAGAATGTGCTACGTGACTACAACCTTACGAACGGCAGGCGTGTTTTAAAAAAAATTCTAAGCAACGGGGGAGGGGGGAGAGGACAATGACACTTTTTCAGTCAAGAAAGAGTACGGTGATCGGTTTGGGTAATAAATATCCACAATTTGATTTAACCGGTGAATTAACGCACAAGTACCCGCTTTCCTAACAGAAATGGGAGGAAAGCTGAAAAACACCAGATGAGCTTCATTAATCTCCGCTTATTCGCCATCGTGGCAATGAGTTTAATCTTTTCAACCTAACTGTTGGTTGTACTTCAGGTATTTAGAGTAGCTTTATTCTCCGTTGTGTGTGTTATTTACAGCATACCGTTACTTGTAATTACCTGAAGTGTTTGTGTGCTGTGTGACCTATTTACACCCGATTTTGCTGTTTATTTTTCTTCTTGAATATTTACGGTATATTCATGTTGTTGGTGGTTTATATACGGTGAAATTTTTGTTTTTGCCGTTTTTAGTCGCCATCGAGACCCAAAACTCTTTGACCATTTTTCTTCGTTTCCGTTAAAGCCAGGATTTCTAGTTTTCATTTCCTCATCTTCTGCACCAGTTCTTCTTCTTTGTGACTAATACTCCTTATATTCCTTGTTGGTTCCAAAGGTTGTTGTAGCCGGGGGTTGTGGTGACGATAAGCTCTCACTGTCCCATAGTCAGTTATGATAGAAGGGGCTATTATTATTCCATGTTCCATAAGTCGTAGTCCGGTCCAGTTCGTCATCTTTAGGATCAGTCCGGTTTGCTCTCTTGCGTTTCGTGTATTCATAATTAGTTTTTATTTTATTTATTAGTTCAACTTTATAATTGTCCTTGTTTTAATTTTTGTTGACTTGTTTCTTTTCGTTATGGTCATTATTATTTGTGGTTATTAAATATTTTTACAACTATATTGCAATATATAGCAAATATTTTTTCGATTAGTTCTTTTTTTCCCGGTAATTAGTACAACTAAATATTATATATATATATATATATATATATATATATATATATATATATATATATAATATATATATATATATATATATATATATATATATATATATATATATATATATATATATATATATATATATATATATATATATATATATATATATATATATATATATATATATATATAGATATATATATATATTCCTGGTTCCGGATTCCGAAAGGTTAGCGAGTAGTTGTAACACTGTACCTACCATGCATGTCGTAAAAAGCAATTAGGAAGAGTTGAACGTAAAGAAACTTTAAGCCACAAAACCTTCAACAAACTATGAGAAGAAGACGCTTGTGATGGATAGGACGCACATTAAGACAACATATTGATAGTAAAACGAGGTAGACCTTGTTCTGATATCCCCAGAGTAAGAGAGATAGAGTTAGACCTAAAAACCCAAAAGAAGAGGACTGCAGATAGAGGACTGGAGATAGAGGACTGGAGATAGAGGACTGGAGATAGAGGACTGGAGGGAGATATCAACGTCCACAAGCTGACCGCTGCTTTCTTTGATCATATTGAAGTTGACTTCTGAAATTGAACGGAGATGAAGACAACGAAGCTTGCATTAGTCTGCATCAGACTAATGTGGAACTGATGACAAGAACCAAGTACCAGTGGAACAAGAGATGAGAAGAAGACGCTGGTGATGGAAAGGACACGCATTTAGATAGAAAACCTGTTGATAGCATTACTAGGCAGTCCTTTTTCTGGAATCCCCAGGGTAGCAGAGGAAGAGGGAGGCTAAGGAACACACGGAGAAGAGAACTGAAAGCAGACAAGAAGGGCATGGAGACGACATGGACAGGCCTTGAGCTGATGGCGCGGGAAGGAAGACTTGGCAGACGTTTGTTGAAGGCGTGTGCTTCTTAGGGAGATGACAGGTGATGATAATGAAATCGTGTAGTTTCTAGGAGTATTTGAGGGGATAAAGAAAGTGTAGGACGACTTTTTCCTCACGCATGTCGTATGAGACGACTAATATTCTTCGTCTTCGTTCACCCTCAGATGTCAACTTGAATAAGTTCAAAGTTCACCCTCAGATGTCAAGTTGAATAAGTTCAAAGTTCACCCTCAGATGTCAACTTGAATAAGTTCAAAGTTCACCCTCAGATGTCAACTTGAATAAGTTCAAAGAAAGCAGTGGTCAGCCTGAGGCTGTTGATATCTCCGTAGATTTTCTCCACAAATGGTACTGGTGATGGCCATATGCGTTTTCTCTGTTCCTCATATGTTGGGCACCTTTGAAGCAGATGTTCGGCAGTCATTTTATCGGTGCTACAGTCACACTCATCAGTAGTTCCTATCTTTAGTTTGTTGAATAGATGGTATCTCAATCTGTTATGACCTGTGCGAAGTCTGAAGATTACCACTTGTTCTCTTCTGCTGAGCTGGTAATAAGGATCATTTTTTGTGTGGCCTGGATTATCTGCTTCCCACTTGTGCCTGTATCTGCGCTTGATAAAACTCTTGGACTCCTCATAGGTTATATGTGTGTCAAGTTGAGGAAGTTTTCCCCCTTCCTTTGCCAATCTGTCAGCCTCTTCATTTCCAGGGATGTTGCAGTGAGAAGGGATCCACTGTATCACAACTCTTTTGTACTGCTGACATAGTCTGGGAAGTGTTACTCTTAGGTCATCCAGTTCAGCATTACTTTGACTTTTCAATGTTGTAATCACTGACAGCACATCTGAGAAGGTAGCTACTGGTCTCTCTGAGCTTTCTTCAGACGACTAATATGAGGTTTGTGTATGGGACTACCCAACTCCTTATGTAAAACATAAACCACTTCAAGAATGCTTTGGTGCAGGGTTTTTTAACAAGGAGACAAGCTGCATTGAATGTCCCATGCTCCACATGTACCAAATGGGAAAGGATGATGATGATGCATCTGTTGTGTGATCATGGTGACAGCTGGTTGTGATGACATTGACCCTCATGTCAGTCCTCGAGCCTCACGCGGTGCTTGCAGTGTCGACTCTTTTGGCACTAAATGCCTCTCCTGTTCTTTGTCGTTGCACTTTATTGTCATTTTAACCCAGTCTTCTTGTCACTTCTTGTCACTTCTTGTCAATCCTTGTCACTTCTTTTCCTTTCTGAATTATCTATCCGCATTACTGACGTTTTGCCGGTTAGCTCCTCTTATTAAGCTGGCGGAAATAAACGGGTTGAGCCATACAAAGGAGGGGGGTAGTTGCGGATCAGGCTACACGTTTCAACAAAAACAATGTCTCATTTTTCCCACCTAATTGAGCATAGATCAGCCCTGTAGATGGCCTCCTTGATGAAGCATACACCAAAGTACAAACTCTTGCAGCGGCGGTGTCTGTAGCAATGTGTTGTACATGTTGAGGTTGTTAGTCTCATGCACAAACTTATACTAGTCGCCTTTTACGACACGCCTCAGGGACCATTCGTCTCATTTTTTCTTTGTGCCCCAGAATTGCACGGGGTATCACGCTTCAAGAGGAGCAATAGTGGTTACGATTCTGCTTCAGATCCTGATGACTATTTCTGTAAATGTGGCGTAGTAATTATTGCAAATATAGCAAGTGCGTAGGCTATGTGATAGTATCTTGTAGTAGACGAAGAATCAGAAGACTAAGATGAAGAAGAAGGAGAAGGAGAAAAGAAAAAGAAGAAAGAACGTCTGCATTCAGTAGTCTCGCTAAATCTGCAGGCTTGTCGCTAGGACGAAGTCCACAATCTTTTCATGATCAGCGCGGCAGACTCAAAGCTTCTGTTTTTGGCAATAAGAGAAGTCTGAGACAGACCGCCATATTTTATAAGAGAAATAGATGTGATTATATGAAAGCCATAGACAATAGCCAGTGGGACAAGGGATCAGACACAAATTAAAGAAACCTTGTTGAGACTTATACCAGGAAGTCCTTGTTCGGAAATCCACAGGATTAAAAGGGATTAAGGCCCCCCCCCCCCCCCGCCCCCCACACACACAAAAACCCACACAAAACACATACACACGGAGAAGAGAAATTGAGACAATTGTTATGTTATTGTTGAACAGAATCGACATCATTGCACTCTCGGGGCAGACCCATAGGTGCTAAGTCTCCCTCAGTATATGTCAAAGAGAGTGAATGCTAACTGTTCCTGTAGCTCGCTGGTTGTAAACACGACGCATGCATCCTCTCATACGTCCATTTCTGCTAGCCTTACGTTTGATGCCCAATTCCAGCAATCTTAACCTTGATGACTCATTTATTGCAGTGTCATTCTCTAACAGGCGATCATTAATTGTTCTCAGTATCTCTCCTGTGTCCATATCCAGTGTCCTTAATGTGGGTGCTCTTGACGCTAATCAGTCAACTCTCTCATTACTGCGTACCCCTGCATGACCAGGACAGTAGATACATACCACCTCCTGCAGATCTGAAGCTTCTATGAATGTTTTCCATTCATGCCGCACCGCAGCCAACCATTATAAACCTTTCGAAGCACGGACTGGGAGTCTGACACAATGACTGCCTTTGTTAATGAAGTTTCAGTTAGCCCCCTTAAGTAGCTGCCTCTACCTACATTCTCATGCTGGAAGAAGTTGTATTGTAAGCCCCGCTATGTTCCTGCAGATTTGAAGCCTCTATGAATGAGACAAGTGAAAGGGACGAAGAAGACATGGAAAGACCTTGAACTGATGACACGAGACAGACATGAATGTGAATGAAGAAAAGGAAAGACCTTGAACTGATGATACGAGACAGACATGAATGTGAATGAAGAAAAGGAAAGACCTTGAACTGATGACACGAGACAGACATGAATGGGAATGAAGAAAAGGAAAGACCTTGAACTGATGTCACGAGACAGACATGAATGGGAATGAAGAAAAGGAAAGACCTTGAACTTGTGGCGGAAGGTTATTTAAAATTATTTATTATGTAAGAGTATGCCAGTAAAGAGTTCTGACCTTACAAGTAATACCCCAGTCTTATAAATAAGCACTGGTGTATTGTTATCATAAAAATAGTCAGACTGTGAAAACCCTGGCCCAGTTGGTAAGAAGTAGTACCAGGATTTAAGGTGTCTCCTCCCTGTGACTATCTTATGATTACTTATACTCTAGGGGATAAGTAAAATGTACATTCACTGAAAGCACAAATGGAAGAAGTGAATAAGTCCTCAGGTACAGTTAAAATAGTTTAATAATTACACTAATATTCTATTTCTACTAGTTGGAAAAGAGCATACACATATATATAAAAGTATTCACACAATTACTATTATTGTCTGTTTAGACTTCATTCATTTTAAATATATCACGGTTTTTAGTCCTCTGATAAATGTCATCACTTGACTATTTATTGTGTTTCATATATTGTGGTAGTCAGTGTCCTAAGTGACACTTATCTGTTCAACTTGATACTGCTGACACGGAACTGTCCTGTGCTGATATCAGACTTGGTAGGCCCAACAGTAGGGATGCCAATGACCAGTTGAAGTTCACTCTTTGGGGTCCTGCACTTTTGTGGGATTGCCTCTGATGAGTGACACCGGCTTCTGATTCTGGACAGTCTGGTTTGAGTTATTTCATGGAACCCTCAGACTTCAGGTACTGGATTTAAAAATGTTTCTGGCGATCCGCTCACAATTCATGGGTCGTGGCGAAACTCTGCCTCCAGTCTGTCTGAACCCTCTTTCGTTGTCTGTAGCTCAGTTTACCGATACGCTTTAAATACGTATAGCGCGGACGTATCGGAGAGTACCGACGTCACAGCTTAAACCTAAGCCTGAAAAATCCTTCCCGAACAGTGATTTCGGCCGAACTGTGCGTCGACTGAAATTTTGCCTTTATCATTCTCGGCATATGTAATATCCATATAGTTCCATCTTATCTAGTTTTATACAGCTGATAAAACTCTATCTTCCTATCCATGTAATTTCCCAAACTGTTATTTGTTGATTTTAATATTTAGAACAGAAGTGGGTTTACATGCTTTTAGCGTAACTGTGGGCAGCCGAAATACGCATATATCTCCGTAAATGAGAACTTCCTACCGTTCCATCTTATATGCAGTTATACACCA
Organism: Oreohelix idahoensis; assembly: GCA_024509875.1. NCBI lineage: Eukaryota > Metazoa > Mollusca > Gastropoda > Stylommatophora > Oreohelicidae > Oreohelix > Oreohelix idahoensis. The sequence continues at coordinate 53,466 of JAMPIV010017300.1, forward strand.
TCCTTCCCTGTACTGAAATGTAAAATCCTTTTCATACGGATTCCCTTCTGTTTTTATTTATCGTTGGCGATTTCCTCTGTCCGATATACATTTCGCTGATACGCCGCCATTTTGAAAGCGGTCACTCGATCGTAGATGGGTTTATAAATCTAACTGAACCCATTTGCAATGACTTGAAACCAATTTTGCGACATAGCTCCCCCATATTTTAAGCTGGATGATATCTAGCTTAACTATTGGGTACAAGACAATTGCAAATCGATAATTCCGAGGTTAGTTTTCCTTCTTTCTATCCTCCTCAAGCTCTGTGGGATGGCGACTAAGAAAATCTGCGCCCACATTCTGTTTTCCAATAATATATTCATCCTTTACTATCTCTCTCCTTCCGGTTCGGCTTTTCATCCAGGCTCTTACTGCTGGTGAAACGGGGTCGGTAGGTTTCCCATGAAGTTTACCGCCCTCTTTTCGATGATAGTTAGATGTGGTTTTCCCTCGCAAATCCGTAGGTTTTTGATTTTCGCTACATGATTTGTTCCTTTTTTCCAGCGCATGGGGTTCAGACTGCAATTGAACCTGTGTGGGATGTTTCCTTTCCCCTCCCGTGCAAATCTCGGGAGTACCCCTGATTGCTGGTTTGCTTGTAGATTTTTGATGAAGACTCTTCCGTCGACTTTCTGAATCTACATAGGTGCACTCTGGACAGGAATTTACATACTGATTTATGTCTTCCGTAATACCTGGCCAGTAGAACTGGGTGGCTATTCTTTGTTTTGTGGCACCATTACCCAGGTGTTCACTCAAAGTTGATATGTGTCCCCAGCCTATAACCTTATTCCTATAGGTGGATGGTACAACGATTTGACCATGACTTTTCGTCCCTCTTCCAGCTTTCCTGTACAAGAGTCCATGTTCCATATAGAAATGTCCTTTCCTTGGAGCTTTATGTGTTTTTTTGATAATTTGCCAAAACAAGGCTTCAACGTGCTGTCTGCTTCTTGAGCCCGTTTCATTTCAGTTGAATGAAATTTTACGTTGGTGTCCCTCTCTATGTTCCTGGAGTCAGCCTTGGTCTGGATTCCTGCCATAACCATAGGTTTTACAGGGTCTCCTAAGAAAACATATTTACGCCCCAACATTAGGGGGTAAAAGGGATCATCTATCACAGCTGCATTTATCTCCCCTTCCACATAGCGACAACTGACATGAATCTTTGCTATGGGTAATGTAAGGGGTGATGTTCCTTTTAGTGGCCCTTGAATCTCTACTGTTTTGTGGTGATTTGTTCAGGGCACACCAGAGATGCACACACGACTGCGTCATAGGACAAACCTGTGTCATACATTCCTGTGACTTGTTTGCCATTCACAGTCACTATCTCCTGGGTAGGTGGGTGATGGAGGCTATTCTGACTCACAGTCAGTTCCTTCCTAACAGAAGTCCTCACCTGTAGACATGCAGCATGATGAAGGGGTTTTTCCTCCCACATTCATCAGTGTTGTGGTTGTTCATCTTACAAAATTTGCACCACTTATCTCCCTGTTTGTAGGGTTTCTTTTCCTGAGTCTGAGGGTTCTTGTCCTTATTATCAAATCTTTGCTTGTATCTGTGTGGTTGATCCATCTGGTCAAAATTGGTATTCTGCGGTGGTGGCTTATATCCTTCTACCTGCTTCCTTTTTGTTCCTATCAATTCAGCTTGAGCTGCTTGGTATCTCTCTGCACATTTCAAAATGTCTTCCAGCCTCTCTGCTCCTTGTTCCATAAGGAATTTCCTCATTTCTTGAGACATGGAATCTTTCACTTGCTCTAACATAACCATTTCTTTCAGATCCTCGTAGGTTTTCTGATACTTACCTAAACTACTCCATTTCAACAAATACGTTTCTAGCCTAGCTGAGAACTGGTTATATGTTTCTCCAGGTAGAGGTTTAGATGTTCTAAATTTCTTCCTATATGCCTCTGAGTTCTTTTCATAGCGGATCAGTAAGGCTTGCTTTAGTATTTCATAATTTTCCTGATCTTCTTTGGGGAGTTTCAGAAACACATCATATGCAATACCTCTCAATCCCTGGGATAACTTTAGACTCCATTTTTCCTTTTCCAGTCCATATGTAGAGGCTAGCCTTTCATACCTATCCAGGTATGACTCAATTGCGTCCTCCTTTTCAACAAATGGATCTAGGTGGAAGTTCATGGCTCCATTTGCCATGTTCTGAAAAGAGCTATTCTCAGAATGAGGTGAGCTATTACCATGGGTGCTAGTCCCAGCCTGAAGTTCAAGTTCAAGCTGTCTCATTTTCAGCTCATGGTCTCTCTCTGCTTGTAACCTCCTTTCTTCTCTCTCAGCTTCTAATTTCTTGGCTTCTCTCTCCGCTTCTAATTTCTTGGCTTCTCTCTCTGCTTCTAATTTCTTGGCTTCTCTCTCTGCTTCTAATTGCTTTGCTTCTCTCTCAGTGTACTTTTCACATTCCGTCGTGACATACCGGATCAGAGCATCACCATCCATGCCAAGCTCTTTTCCCACCTGCAGTGTAGCAGACCTAAATTTGACCAAGTCAGCCATGATGTATCTGTAGTCTAGTAGGGCAAGCGATCTTACTCAAGCTAATTTACTACAATATAATTAACTTAGTTAAAATTAAAGTTAATTAAACTGACTTCACCATATATGAAACAGCTTTCTTTATCTGTACTCAATGGTACTCCTAAAAATATAATTATTTCCTACTATGTTACTCTTTCCAAAAAATTTACAAAACCAAATTTCTACACAGCAGAAATAGAAAGTTGGCTCAGGAATATCAAAGATATATCCCGCAGACGAGCCCCCACTGTGGCGGAAGGTTATTTAAAATTATTTATTATGTAAGAGTATGCCAGTAAAGAGTTCTGACCTTACAAGTAATACCCCAGTCTTATAAATAAGCACTGGTGTATTGTTATCATAAAAATAGTCAGACTGTGAAAACCCTGGCCCAGTTGGTAAGAAGTAGTACCAGGATTTAAGGTGTCTCCTCCCTGTGACTATCTTATGATTACTTATACTCTAGGGGATAAGTAAAATGTACATTCACTGAAACCACAAATGGAAGAAGTGAATAAGTCCTCAGGTACAGTTAAAATAGTTTAATAATTACACTAATATTCTATTTCTACTAGTTGGAAAAGAGCATACACATATATATAAAAGTATTCACACAATTACTATTATTGTCTGTTTAGACTTCATTCATTTTAAATATATCACGGTTTTTAGTCCTCTGATAAATGTCATCACTTGACTATTTATTGTGTTTCATATATTGTGGTAGTCAGTGTCCTAAGTGACACTTATCTGTTCAACTTGATACTGCTGACACGGAACTGTCCTGTGCTGATATCAGACTTGGTAGGCCCAACAGTAGGGATGCCAATGACCAGTTGAAGTTCACTCTTTGGGGGTCCTGCACTTTTGTGGGATTGCCTCTGATGAGTGACACCGGCTTCTGATTCTGGACAGTCTGGTTTGAGTTATTTCATGGAACCCTCAGACTTCAGATACTGGACTTAAAAATGTTTCTGGCGATCCGCTCACAATTCATGGGTCGTGGCGAAACTCTGCCTCCAGTCTGTCTGAACCCTCTTTCGTTGTCTGTAGCTCAGTTTACCGATACGCTTTAAATACGTATAGCGCGGACGTATCGGAGAGTACCGACGTCACAGCTTAAACCTAAGCCTGAAAAATCCTTCCCGAACAGTGATTTCGGCCGAACTGTGCGTCGACTGAAATTTTGCCTTTATCATTCTCGGCATATATAATATCCATATAATTTCCCAAACTGTTATTTGTTGATTTTAATATTTAGAACAGAAGTGGGTTTACATGCTTTTAGCGTAACTGTGGGCAGCCGAAATACGCATATATCTCCGTAAATGAGAACTTCCTACCGTTCCATCTTATATGCAGTTATACACCATCCTTCCCTGTACTGAAATGTAAAATCCTTTTCATACGGATTCCCTTCTGTTTTTATTTATCGTTGGCGATTTCCTCTGTCCGATATACATTTCGCTGATACGCCGCCATTTTGAAAGCGGTCACTCGATCGTAGATGGGTTTATAAATCTAACTGAACCCATTTGCAATGACTTGAAACCAATTTTGCGACAGAACTGATGACACGAGACAGACATGAATGGGAATGAAGAAAAGTAAAGACCTTGAACTGATGGCACAATACAGGATGACTTATGCATAAGTTTATTACTTATACTGCTTGGAGAGCTGAAGGTTGACGATGAAGATGATAATATGAAAGCGAACACAGACGAACATCTATTGACTGTTACAGAATGACATAAGCATTTATTCACATATGGCATTAGCATTTAATCACATATGACATAAGTATTCAATCATATATAACATCAAAGTAATCGACAAAAGAATTAATTCAATCAGTTTCATGACACATGGCATATAAAAAAATAATTATGACATTTGACATACCGCATTCATAATACAAGCATTTTGGGCTCAGCATTGACCTTTGACATCAATACAGTTATTCAAAAATATTAACAAGTTAGATACAGTACGCTTATTAACATCAAGAGTCACGTTAATCAGTGTAAGCGATCATTTCATTTCATATTTTTCGATTCCTGATATTCTAAAGAAAAGGTAAAGGCAGTCCTATAGCAGATAATGCCGTAGAGTAGTGAAGTGTTAGAGATTTCACATAAACTAGGAATCGGCTTTATGAGGTAGAGAGGTCAGTTCCCTTCCTTGATGCCTTCGCCTTTCCTAACTCAAGAACATAGCTGGGTACGAATTCTTTTACAGCCTGTTAGACTGAACCGAGACGCAACCTGTTTTCAAACCAGGTCCCTTTGCCGTGACAAGCAAACCTTCTAGTAACTATGCCACTCTGACTCTCCATGTTTGCTAGATCTGAAGTTATTAATGAGATAAATCGAGACAACCAGAGATCCAGACCTCCAGGATGACCCAAAGTCCAACATGAGGACAACATTAGACAATCTCTGAAGGATCAAGAACTACATTGGAACCAGGCCAGAAGGAAGATAGCCGATAGGATAATAATAATAATAGTTGCCCATCGCAAGCGAAGATGGCGACAGCTTCAGACTTGAGTTGTGACACATCTGTGCTGTGATCTCATGTGACTAATTAATCCTATTTTGGCCCTACAGGCCCTGCCACATACGGGGAACACATGGTTAGAGTCGATAGTAGTGTTGCTGTGCATTCTGGCCTTTCTTGCAGCACGCTTGCCTTCTGCCGTATCAGCTAAATTCTGTTCTGCAATGCGAGCACATTGAGTAATGTTTGTCCGCCAGGCACAGCGATCCTGTGCAATAGTCTCCCAGGAGGAGACATCAATTTTGAAGCTGCTCAACGATGCTTTCAGTGTGTCTTTGAAGCGTTTCTTTTGTCCCCCCTGCTGTTCGCTTACCCGTGGAGAGTTCGCTGTACATCAACTGCTTTGGGATGCGTTTTTCGGGCATGCGAACAACATGTCCGGCCCATCTAGTTTGGGCCCTCTGCAGTAATGTGTAGATGCTTGAGACATGTGCTCTGTTGAGGACCTCAGAATTAGATACTCTATCATGCCACTTGATCCTGAGGATCCTGCGAAGACAGCTCATGTGGAAATGATTAAGCTTCTTGGCATGTCTGCTATACACTGTCCATGTTTCACAGGCATACAGGAGGGTAGTGAGTACTATTGCATGATACACTTTTATCTTGGTGGCTGCACTAATTCCTTGTCGATCCCAGACATTTACTCTTAGTCTTCCGAAAGCTGCACTTGCCTTTGCAATTCTGTTGTTGACCTCGGAGTCGATATTCGCATCTTTGGTAAGGGTACTGCCTAGATAAGTGAAGCTGTCCACCACTTGGAGACGTTGGTTCTTTACTGTGATATTTGGTTCACAGTAAGGTTTCCCAGGAGCAGGTTGCAACATTACTTCAGATTTCTTCGTATTGATGGTAAGGCCAAAGTCATCACACGCTACAGAAAGCCTCCTCATATTGTTCTGCATGTCCAGTTCTGTGCAGGTGTTAAGGGCACAGTCGTCCGCAAAGACGAGGTCAGAGATCATTGTTTCATTCACCTTCGTAAAGGACTGTAATCGTCTCAAATTGAACAGATTCCCATCTGTCCTGTATCTGATGTGTATGCCGTCGCTACTGTCATGCGTAACGTTAGACAGCATGGCAGCAAATATACTGAATAGTGTCGGGGCGAGCACACAACCCTGTTTGACACCATTTGTGACGGGAAAGGGTTCAGAAGGTTCTCCATCATTCAATACGCGAGCCATCATACCTTCATGAAACTGGCGGACAATTGAGATGAACTTATCGGGACAGCCGAATTTCGCCATAATTTTCCATAGTCCGTCCCTACTGACAGTGTCAAAGGCCTTGGTCAAGTCAATAAATGTTGTGTATAGGTCACTGTGCTGTTCCTGGCATTTCTCCTGAAGTTGGCGAGCAGCAAATATCATATCGACGGTCCCGCGGCCTGCTCGGAAACCACACTGACTCTCTGGAAGTAAGTCCTGCGATTCGAGATGGACAGTCAAGCGATTGAGCAGGACTCGAGCCAGGATTTTGCCCGCAATAGATAATAGGGAGATTCCCCTATGGTTGTCACATGATTGATGATTTCCCTTTCGCCGATAAGATAGTATGGCGCTCCATTTACCAAACCTCTATACTTCACGGTAGAAGAGGGATGGCTAAGTAAGTATAAATCAAGAGAGAAAAAAAATCAATCACGATAGTAAAATTGTTATTTGTGAGGAGAATGAATCATTGAATCAAAACTGCAGTTAACCACCTTACAGCAAGCCCATGTCAAAGCATGTGATCCGCCAGTGGGCGCTGCTGTAGCGATCTGTTTTACATGGTGAGGTTGTCTGCCCATGCAAAACCTCATACCAGTCACGTGTTACGTCATGATTGAGGGAAAAGTAGTTATATTCTTTAATTGTCCCTTCAGACCCCACCTACCGGAACCAGCATGGATAACACGTGATAGGCAACCATTAGTGTTGTATTTATTTATGGGACCGAAGACGCAGCAAGACTCATAACTTGACTGCTTGTGTCAGGGTCAGCGAACCAGAGCTGACCAAGACCCTACTCCACCTCCAAGTGGTGGTCCTGGAAACAGGCTGCATCACTGCAGTCTGGCCGAGAGAGTAGGGATCGAAAAGGGAAGGCAAAAGCTGTCCCAAAAATGCCATGCTGAAATCGGATGTGTCGGGCCGAAAGGCGCAAATATCGCAGCTTTGCTGTAAACGGCGACACAACATAACCAACGTCCTTTTCAGGACGAACGCAGAAGAAGAAGTATTTATTTATAAACTTGTCAACGGCAAATAGAAAAAGAAATGCAGAGACAAAAATGTAGTTTCTTTTACGACATGCCTAACGGAACAAAAAATATATTCTTTTTTTTGTCTGTAGCTTGCACCTGTAAATTGAAGGTGATGATTTTGACAATGCTGATGACGATGGTGATTACGAGAAGGACTAAAATAAAGGACAATTAAATTATCTAATCACTGGCTGCAAAAGCGCAGAAACGACGGGTAAAAAGTCTCTGGTCACGTGCTTAAAATAAATGACTTGGAAAACGTTACAACAAAGGTGAAGATGGACGACAAAAGAAACATAGAGAGACATACACACAAAGGAGAAATTGTAGAAGAGCATAACAAGATGGCTGAGAACACAGCACATATCTGGGTACATTAGTAACATTCACACATCTCAGTCCAGCTCAATGTTCGACTTTACGTTACGTCTGAGAATAAAATACGCGTATTATATGTATTTTAGGGCAAAAAAGTAAAATACGCGTATAATTCGTTATTACAGGTTAAATTAATATGCGTAAGTTTGACATGGGGCGTTGTACATACGTATAGCGTGAAATTACGTAATAAGTTGTTTGTTTTTATGTAACAAGAGTTTTGCTGACACTTTAAAGGTAAATATCATACGCATATGTTTTATTTAAACTACAGCTTGAATTGCTAGACGAATATGTGTTAAAACGTTTCAGATTTACAGAAAAATGGTCATTTGACGCAGTGGTGAAACCTATTTCAATGTACGGAAGTTTTTACCGTACGCGTATAATACGTATTTTATCGTCAAAAATACAATACGTATAGCATACGGTCGAAATTTGATCCAGCCAGCCCCTATGCTTCTTCGTCTGTATGTACTCACATAAAGCATACAATATTCATATCTTTGTTTTGATTTCATTACATCAAAATAAAAACAAAAACATGATCACATTGGTTAGACAATTTTCTCGGGACGTTTCAAGATTTACAGACGGCAACTTCAGCAACGTCATTATAATAACCCGTCAGAGTACAGGCCTTCAACAAATTTATGCGAAGCTTTCTCGTCCTGTGCCATCCATTCAAAGTCCACGCACTCTTCATCACTTTCATGGCTGTCTCTAGTTCCCTTTCCCGTGTGTTTTTTCAGTCTCCCTCTTTCTCTCGCATCCTGAGGATTCCAGAACAAGGACTGTCATGTCATGCTCCTAACAAGTTTCCTCAAAGAGAAGTGTCCTCTTCTCACCTCTTGTTCTACTGCCACTTGTTTTTGTCTGATCATCAGTTCCTCATAGGTAATCTTATGGTACCACTTCAATCCTTCTATACCACGTAGGCACTCAATCATGAAAGTTTGTATGCTCCCACTTCAATCCTTCTATACCACGTAGGCACTCAATCATGAAAGTTTGTAACATCTTTGCTGTCGTATTTGTTGTTCTCCATGTTTCACAGCCATACAATAGGACTGCCATGACATTACGTCGCCGTAGTATTGCTTTATACCATCTCCACTTATGGGGGTCGGAGTGACTAAGAGGTATGGCGTCCGCCTCGTATTCAAGAGGTATTGGGTTCGAATCCTAGTTGAGGGATTATAATTTATGGAAATATTTTTTGTCAGAACCAGTGGTCCCAATTACGTCATACTCCCCCCTGGTCTCATGGGTGGTGAGATCGGATACCTAGCCTCCTCGGATAAGGGCGAAAAATAGGAGGTCACGTGTGCAACTTGCGCACGTTAAAAATCCCACGGAAGTTGGAAATCATAAAGAGTAGGCCTATCAGGCCGCTGCCCTGGCAAAATTTAAAAATTAGGAAACCTACCCACCACAAATATTTTTATAGAATGTGTGATTCTGTATACATTATATACACTTTGGGATTCTCGCCGGTGCTACGGAGTTCGTGCACTGCGCTGAGATCCTCCTTGTGTGATCTAAGGGAGGAGATCGGATCACTGATGGAGTTGTCCGTGTGCAATGACGATAGTCCTTAAAACAAACCAAACCACTTTTGGTCAAAATTGACTTGAATGATTTAAATTGACGTCATATAGTTAATCTATCATCCTTCACAATATCAGACAGTTAAGTTTGAATCATGATGCGTAATTTCATTGTAATATGATATACAGGCATACCTCGAAGATATTGCGGGTTCGGTTCCAGACCACCGCAATAAAGCGAATATCGCAATAAAGCGGATAACACCCATTTTTTTGGCTTCCCAGTGCATATGAAAGCCTAAAATCATCTTTACTCTATGTCTATTAAGTGCGCAATAGCGCTAGGTCTAAAACAAAACAATGTACTGGTAAAATTAAAAATACTTTATTGCTAAAAAAACATGCTAATCTTCATCACCTGAGCCTTCAGCGACTCATAATCTTGTTGCCAAAATCATCGGAAGAAGAAGGCATGCTCTAATAAATATGCATGAATAATTTGACAAAAAGCGCAATATATGCGAAGCGCAATAAAGCGAAGCGCAATAAAGAGAGGTATCCCTGTATCTTTCTTTTCAATCAGTAACGCAAAAACTTTCAATGCGTTTATCTCAAAACAATCTGACGGAGAGATGGATTAAAGAAGTATTAGGGCGACGAATTTTAATAAACAGCTCTGGAGTGTAAATCCAAAAAAAAAACAAAAAAGCAAACGCCATGAACAGCGGTCTACCGGAGGAAACGATTAGCCGACAGGGTGACAAACATCTTAAACAAATACAACATGACAGCACATCGGGGCGGTTACAGTGCATGCACTAGATGGGACCAATTCCCTCTATCTGTGAAGCGTCACAGCATCGGCAGCGAAAAAGATAGGATTCAGCGAGACAGATGTCTGTTCAAAAAAAAGTTAGTTGCTTATCCTTTACAGGACGTGGCAATCAACCCCAGCTTTTATTGGCTGTTTGTGATTTTTTCTAGGCAATTTTTTTCATTCAGTAGTTTGCCATTGCTTTCTGAACGGTACGGCGCTTATACCATTGTTAAAAATCCACACAAAGCGATCTGCTACCAAACCGCCTGCAGCAGGTTTCGAACCTGGTATATCTGGATTATGAAACTGCGTTCATATCCATTAGGGTTCAAAGTCTGGTTAAATTATCACAGTATGAGATGTGACATTTTGAAACGGGACAGTTCAAGAAATGGATTTTAGAACGTGACAGTTCAAGAAAAGGATTTTATAACGTGACAGTTCAAGATGTGACATTTCAAACCGTGACAGTTCAAGATGTGACATTTTAACACGCGACAGTTCAAGATGTGATATTTTAAAACGTGACAGTTCGAGATGTGACATTATAAAATGTGACATTTCAAGACGGGACATTTCAAAAAGGTGACAGTTCAAGATGGGACATTTTAATTTAAAACGTGACAGTTCAACACGTGACATTTTAAAACGTGACAGTTCAAGACGGGTCATTATAAAATGTGACATTTCAAGACGGGACATTTGAAAAAGGTGACAGTTCAAGATGGGACATTTTAAAACGTGACAGTTCAAGATGGGACATTTTAATTTAAAACGTGACAGTTCAAGATGGGACATTTTAAAATGTGACAGTACAGGAAATGAGAATTTAAAATATGACAGATAACGAAACGACACTTTAAAATATGGCAGCTCAAGAAATGACACTTTAAAATGATACAGTTTAAGAAGTGACATATTTAAAATGTGACAGTTCAAGAGATAATAATTTAAAATATGATAGCTCAAGACATGACAATTTAACATATGACAACTCAAAAAATGACAATTTAACATATGACAACTCAAAAAATGAGAATTTAACATATGACAACTCAAAAATGACAATTTAAAATATGACAGCCCAAGAAATGACAATTTAAAATGTGACAGCTCAAGACATGACAATTTAAACTGTGACTCTTGAAAAAGTGACAATTTTTGAAAAAAGGGTATATGTAATTATGTCATAGAATGGATTGGGGAGACCCCTTCTTCTTCCTAATCTCTGTTTCACTACGGCAGTAATCGGTACATTTGTGGTACTGATTTTATTCTGTACTTTCAATTGTCGCACTTTCTTTTTTTCTCTGCTAAGTAGCAGATATTTGACTTTGTCAAATCATTTTGACACTCCTTGTTGGTGACAATACATCGCGTTTGCCAAGGTGCGGCAAAGCTTTGCTAATATTAGGCCCGGGTGTGCGACAGATAAGAGATTAATCGTCTGTGCGACACATTCTGAACAGTCAAGCATGACATAATCGTTTCCGGTACACCTTGTTACAAAGAGATTACTTTCTGATAAAGTAATAATTTGTTACATCTGAAATACAATTTATAGATGTGTCTGTGAGTTCGTCTGCCAGGCAATGGGATGTTTACAGTCCATTTTCAGAAAAATAATGTTTGAAATTTTGCACTAGATGAGTCATGCAAAATATTCAAATCAGATTGGCTGATCACTTGAGTTCCATAACAAACAGAGCGGGGTAGGACAGTGAATATAACCTGACGCTTCAGTCAGTCTAGTTCACTGTGAGATTCACGTTGCCAAAGACGTCAGACTTGCCAGTAGTTAGACTTCAGAATTTCCATTTATCTGACCGGACACCTTTTATTGGAGTATTCATCAGGACTTACAATTCAGCCCAGGAAAACTCTAACATTTTAAATAAGGAAAACCGGAATTTCTGAGGAAACTCAAACACACGGAGTCAGAGAGGGAATTATCTTATTAAAGAAACAACACCCCAGACACGTGTAAAAGGCCGATTCAAGTCTCTTTTATTCATCTAAGCAAAACAGTATGTGAACCAGGATTGGCTTATTGGAGATACCAGCAGAAAGTACTATCTCTGGAACAAGAAGGGAACAGTGGCCTAAGCTTTAAGACGAGGGACCAACTTTGTAGACTATCCTTGACATTTCTGGGAAACGAGCTACACCCGACAACCTTGATCAGCGACGAGCGTGAGCAGTGTAAAAAGAACCAACCACTCAGTGGTAGCAGAAACTACTAATGGCAGCTAAGTGTAAAATATATGCTGCCAATGTGAACTTTTTTATTCATCGTCTCCGTTACCAATCGATGAAACGTTTCTTCTAAACTGTTCAAATTATTTTCTAACTGTTAAAACTTGAGTGATTATTAAATTTTATTATTTGTAATTTTACAAATTTAACTTCCATTTAATCCTTTTAAATGTACTGCATGTATGTCTCAGTCAATTTATTACACACACTCTAAACAGAGCTATACCAGAATAATAAGAACACCACTGAGTAAATCAGAGGTGGGGCTTAACGAGCTAAAATTAATCATTGCTTAATTTTTCACAAAAGTGGTCGGCAGATTCTAGAATTAACGTGCTCATCCAAAGCAGCATTGTTTTCGCTTATATGAATATCTTGTGAAGACTCACTTTGTGATAGAAGTGTCATTACCCGTCTATCTACATCTCTGCAAAGAGTAATCTTGTGCGAAGGTAGACACCTTTGAAGCCCATATTAGATACTCTTGTGTTTCGGCCACTGTTGAACAACTACTGCAAAGCTGGGGAGGCAATACCGTCACAAATTCTATATCAGATACTGCTGTGTACGTTTGAAACTTCAAAATAGTAGGTCTAGTTTTTTTTTTTAAATTTGTTGGCTAACCAGCTCCCTTCCTCACTGCCAGTGCCGTCTCTAACTCAAGAGCAGAGTTAGGTACCCATTTACAGCTGGGTAGACTGCAGAGCGACTCTTCCAGGTTTTCATTTCGGAAACCAATAACTGTGTGTGTGTTAAAATATGACAATTTAAAATTCAACATACAGACAATAGCCGAAACTAAAATTCGTCTGCTACACGAGCTCAACTAATGCGACAAAGCAGATAAGCCAGAAACATTTGAAATCAAGAAAGGCAAACCAAAACAGACAACAAATAAAAACCTGAGTCTCAAAATGAAGATCCAGCAGCCGATGATAATGTTGCTAATTTTGATGATGTTCCTTTTCTTTCTGTTCCTTACTTAGTATTTACTCTCTATGCACGGATGAAGAAGCCATTTCGTGCACGATCTAGATTCTAGAACAAGCGGCTTTCACGGGTTGGATTTATTCCACAAAATTAACTTATGAGGAAGCCAAGAGTTTTATCATGCGCAGATACAGGCACAAGTGGGAAGCAGAGAATCCAGGCCATCAAAAAAATGATCCATATTACCAGCTCATAAGAAGTGAACAAGTGGTAATCTTCAGACTTCGCACGGGTCATAACAGATTGAGATACCATCTATTCAACAAATTAAAGATAGGAACTACTGATGAGTGTGACTGTGGGACTGATAAAATGACTGCCGCCGAACATCTGCTTCAAAGGTGCCCAACATATGAGGAACAGAGAAAATGCATATGGCCATCACCAGTACCATTCCTGGAGAAAATCTACGCAGATATCAACAGCCTTAGGTTGACCACTGCTTTCTTTGAACTTATTCAAGTTGACATCTGAGGGTGAACGAAGAAGAAGAAGGATTTATTCTCTCATGTATTTTACTTAGCGCTCGCTTTCTTTCCCTTCCCTGACGAAGGCCATGTGGCTGCAACGTAGGAAATTTTCGTTGTCTCTCGTCCTAGTAAGATGCATTACCCTTTTCCTTAAAAAAAAAAAAAAACCCACCCTTAATTTTTATAAAGATGATGTAATGTTGTTTCCAGCTGTACCGACCATAATGAAAAATGTTGTATGTTACGAAATAATGTACAAGGTAAAATAAGCTACGTGAGTTAATGGAGCATCATAATTGAAACAGTTTGCTAGACCGTAACGGACTGACACAAATAAGTACACAAATGGAAACTGTGATATAAGTAAGTAAGGTGTTCGGTTAAGGCATATTTGATTTAATAAAGGTAGCGTGAGTGCACACAAAAGAAATGTTGCACATAACTGTAGGAACCTTAGTGTTACAAAGGCACAATATGACAACGGTCGAATTCATTCATAAGGTTTTAGCTCCCATCTGCGAACACATGCCAAATTCTGTCGTAGCTCTGTTATTATGCCTTTGTAAAACGAACGTTCATACTGACATGGGAGTTTATTTATTTATTTTGGCAGGTTTACAATCTGCAACACATTTACACATAGTTAGATACAGCAGAAAAGGTCATCACGCCAGAAATTAGTCTTCGAATTTCCCGAATAGCGGGTGGGAAGAAAAAAAATAATTTGATTCTGGGATGATTCGTCAGTATATATTAATATGTGTACACACAGGGGCGGACTGACCGTTGAGCATTTCGGACACTGCCCCAGTTCCCACAGCAGTAGAGGATTTCACGCTTCCCTAACTATTTCATTCCGGCTGGAATCGATAATCAGGGGATAATGACTCTCTTTGCCTTGGGATCCCGATCACTGTCAGCCCGTCCCTGTGTACACGTATTTCCAACAAATGATTTATGAAAATTTTAAATATATTCACAGCACATAGAGGTTTTCACACGATTTAGACATGTGGTCTTTCCTGAATATTTTGTGCAACAGAGTTTTACTCCTGGCGTAACAGCTGGCGTCATAGTTCTGACCCTTCCGTGGCGACGTGTCTTTCAGCCGGATCTGGGAGACGATGCCTACCAGCAGCTCGTCAACGTTGTGGTTTAGAACAACAGATGTTTCTATGTACTTGCAGTCGTAGGTAGTGGCAACACTCTTGGCTTCTGTTTAAATAACAGGTAGAGATATTTTTCAGAAGGGTTATATGTGTTCATGGTAAGACATTTCTTATGTTAAGGAGACGCTCAGACAGAGACACGGATAGATGAATAGATGGGCGGACAGATAGGTAGATAGACAGACAGGTATACAGGAAGAAAGAAGGAAAAACGCGCAGGAGGAAAGGCAACAGAGAGACGGATACAGAAAGACATAGACAGGCATGCAGCAGGCAGGGAGACAGACATGGCAGAAAGACATGACAGTCAGATATGGCAGACGGACATGGCAGACAGACATGGCAGACAGACATGTCAGTCAGACATGGCAGTCAAGTCGACAGACAGAAAGGCAGCCAGGGAGACAGACATAAGTAGGTACTTAAGTAAAGGATCTCGTTACACGCCCATTGAGGAATATTGGGAATATGGCATTAGGCCCATATTTTCTTGACCATCGACACACTAGGGGTGATGTGGTCAGCATCACGCCAGCCGCCTTAAGAGACCGCAGTCAGCGACTCATAGCTTGACTGCCTGCGTCAGGACCAGCGAATCAGAGCTGGTCAAGACCGCACTCCACCTCCACGTGGTGGTCCTGGAAACAGTCTGCAGCTGTGCAGGCTGGCTGAGCGAGTGTGGATCGAAATGGGAAGGCAAACCCGGTCCTAAAAAATGCCGTGCAGAAGTCGGATGTGTCGACCGAAAGGTGCAGATATCACAGCTACGTTGTAAACAGACACAACGCAACCACCGTCCTTTTCAGGGCGAACGAAGAAGAAGAAGTTCTGGTATTCAATTCATGAGGCTGGATCGACCGCGGAGTCGTTTTGCGGTCTAAAAAATCCCACCTCAACTGGGGATCGAACCATGGACCACCGAGCTAGGAAGCCAGTGCCCTAACCACTGAGCAGGTACTTAAGCGGGTAAATAATTAGGTAGGTATGTAGAACGATAGGTAGGTGGATAGACAAACAAACAGACTGACAGACAGACCGATAAATAGATACATTGATAGATAGATACAGACAGACAAACAGATAGACAGACAGACAGACAGATAGATAGATAGATAGATAGATAGATAGATAGATAGATAGATAGATAGATAGATAGATAGATAGATAGATAGATAGATAGATAGATAGATAGATAGATAGACGAAAGCACATACGGAAGGACGAGCAGGCAGACAGACAACCAGAAGGTAGGTTGGTAAACAGAGTGACAGACAGATGGATGGATGGATGGATGGATGGGTAGGTAGGTAGGTAGGTAGAAAAATAGATAGATAGATCAATAGATAGATAGATAGATAGATAGATAGATAGATAGATAGATAGATAGATAGATAGATAGATAGATAGATAGATAGATAGATAGATAGATAGATAGATAGATAGATAGATAGATAGATAGATAGATAGATAGATAGATAGATAGATAGATAGATAGATAGATAGATAGATAGATAGATAGATAGATAGAAAGATAGATAGGTAGATAGATAGATAGATAGATAGATAGATAGATAGATAGATAGATAGATAGATAGAAAGATAGATAGATAGATAGATAGATAGATAGATAGATAGATAGATAGATAGATAGATAGATAGATAGATAGATAGATAGATAGATAGATAGATAGATAAGATTACTGCTTGAAGTTTTTGTGTGTTAGGCATGGAGCAACTATCTCAGATTGTTGAGCAACGGTCTAGGTGTGTTTGTAATTGAGATATGTATAACATGTTTATTTCTTCTTTATCTAGAAAGTTTGATATTTTGGCTATGTAAGCTTTCTGTGGCGTTTGCTTGGTCAAAGGTCATTAATGTATGTAGCAAAAAAGTAGAGGACCGAGAACAGAACCGAGAGGCAGAAAAATAGGCTGAGAAGATATATTTAGATAATCAACTAAATTTGATTCGTTAGTTTACATTGTAAGTTGAATTTATCGTTTTAATAAACTGATCAAAAATGAAACAAACCTTCTGTAGAGACCTCCCTTGTTCTGACCAGGTCACACTTATTGGCTACCAGAATGACAGGCCCCGCCCAGCCATCAATTTTCCTGAGCTCGTACAACAAGTCGGTAGTCCGCTCGAAAGTAGATCTATCGTCTATTGTGAACACGAGGACAAAGGCGTCAGGGGCGGACACAGCGTGGAGGTCCTGTCAGGGAGAAAACGTATCTTAGTGGCTATTGGTTGTTGTTGCCGATAATTCAGAAGATACGTTTTAATTAGATACTTTTTATGAGAGGTAAACTATAAATACGAGAAATAAACATATACTGTATTATGTTGAAAAAAAAAACACAC
Organism: Oreohelix idahoensis; assembly: GCA_024509875.1. Classification (NCBI taxonomy): domain Eukaryota; kingdom Metazoa; phylum Mollusca; class Gastropoda; order Stylommatophora; family Oreohelicidae; genus Oreohelix; species Oreohelix idahoensis. The sequence continues at coordinate 70,857 of JAMPIV010017300.1, forward strand.
ACACACACATACATATACACAAAACTAGCGACAAGTAGTCTACAAGAAGAACAACATTTTTATGGGGTCTCATTATGGAAAAGGACAAGCATATTCTACATATAAAAAAATTCTACAAATTAATTTAAAAAAAAAAAGCCTAGAAGGTATTAGAACAGTAATCATCCAAAAAAACATTAACACACAAAGGTCAGATCCAAACGTCAGAAATGAGGTATCTGAGGAAAGGGGTTGAAGTAACAAGAAGAGACATGGTCCGCAACCAGACGATACGTCAAGGCCTAAAAACCCAACCCCTGCAGACCCAAGTGGAACAGTCCCAACTAAGATGGTCTGGCCATGTCTGTAGAATGGGAGAAGATCGGCTGTCATGGCATATATGGGAGGCTAAGAACCAGGGATCCAGACCTCCATTACGACCCAGACTCCGCTGGGAGGACAAAATTAGACAATCTGAAGGACCGAGGACTAGAATGGAACCAGGCCAGGAGGAAGACAGTCGATAGGATAGTCTGGCGCTCTCTCTTCCAAACCTCTACACCTCACGGTAGAAGAGGAACGACTAAGTAAGCAAAAACATTAACATAAACACAGAACCTTTGATGCATCACACGGGACGTAACAAGTGAAATATTCTTCTGTCTTCTAGATATCATCATTAGCAAAGTGTACAACAACTAACCACTTCTTTATTTCGTAGTTTTAAGCAATACTTCATTTCTTGAGTTGCAAACATTTCTGACAGGACCTATTTACATTATTTGAAGTTTTGTTACATTTTAAATTGTCTAAAACGCAAAGATGTGTACAATTTTTACAGATATAGCGCCCCAATGGCGACTTAGTTTACACAATGCAAGAAGGAAGAAAATATTATGTTTTCACTGACATGATGTGTTTCGAAAACTATACAACTTAAATAAAAACATCACAGTGCAGAAGTTTCGAACCGCGTCCCTTTGCATCGGAAAACAAGTCATACTCTTACTTACTTAGTCGTTCCCCTTCTACCGGGAGGTGTAGAGGTTTGGAAGAGAGAGCGCCAGACTATCCTATCGGCTGTCTTCCTCCTGGCCTGGTTCCCTCTTGTAGTTCTCATAATCAAAAGTTTAAAGCAAACAGGTGATTGGCCTGTTGTACTTTTGCATGGTGGAGGTGCTGCCTCCTTACGGCCTCCATGCAGGCCGCCCTCCTCCTTTTTCAGCTGGGCTTGGAACCGGCCTAGGCGGAGTTCAAGTCATACTCACTAAGACAAATATACTGCCCCCTACAACAGTAGTGAAACAGCTGAGGCCAGCTTGTGGTATCGACAAGATAATTACGGCACGCATAAAAATGTGTTACTAATCACCACCTCCATCATCAAGATCACCATCATAAATTATCATCATCAAGATCAGCATCATCAATCATCATCATAAATCATCATCATCAAACATGATCATCAATCATCATCAACAATCATCATCATCAGTATCAATTATAATCATCATCATAAATCATCATCAATCATGACCATCAATAATCATCATCATCAATATTAATTATGATCACCATCATAAATCATCACCATAAAGATCATCATCAACAATCATCATCATCATCAATATTATTCATATCATCATCAATCATCATCAACAATCATTATTAACAATCATCATCATCAATATCCATCATAACCATCATCAATCACCATCATTTTCATTTGCGCTCCTTACGAAGCATGGAGCCACCACTACAGCTGGTCCACCTTGCAGGAAGCCTGCACCAATCATTCACACGCTCTTGTAGCAGTGGTTTCTGTGGCAACTTGTTTTACATGATGAGTTTGCCAGCCCCCATGCACCAGCTCATATTAATGGCCTTGTACGACATGCCTGCAGGTGCAATAGTCTTATCCTTCCGTCGTCTCCTCAGAGACCCACAAGGAACTACACGAGGCACAGTGTTAGTAGTCCCAGGCATTTACATGTTACGAAGACAACTGTTACAATGACTTTTTTTTTTGGGGGGGGGGGAGGGGGGGGTTGTTGTTGATGTTGTTGATTAACTAGGGTTGCTTAGCTTCTCACTCTTTTGCAGCCAATACCAAATTGAAGACTCCTTGGTACTATCTACACAGTACATCTAGGCTTTTCTGCCATTCCGAAACGTGTTGAGTTGAAGTCATGAGCTCCAGTTTCTCCAGCTTGGCTTGCAGTTAAAGGATCGTTCCAAGCTAGGAGGAAGAAGCGTGTGGCATACTATGTATTCCCCACCACCCAAAGGGGCTCACCAACTGTGCAGAGCTAAAATACTGTACTCTGGTTCTGAGCTCTCCCAAGGAATCATCATGTCCTACACAGAGCCACTTCTCAACTTCCCCTGCCTATCATGGGGTCCACAGTGAGATCCTCCTGCATGCAGGTAACCAGGTAAAATCCAGAGTTACGTCTGAGGCTTAGGTGACTCCTCCAAGTTTAGTGTGCAATGCTGAGTTCTCAACACGTTTCAACACAGAGGGAATCCTTGGAAGTGTGTGAATGATTTCAAGAGTCAATAAAGATGTAATTAGCCTCAAAGACAGAGGTTCACATTCAGATCTACATACTATAGCACTGTGCATAGTTGCTGGTTATATACAGATGACTCTATATATGCCTCCATGCATTTTATGGGAGGTTAAAAGGTGCCCCGTTTTGGTCAGGCGCGCACCGTTCAACCAATACACACGGATCATCAGTTATATTTGGACGTATGTTCAAACATAAAAGACCTTACAGTCTGGAAAATGTAACTGAGAATAGTCATACTCACCAAATTCTCCTGAGGAATGAGGAATTCTAAGGTAGTTTCAGAACCGTCCAGTAAAACAGAAACATGGAGTTCCCTGTCACAACCTACACAAGACAGAATGAAGGAGAACATAAACCATTTAGTATTTATTTATTCACCAGAGTAAAAGCCCGTCATGACGGGAATTATACTGAAAAGCACCAATACTTAACGGCAATTTTATTTATTCAAATATTTGTGGGAAGAATAATGTTAGGTGTGAACATCTGATTGTCCATCAGAAGAACACCTTGAATTTCAGATGTTTCAATCGGCTGGATAGTTCATAACATCACTGGGGTTCTTCAAATACTGAACTATAATAAATCTTTAGCTCACCCGGAAGTTTTGTTACGATTTCTCTATTCAAATAAAAAGGCTCCTTATTCTTGGTGCACAAAATGACTCGTTGGAGGAAATAAACGTCTGCAGAAATTAAGTGTGGGTATTTAGACATCTCTAAACACTTATATACGAAGATACATATTTAAACAATTTCGCTGCAACTGTCTCTTCATCAGATACAATTCACTTAGGTGGTGACAGTGAGAATAGTTTTCAACATTTTCTTCCACTTTTATTCCCGTATTAAAAACCAAAATATTTGTTTTACATTCGGTGTTAAACAAAGTCTGAACATGCGTGCCGTTCACAGAGGGATGTTATTGGCGCATTTTTCTTTGGCGAGTGTTACTATTTTCGGGTTAAAACTGAGAATCATAAAGCGTTAAATATATTCTGCATTTCTGTATGGTGCAGAAACATGGACGATGAATAAGCATTTGGAAGAAACAATTGAGGCTCTTGAAATGTGGATATATAGAAGAATGGGGCGTATCTCACGGAAAGAGAAGAAAACAAATAAGGAGGTCCTAGAAAATCTAGGTATGAAAAGAGAACTAAAGAGGGAGATCAAAGTTCGGCAGCTAAAATACTTTGGCCACATAAAAAGGCATAACACCTTGCAGAAAACCATAACAGAAGGGACAGTTGAAGGCAAACGTGCAAGGGGAAGACAGCGCTATAAGTGGGAAGATAACATCAAGAGATGGACAGGAGAGAGTCTATCAGAGTGCACCACCAAGACAAGAGACACAAGACGTTGGAGATCTATTACAGCCAACCTTCGCTGTGGAGATGGCAGCTGATGATGACTATTTTCGGGAGCGTTACGAACGGATAGAATGACAGAAAGAATTGGGAAACTATATATATGGAATTGCGTTTTAGTTCCTCGCAGAAAACAGGCCTTCAACAAACACGTCAAGTCCTTCTGTCATGTGCCAAACTTTTAAATTTTTTCCAGTTTTCTTTATCTCGTTCATGTTTGTCCGGAGCTCTCTTTTCCATGCATGTTTTTTTCTTCTTCTGAGGTCTCACTCTATTTTTGCTTACTTTGAAGATTCCAGAACAACACCCTGCCTTGTAATGCCATCAGCTAGCTTTCACAGTGTGGGTCCACCACCACCCCCTTCCCCAAAACCAGTGCAGTACTGTATGTACTTTTACGAAACTCAATTTCATGCTATTGGGTTGGATTACATAGTAATTTCCGCTTCGTGGTGTTCAGTGACATAGTAATTTCCGCTTCGTGGTGTTCAATTACATAGATTGAGGCTATTTGAATCTCTGTAGAGCTTTTCCACGAATGGTACTGGTGTCGGCCTTATGCGCTTTCTCTGTTCCGCATATGTTGGGCAGCTTTCAAGCAGATGTTCAGCAGTCATTTTATCATTGCCACAGTTACACTGATCGGTAGTTCCTATCTTTAGCTTGTCGATGAATAGGTGGTATCTCCATCTGTTGTGGCCAGTGCGGAGTCTGAAGATTACCACTTGTTCTCTTCTGTTGAGCTGGCTGTAAGCATCATTCTGTGTGTGACCTGGATGTTCTACATCCCATTTGTTTCTGTATCTGATTCTGATAAAACTCTTTGCCTTCTCGAAAGTTACGCTTGCATGAGGCTGAGGTAGATGTCCACCTTCCTTTGACTACTGCTTTCTTTGAAAACATTCAAGTGGACGTCTGAGAGTGTACGAAGAAGAAGCAGAAGAATTACATAGTAATTTCCGAAAATGGTGTTCAATCAAATAGTAATTTCCGAACATGGTGTTCAATCAAATAGTAATTTCCGAAAATGGTGTTCAATCAAATAGTAATTTCCGAACATGGTGTTCAATCAAATAGTAATTTCCGAACATGGTGTTCAATCAAATAGTAATTTCCGAACATGGTGTTCAATCAAATAGTAATTTCCGAACATGGTGTTCAATCAAATAGTAATTTCCGAAAATGGTGTTCAATCAAATAGTAATTTCCGAAAATGGTGTTCAATCAAATAGTAATTTCCGAAAATGGTGTTCAATCAAATAGTAATTTCCGAAAATGGTGTTCAATCAAATAGTAATTTCCGAAAATGGTGTTCAATCAAATAGTAATTTCCGAACATGGTGTTCAATCAAATAGTAATTTCCGAACATGGTGTTCAATCAAATAGTAATTTCCGAAAATGGTGTTCAATCAAATAGTAATTTCCGGAAATGGTGTTCAATCAAATAGTAATTTCCGAAAATGGTGTTCAATCAAATAGTAATTTCCGAAAATGGTGTTCAATCAAATAGTAATTTCCGAAAATGGTGTTCAATCAAATAGTACTATCCGGAAATGGAGTTCAATAGTAATTTCCGAACATGGTGTTCAATCAAATAGTAATTTCCGAACATGGTGTTCAATCAAATAGTAATTTCCGAAAATGGTGTTCAATCAAATAGTAATTTCCGGAAATGGTGTTCAATCAAATAGTAATTTCCGGAAATGGTGTTCAATCAAATAGTAATTTCCGAAAATGGTGTTCAATCAAATAGTAATTTCCGAAAATGGTGTTCAATCAAATAGTAATTTCCGAAAATGGTGTTCAATCAAATAGTAATTTCCGAAAATGGTGTTCAATCAAATAGTAATTTCCGAACATGGTGTTCAATCAAATAGTAATTTCCGAAAATGGTGTTCAATCAAATAGTAATTTCCGCAAGTGTTAGTCACTTGCAGCATTGTTCAAAAACATAATACATTCATGTTTTAAAAACCTTATAGTATGTAATTATTTTTCTGTGTTCATGTTGAATTACAGGTTGAACGGGACGCGCTTCGCGAAAACGAGGCTAAACTTTATTTAAAAAAAAAAAAAAAAAAAAAATGTGGGCGTCCAATGCTCTGTTTTTGAAAAAAAAAAAGAAAACTATAGGCAGTGGCGTACTAAGGTGGGGGAGGGGGTGCGAAGGGGCAGTTTGTCCCGGGTGACTGCAAGGAGGGGGGTGCCATTGGACATTATTATGATATGGCTTACTTTAAAAATATACTTGCAAGTGTGTTTCTTTATGGGGGGGGGGGGGGGGGGGGGGGGGGGGGGGGCCAAAAGGTAGATTCACCCCGGGTGACAAATACTATGAGTTTGCCCCTGAATAAATATATTTCGGACAGATTATCAGTTTCATATAAGCAAATAGTTTTTTTTTAACCTTGACATTTTCTGTTTAATTATTCTTGTTCTTCTAACACTTTTATATATAAAAAAAAAAAGCTTCCCATAAGTCGGCACGCGAGTGCGGCTGCCCTGCTTGCACCGCCAAATATTCAATCTTGCTCCTCAGCTATGTTATACTGCTTTTTAACCGTTTCATTTAATCAGTTCCATATCGGTGATCTTGTCATACCATTTCCATCCTCCTATTCTGCGCAACGACCCATTTATAACAGTCTGTATCTTCCGAGTTGTAGTTTTGCTTTTTCTGACTGCATCAAAGCATAAATGTTGTCACAGGTTGCCTCCCCATGCTCTTCAGTAGTGGTCCAAGTGTGGCCAAAACCTAGAGTATCTAATGTGGGTCTTCAAAGGTGTGTACGTTCGCACACTATTACTCTTGGCAGAGTTGTAGATAGAAGGATAATGATGCTTCTACCTCGAGGGTATGTCCACAAGATATTTCAGAAGTCAAGAACAATGGTGAATTATTCTGAGCAAGTAACCTTTTTATCTGATTGTTGTGAAAATGGATAGTGTATGATTTAGCTCGTTCAAGCCCCCAGATGATTTAATTAAGCGACAATCTTCTTATTAGCTCGATATATATATATATACTGAAGCACATTAAAAACGCACCACCTGTATAATCCAGTAACAGAGTGTGAAATGTAAATATAAGTGTGTACAAGTTTACTTATTTGGAATCTTTATTCATTTTCCTATGAATCCATGCTGGTCATTAATTTGTACATTTGATTGTTATGAAATTCATTGCATTCTGTGCAGGCAAGGGAGAAAATCAAAAATACAAAAAAATGCACGTGCGTTATCCTGCTGGAGAAGCTGCAAGTCTGGATAAATTGTGAACGCAGGAGCAACCAGTGCATCCAGAACCTCATCTCGATATGTCACAGCATTAACATTTCCACGGAAGACGTGAAGAGGCAAGCGATGGTGAAAACTGAATCCTCCCCAAATGTGAATACTGCCACCTCGAAATCGGTTGACACAGCAATCTGCAAAGCGCTCTTCACACCGTCGCTAAATCCGCATACGTCCATCTGCAAAGGATATGTTGAATCTGTTCTCGTCTGTGAATAGGACAGCATTCCACTTCAGTCTAGTCCATCTGATATGTTGCTCTGCCCATTGCAGGCGCTGCTAACGATGTCTGTGAGTCAAGTTTGCCCAACATAAGGTCGTCTTGCAGTAAGGCCTGTATCTCTGAGTCGTCGTATGACTGTCATTCGAGAGACTTGCCCATGTCTACCCACTATTGCTCTTGCTGTTTGACTTGCCGGGAGAGTACGATTCCTTAGGTGACTCAGCACAATATGACGATCTTGCGCAGGGGTAGTAACTCGTGGTTGGCCACTCCGAAGTCTATCCCGGGCACTGCCAGTGGTTCCGTAACGTACAATAGTGCTGTGGTGGCAATTCATCCTTCTGGCAATGGCCCGCGAGCTCATTCCGGTCTCCAACATACCAATGGCTCGTTGGCGGTCGTTTTCAGATAGTCGTGGCATTTCAAGCACATGTACTGGGTGTTTTGTCTCAACGGCCTTTTTATACCGAGTATACTGCCACAACGTGTACACATTTTCAGGGTCATAGCTGTTGGGAATCGTGTTGCACGTGTAACTTTCATCGTTTTCATGTAGTCTGTACACACACCCGTGGGTTGAATCTTGCACTTTCCATTCCAGCAGCCGTTCGCTCTCTACCTCATGGCAAACACGGGGAAAATCCATTCCCATACTTTTTTTTGCCAGCTTCTCGGCATCAGTATATATAATAGTGGTGCGTTTTTAATGTGCTTCAGTATATATATATATATATATATATATATATATATATATATATATATATATATATATATATATATATATATATATATATATATATATATATATATATATATATATATAGATACATATTAGATGCCACGGCGTATTTCTAGGCCTTATTTCTATGTTGTGTGATGGTCGGAAACCGTCCTGATAGTCATGGGATCAGTAGAGTCATGTGATTAGCGGAAGTAACGGAATGCGCAAGTCTGGCGCGAATTTAGTCAGTGGAGATTTGACTGCCATCCATGGCGGACGCAGTTGTTTGGTATGCCAGCTTCGGCTGTCTGTGATATCTAAGAGCGACGAGATGCCCGCCATTAGAGCCCTATTCCAAACGTTAGCTATTTCTGCTGTTAAGGATTCCAGGGAAGTGGTTATTTACTTAGCGTTGAGTTTGGTACATGCTAAGTTACTGTCGTGCATTTTCATAGTCAGTGTTACTTTGTAGGTTTTTCCCGCGTGATGGCGCCATGTTCATTTTAGGATGGTGGTAGCCAGATTACCCGTTCTGTAGATTGATATTAGTACATGCATTTCCTGTTGTGGCACGTATATAGTCGTAATATTGTATTTTCATCAGGCCATGCGTGGTCATGTGTTTAATTGAATAAACGAGATATAAGCTGGTTCATGAGCGTTAGTCATATGTCACCCACTGTTGTTGTGTCATGCCTCTGGCAATACGAGCCTATGTGAAGTTCTTGATATAAGTTATTTAGGACAACAGTGGTATAGCCTTAGTGGTGAAGGGGAAGGTAGCCAGCACCTTATTTCTCCCTCCCTCCTAGCTAGTGTATTAAGGCTTGTGTGATGTCTGGGGTACTCTCCGGTCGTTGTATGGTGGGCCCAGAGGACGTAGAGCAATTTTTACAGTTCGATTAATAATGATATTTGTTTGAAATTAATGTATACAGGCGGTTTCTAACTAGGCTTCGCTCATTATGTTTTCTCCACGTATACAGTGCGTCTAGCTGTGTTGTGAGTGGGAACGTTTCGATCCAAGTCAGGTCGGGATTAGCCAGCGGTAGCTGACCTGGAATGAAAGTAGGTCACTGTTCGTTGTTAGCAGATCAACGCATTTTTTAGATTGGTGTATTTAATCTGTGTAGTGTGGCTGGTGTCGACAGATAACAAGTTTGTTTACATTACTTGTATACAAGTTATCTGGTGCTTGTAGGTTCAACACAGTAAGGTAGGAGATTATGAGTTGATTGATTTGATATGTTGGAAGGTACAGTTTGCAGGTATTAGTTAGAAGGCGTGCGCTCCAGGTGGAGTAGAGGACTATAGTGCTTATATAGTCGTAGGTCTGGCCGTGGTGGCGTTCTTTTGTGTTAGAGCTGGTGTTAACTTGTTGTGTTAGGTTGTTAGTATTACTGTTACAGGCTGTCGGTAGAGGTTTTTGGATGGTTTCGTTGCTTTGGTGGTGTAGAATTGTTTAAGTGGTTGTAGGAGGGCTGGCGTAGGCTGGCCCCGGTGTTCACGACTAGCGTCCAGACGGCTAGTGTTATTGGCAACCAGCGTTAGCAGCCATTGTTATTGCCAACCAGCAGCAGCACCCATTGGTTTGTTCGAGCTACAGCACCCATCGCTGTTATTAATCTGTTCGAGTTACAACACCCATCGCTGTGAGTGATCTGTTTGAGTTACAGCACCCATCGCTGTTATTGATCTGTTCGAGTTGCAACACCCATCGTTCTGAATGATCTGTTCGAGTTACAGCACCCATCGCTGTTATTGATCTGTTCGAGTTACAGCACCCATCGCTGCTACTGACTTGTTCGATTTACAGCATCCATCACTGTATTGATCTGTTCGAATTACAGCACACATTGCTCTCAGATGGTTTCCTCGTCGTACTGCAGTACTCAGTGTCGAGCAAGTGACTGACCGATGTATCTGTGAGTCGCGACTGTGTGGTGATAATATTTACACTCAGGTTTATTGAGGGTATAGGTGATCAACACTTATACACTTGTTACAACTCTTGTAAGACTAGGATATTGATATTGAGTTACTTAGGAGGGTACATTATGGAGTACCAGGAGTTTATTAAGGAAGGCAAGGAGTGTGGTTACACTGGGAAAGAATTATCAGATTTTGCCAAGGTAGAATTCCACTCAAAAGAGAATCAGGATGCCTTAAGAGACTTACGTGTGGAGCAAAGAGAACTCAGGAAGATGAAGGAAGCTAGAGAGTTACAGGAGATGAAGATGAAGGAAGATAGAGAGTTACAGGAGATGAAGATGAAGGAAAATAGAGAGATGGAAGTGGAGAGAATGAGAGTGGCATTGGAAGAGAAGAAGATGAAAGAAGATAGACATAAAAGTGGAGAGAATGAGAATGGCATTTGAAGAGAAGAAGATTGCGGCTGAATTAGAACCAAAAAGCAGAAGTAGGTGCGAGTGGTCAGAACTCGACTCCGAGAGAGTCCCATCATCCCTTTAGGCTACGGCTACCGAATTTTAAAGATAAAATAGATAGTTTAGACTTCTTTCTCGAGAGATTCGAGACCGAATGTGTGGCTTGGAAGGCTAACAGAGACGAGTGGCCATCTTTGTGGTCCACATTATTGGTTGGGCCAGCGATGGAGACTTTTTACAGCCTCTCGGTGGAAGATAGAGCTGATTACGAGAAGGTGAAAGAACGACTGCTCAGGAAATTCCGTCTGACGGCAGACGGATATCGTACACGGTTTAGGAACGCGACCTCCAGTGCAGACCAGGACTTCGAGGACTTCATCTCAAAGTTCAAGCTTCTGCTGAATAGATGGATCGAGTTGGAAGGGATTACAAAGGATTATAATGGCTTGGTTGATCTAATGCTACGGGAAAATGTGTTGTCGTCTTGCTCTACTGAGCTAGTAGCATTCTTCCAAGAGCGCCAGCCAAAGGACATTGATTCCATGGCACAGTTTGGCCACCATTATGTACTGGCCCATCCGGGCAAGCCCATCAATCGGTCCGGGCTGTCTGATGCCCTAGTCACGTGGATGGGCAAAGTTCAACGACAACCGTGGCAACGTCGCTCGGGTAGAGCCGAGGGTTCACATAGGCAGAGATTCACTAGGTCACCCCGGCCCTATCAGCCATTCAGAGGCAACTATGATAACTTCAGAACGCGTCAGAGGTTCCATCCGAGGTGAAACAACTGACATTCTGGTAGCGATAGTGACGGAGAAGAGCGCCAAATGCGTAAGCAAGTGCGCTTTGATGAGTCTCGAAAGGAAGATAGGTCAAGCAGAGGAGTGGATCCTCAGAGAGTCGATCTTCTGACTCCGAGGCGCGATCGTCACCGGTTAGCAGCCATATTAGGAGTCCGCGTGGCGCAAAAAGGGAGCGCCGATGTTCCACGTGCAATGGCAAGGGACATAATGCAGACGTATGTGCTACCCTGATCGAACACGCAAATTTCGCGTATGTGTTGGACACAGTCAATAGCAAGGACTGTGTGGGGTGCCGACCTCTGTTTCATTCAGACGAGAGTGTAGTGTTACGGTGCGGACATGCACTACCGTGCCTGTCTGTGGTCCATGAGACTGGGAATTTAGTGCTCCACAGAGGTGTGATGGAGAACAAACCAGTCTCGGTGATGAGAGACACAGGGTGCACTACGGTTGGGGTTGGCCGTTCCTGTAATGACGAATCCTGCCTCACATGCAAAACTGTGAAGTGCACCACATTTGGGGCAAAGTTGAGTCTTACCCCCAGGCGTGTATTAATGTGGACACCCCGTTCCTATCAGGTAGAGTGAACGCGTTTGTCCTCAACAATCATGTCGCCGACTTGATCGTCGGCAATGTACGAGGGGTGCATGACGTTACGGGAGATGTTAGAGTGGTGTCCCAACGATACCGTGTTCCCGTGGCTGTCGATCAGGGGATCTCCTTATCGCCACCTGAGAAGAAAGTGCATCAGCGACAGGGTGCGGTGCAGGCATCCTTGGGTACGCAGAGTCCGGTCCCAAGGCGCAGGAATAGGAACCATAAAGGTGTATCCGAGGCCCTGATAGCAAGTGACTGCACGGTATGGGTCCGCAATGTTCCCCTGAGTGCTAGGTGGCGCACACTGAGACGTGAGTTTAATGAGGTCGCACAAGTGAAGTTCGTGGAGGTCTTGTCGTTGCGGGACAGTACGAATATAGCGAGAGTTACATTCGCGAATAAATGGTGTGCGCGTGATCCAGTCAGGTGTAAGCACATGTCGTTGCTTCATAACCACCTGCTCATAGTCCAGCAATAGTGTCGTAGATTTTTGATAGGAGAATTAAGACTTGGGTTGGTCCCTTCTGAATAGATTAGAATAAGTGATAGTCACAGTGAGAAGTAGTAATAGCAATAGATTTCCACGAGTGAGATGGTAGAAATGTGATAGAGGCTGTCTCTGAAATCAAGAAAATCTTCTCTCTTTCACCTATCTTCTACGACAGATTTAGATTGAGTCAGACAGTCTACACCCATATATATGCAATATATATATATATATATATATCCACTCACATACATACACACATAAGACGACAGTTAGACGTACAGACGTGGGAAAAACTATGACAATGATTATATGAATAGTTTGGGAAAACGAACTGACCGACACGCTGGAATAAATTTTATGAGTAGTTTATTTATCAAGACTAAACTTCTCTCACAACATATCAAATCACATCAAGCATATACAAAAAAAAATCATAAACAAAAAATCAGAAATGCTACCAGAATGATAGACCCGTTGGTATGATCCTTCCCTCGATGGATAGCCCACAGTCCCGTTAGAAGAAAGTGATAGCCCAAAGAGTCACAGATACATATGATTTAGCCTAAAATTCTTCCCCCTTTAAGGTATGAACAGACTGGATACTCTGATCTAGTATAAGGGAATATATAGATATATAGTTAGCAATACCTTGCATAAAGAAATTTTATGACAGCAAAAATGAATGGGTGTCAAAATACCACCATAAAGGGATCGCTCAGTCCTGCATTCACTCTATTCATTCAACTGTGCTCACGTGCATTTTTCAACAACAACAAAAATTATTTTTAGGACTTGCCCATACAGAATCTTCAATGGTAATCTTGGCCAAGAAAACCCCAGGTCCAAAAAGACGGGTTGAATTCACTACTTCCGGGACCGTTCTCTTGGGAATACTATTGTTTTGGATGTCTGTTTAAGTCACCTAAAATTTTCTAGGCACGAGCGTTTATAGCTATAGCACGTTTCACTAGCTTTGCCCAACTTCAAAATGCTATATCTCAGCGAATATATAACGCATACAAGTGAAATTTCGTGTGTGAATTTGAATTGGTATAGACCCTAGGAATTAAATGTTTCATTAAAATGCGGCCATTGGTTTCAATTTTCGTTTCTTTGCGATATAATATAAAATCCTACTTGCCAACACACATCACACGCACACATATTGAAATGTCTACAGTAAATTATACGACCTCATTTGCACATTTTTGGTTTATCACGCAATTGGCATGATTTTAGTGTGAAATTGCGTGAAATTGCACTTCTTGAACATAAAACAGTTTATTTCCGGTGTTACGCACACATTGTCAATCAGTGGCGTGTCTACAAAAAGTATTGTTTGGTTAAGTAGGAAAAATGAGTCTGCGAGTACATTTTATGACATTACAGCAAATCACAAATAGGATTTTTAAGTATTTCTGCAATGAAGCTACTCGAGGAAAACTATGTCATTCTATTTCAAACCCACAAAAGAGGACTATTCATTCCTTGGGGATAAGCAAACGATCATTGCACCGCTGGATAGCGACATCTGAAATGTGTAATTCCAGTGTTTTACACACGAAAAATAAGCCAAGAGTGGTGGATAATTTTGACAGAGAATTGATCCGCAGAGAAATTTGCAATATTTTTCACAATAATGAGGCAGTGACTTTAAGGAAATTGAAAATTTGGTTAAGAAAGAATAAGGACATTGATATTTCCAAATCTACGCTATGGAGGACTATTAGGAGTTCGGGATTCAATTTTAGAAAATATGTTGGTGGTAGAAACCTTATTTGTGAGAAGCCTCATATAGTTGCAATGAGAAGCAAATATTTACGCGAGGTCAGAGAATTGAGAAGAGATTGTTATGATTTTGTGTATTTAGATGAAACTTGGATCAATGCGCACCACAGTAATGAACGAGAATGGCAATCATCTGATGGGACAACTAAGAGACTAGTATCAAGCAGCAAAGGACAGCGCCTAACAATTGCACATGCAGGAAGCAGCCATCATGGGCTTCTAAATAATACTGAACTCACATTTGTTTCAAAATCCACAGATAATAGGGATTATCATACAGAGATGAATGGCAAGATATTTCAAGATTGTATTGTGAATCATGTACTTCCTTCCTTGGATAGACCGTCGTGTTTGACAATGGACAATGCTTCATATCACAACGTTGTGGCACCAGAAGATAAAGTTCCTAATTCATCAAGTACTAAAGATGTAATAAAGATTTGGCTGACCAAAAAACGACATTCCATTCAACGAAATGTCCCTGAAGCCTGAATTACTTGGAATTGTAAAAAAGACACAGCATACAAAGATATTTCACATAGACAAGGCAATCCATGAACATGGTCACAGATGTTTAAGATTGCCTCCTTACCATTCGACCTTAAACCCAATAGAATTAGCCTGGGCTAAAATTAAGGAACAGGTAGCAACAGAAAATAGAACGTTCAAATTAAAAGATGTTGAAAAGCCGCCATCTCCAATATAGCCAGGGATTATTGGAAGAAATGTGAGAACCATGTGTTACAAGAAGAAGGGGAATATTGGAAGAATGATGGTTTGTCCTTCATTCAGCCGAGATTGATTATCAATTTCTCAGAGACATCTGATTATGATTCGGATGAAGTTTAATTTCTTTAAAGTTGACCTTACCGTTATTTACAAGCAGATTAGAGGAGCAACGTTCCATTGTGATATTTATGAACCGCAAAGAGGTGATACCTATTGAAATAATTAGATCAATGAAGGTCCAGTTTGGTAGCGCATTAAATGTCAATGACAAACAATGTCACGAGTATCTCCCATGCAGATCATTTAAGAAATCATCTTCAACAGGTATTCATATGTAAACGTGATGGCCACATTATTGTAATAGTAGACACGCCTATGCCTATTCAATTCATAGAATCTGTGACTGAAGTGGTAAAATTTCTTTCTTCGATACACAATAATTAGTATGCCGACAAAGATCAAAGGATTTCACCTGTTTATGGGAACTGGACAAGATGCACAGATATAAAGTATATATTTGTTGGGTCTAACCCAATATAACATCGTATGCAAAAAATGGCATTAATACGTTCGACGGTTAATCAGATAATTACATTTGAAGTTGGGCAAAGCTAGTGAAACGTGCTATAGCACAGTGTCAACATCTTAGATTTCAAACGAATGAGGAATGTCAGGTCGGCACCTTTTCTCAATATAGGAATTTAGTTGGTAACACCACCACTTGTCAACAGTGTCGGGAAATTTACTGATTGAAATATGTTACTTGCCACCAAGGCGGAAAAATGACTAGAGTTTACTCAGGAAGAATCAAATCAGGCTCGATGACCCGTTACTTCTTTAACCTCTTAAAGTTCTTGTAAAAGTTATACATCAAATCTTTAAGGTAAGAATGTTTGTTGTTTTCTTCACAGATTTATCTCTTTACTCAAACGCTGGCAAAGTTTGGGTACCTCTGCGCTTCTCTATGGTGCGGAATGCTGGAGAGTAACAGAGAAGGAAATGTCAAAACTGTCCTCCTTCCACACAATCTGCCTAAGGAAAATTCTCCAAACACAGTTTCACTATATAAAATGGAAAGAACACATATAAAATAATTATACATACTATAACTGATAATTTAAACTGCAAGCGTAGCTGGTCTTATCATTTAAATTCCCGTGAAGTAAGTTATATTTAAAAATCATCTATCCTCATGAATTAGGAATACGTGCGTATTCCGTCAACACTCATGAGGCTTCTAGCATTATAAGTTAGTTTAGAAAGTTTATTCTCGTCTGATTATTTTAGCAGTTAAATTGAATTCATTATAGCTACATTGTTGTTTAAGCTAGAAATTATAATTTATTCTATTTTCCACTGAAACACGTCACTAGAAAAATAATACAGACTATATAAATTAAGCGCTCTGCACCAAATCTAACTAGAGAAATAAAATAATCGATTTAACACTTTAAACACTTCACAAAATACTAGAATATAATATATTTTACCTCCAAACAGAATTACAGTTTCACAACGACTAGGATAATTCACTAGATAGGTATTTAGAAGCTCGGCAAAATTTGACGAGAAACTAATGACTTCGCTATACAAGCTTCATTCACTAGCACGAGTGATTCTGTCTACTGCAAGTTGGAGAATGAAAAGAAAGTTTCAAACTCTGGTTATATCTATTACCAGACAAAGAGGTAAACGTTTAATTTCGCAAAACGAAGTACTCTCCCCTTTCCGTCTTTAACGCTTACGTTTAAAACCTAAACGCATGCCGTAACTGCCATCTGCTGACCGAGAGGGCGCGTGTCAGTTGCGAATCTCAGACAACCCGTCTCCAGTGCAGAAACAGTTTTTCACACTTCCCCGAGAAACTCATCCTGAGAACCATAACTGACACTTTGCTTTCTCGCACCTTACGCCAACTCTGGCCGTGGAGCGTGAGTGTCATATCACCTGACACTGAGAATCTATCTTGGAAACTACATGTCAGATGCAAACTACCAGACACATGTCTCCTCATCATGTCTGACGGAGTGAATTTCCACACTTCAGGCCCAGAAACTTAGCCGAAACTGTAGACAGCTGTCTGCTCCCCTGTCTGACGGAATGCATTCTAACACTCTGCGTCTCGTGTAGGGCTGACACGTTACGTCAAAACTGCGTTCTCAGTTTAATCAGCAATGAAATGCGTTTCTAAATGAGAAACGAAACTGGCGAAAGTGAGAATGGGAAAAATATTATTTCTCGCAAACGAATGAATGCGAAAAATACAGGAAAAAGGTAAAGAGTGATAATAAAAATAGAGGATACGGGTGAAAGAAAAAAGAAGAGGATTTAGGCAATTTAATGATCATAAAACCTATGTGACAAATAGCAGGGGAGAGGTATCGGGTTTCGTGTTAACGCGAACCGAACTTTAGAGCCTGACACACTTCATCAGTACTGTTATGCTATTGAAGGAGAAAAGAATGTAGTAGCGGACGCTCTGTCCTGATTGTCATTTTTGGAAAAGGACAGGAGCGTCCCATGATGAGTTGATTTAGGCTATGACATTAGGTTCAAAAAGTAATCGTAAACCATGTAAAGTGGACTTATTATTCATATTTGAATGTTTCACTTACTTATAACTGTGTTGGTCATTGCTTTCATGTGCCATTAAGGCAACGTGTTATACTCTAATTCATGATTAATGACTAGTACTGATGTAACTTGTATTTTGTTTACCATGGATGTTTAAGTAACAACTCCCATGGGGCGTAATGGTAGTGGTCTCCAGGTAAGGTGGCCGTTGTTTTTTTTTTACTGCTGCCAGAACCTTGGGGGGCAGTTACTGTGTATACATGTTATAATCTTGTTTCATATATGGCATAGATGAGGTAGTTTGTTAGTCCCAGTCGGGCACCGACAGGTCACTTGAGGGTATGCTCTCATATGGCATGTGGGCCGTCACCTTTCAAGAAGTGTTAGGGGTCCAACACCCTCCAGATGGAAGAAAACTCCGTTTTCTTTCTAGGGGGGGGGGGGGGGTGTTGGATGTCACGGCGTATTTCTAGGATTTATTTCTATGTTGTGTGACGGTCGGAAACCGTCCTGATAGTTGTCGTGTGGTGAGTCACTGGGGCAACTACTACAGTAGTTTTTGCCAGGAATAGTCTATGAGATATAGATATAAGGTCTCTAGAAATTGGCTCGTTACGAAAGAATAAAGACCTATTCGAGATAGGGACAAGAAGACAGGAATGCGAATGCTTTCCACTAGACAGTGTTTTCTAATTAATTATGGAAAGAGTTCTGTTTCCCCACGATCTTAGCTTCTGCCCTTAGATCCCGTAAAGAAAAAGCCCCCAACCTCATCTGAGTAGAGAAAGGTTCCTATAGGTGAATATGTAACACCGACAGCACGAGTGATACATTAACAAACTCTTGATAATGATCAACCGATCGTTGGGTTTATTAATGAAATATCCACACATATAGGGTTAGTAATGGTTAGAACGTGATGATGGTGAAAGACGATTCACACAAAACACACAGATGAGATAATAAAATTACAGTTAATTAAGTAATAGTTAATTAAGAATGAACTGGTGTAAAGTGAAATGATGATGTGATATGATACGTGTTACCAAAATGGTGAGTACTCTACACAGTCCATGTGTCTCTAAATGCTTCTCCTAGATATGAGGATTCACATGTATGCATAAAATGTCCCAAGTTGTTATACGTTATGTCGAGTGGGGTATCTCTAAGCTGAGGACGTTCTGATGAATACTGTTGTCATACGGAGAACGCTGACGAGATATCTATGTATATTCCTTCACTGTTTGAGTATATCTCTGTAGTGTTGATCAACAGTTAATAGCTGTATATGAACAAAAGGTCTGTTGTCTAATCTCCCGAGGGTACTGGTCAGACTGGATATCTTCACGAAATGTTAGTGATATGTAGACTCATAATCTTGCGTATGTAGTCGTGATTCATATACTTTCGAGTCTGCTTCATAAAATGCGCTTAAGAGTGTGTTGCACGTGGTATAAATATGCGATTCCTCTTTTGAGCTCTTTTGCTTGACTTCAGATAATAATGATCTTTCGAGTGAGTTGAATTTATGATGACTCTGTATTGAATTTGTGATAACGATGTATTGAACTTGTGAGCAAGCAGTATATGGTGACGAAAAATGCTGCGTCCACCTTATGACTTGTGGGTGAGAAAATATTCCTTTTTAATTGAGGAATGAAAGATGTCCTATGGCGAATTCTGCTAGCCAAATGTCCGTTTTTGATAACTTATTTCTGGTTAGACGTCAGACACGTTGCGTGTAGACTCAGACTTCTGATGAACTTCTTTTCCCTTCGCAAAATCCTTTAAGAACACAATTAATCACAGAACTGAATTATCATCCACTCTGAATAAACACGTGTATTAGGCTATGCGTTTTTGGGTTTAATCTCTTCCTCACAAGGTAAAAAACTGGACTTCTACACTCTAGTAGATTATGCGGTATTATATATTTCTGGAAGTCACCTGGCCAAGCTGGGCATCCAATGTGGTAAACCAACGCTTGTCTGAACCGCGGTGAGACGTTTTCCCCTGGCCAATCTGGGCGTCCAATGTGGTGTCACAGAAATTACCGCATGCCCATGTTTGATTCGGATGACCATATGTGTTTTTACCTGATTTATCACGATGCAATGTGGGCTTCAAACGATAATGTCGGGCATGTGGACTCAATCAAAGGATTTTATTTCCCCCGATGAAAGAGCAAATGTGGTTCTCTAGATACCGGTTGCGAGTAATCACAACGATGAAATAGCAAATATGGATCGCAAATGTTGCATGAAAGAGCAAATGTCGGAGAAAATACAATACGAAAGATGTAGGAAAAGATAGAGCAATAAGGCCTTTGCGCTCGTTTATCACAATAGCCCCTCCTCAAGTGTGATGTCAATCGTACTCAGGAGAGCTAAGCCTTCTTGCTCGGGATTCCTTAATCATTTTCCTCATCTTCGTTTTTCTCTTCGGTTTCCACCCTTTCCTCTACTTGTTTGTGCTCTCCGTCCTGCCTCATAGGATGACGGCTTAAAAAATCCGCTCCTAAATTATGTTTTCCTTGGATATAGTCCACTTGGAACGTGTAAGGTTGTAGAACAAGCGACCACCTCATCAGTCTGGCATTCAAATTCTTTGAATTGGCGAGGAAGGTCAGAGGTTGGTGATCACTCTGGATTGTAAATTTCCTTCCGTACAGGTATGCTTGAAATTTTTGTATTCCCCAGACGAGGGACAAACATTCCTTTTCGATTGTGGAATAGTTTTGTTCTGCTCGGTTTAACTTCCGACTCGCATATGCGACCGGAAATAGATTTGGTGGGCTTCTGTCATCTGGCTGTAGTAATGTAGCCCCGATTCCAATGTTACTGGCATCTGTGCGCAAGATGAATTTTCTAGTTAAATCCGGAAGCCGTAAAATAGGTTTTGTGGTGAGTTTCTCTTTTAAGAGTGCATATGCATGTTCACATTCTGCTGACCATGTCACTTTATCTGGGTTTCCTTTCTTGGTTAGCGATGTAAGCAGCGCACAGAGGCTATTAAAATCCTTTATATATCTCTGGTAGAATCCACAGAGAGATACAAATGACCGGACATCCCTTTTAGTGGACGGTCTCGGTGCATTTCTCAGCTTCTCAACGTTTTGAGTCTCGGGGAACATGGTCCCATGGGATATAGTATGTCCTAGGAACTCTAGCTGTTCACACCCAATTTGACATTTGGTTGGGCGGGCGGTTAGTCCCGCTTCTCTGAGTCTGTTAAACAGCAAGGATAGCGCTGATATATGTTCTTCAAACGACTCAGTAGCTACTAGGATATCATCCATAAAATTGCTGATGGCGGAATGATTCAAAGGATCCAATAACTTTCGCATCATCCTTGTGAAGACACTAGGAGCATTGTTCAGTCCAAATGGCATCACATTAAACTCGAAGTGTCCATCTGGAGTACTGAAGGCTAACAGGTTCCTCACCTCAGCTTTTACCGGTATTTGATAGTACCCTTTACTGAGGTCGATCTTTGAAAAACAGCGAGACCTGCTCAGCTTAGTAAATAGCTGGTTCTGGTCCGGTAACGGTTCTGGCTGGAACTGTGTTAACGCATTCAGCTGTCGGTAGTCGATGCACAGGCGGTGTTCTCCACTGGGTTTGCGTAACAGCACCACTCCCGCACTGTAAGGGGACTCCGACTTCGAAATTATGCCTTCCTTAAGTAAGTAATCAATTTCTTGCTTTAATGCCGTTGCCTTGGCATACGGAATCGGATAGGTTCTCATTCGGACGGGCGTAGGATCCGTGACTTCCATGTCAAACTCCATCAGGTTTGTCCGGCCAGGTTTGTCTGTCAGAGAGTCGGCGTGGTTTTCCATCAATCTCCTTACTTTTTCTTGCTGGGCTTCCGTTAAGGTGGAGCTTATTTTCACATCTAAATGTGATTCCTCCTGTATCACCGGGTACTCTACGGATGATAATGGCTCTTCTTCCATTTGCATAGCAATGGCCATAGTCATGAGGTGCGCTGGTTCGGCAGGGGCTCGCTCGTAAAACTTCTTAAGCAGATTTAAGTGGTAAATTTTCTGCTTTCCGTTCACGGCGATTTTATAGTTGGTGCGAGAAATCTTTTCCGCCACTTTGTAGGGTCCCCTCCAGCAAATCTGCAATTTATTACTGCTACTTGGCAGAAGAAGTAGCACCTTCTCTCCTACTGCTAGTTCTCGGTCCTTCGCATTGCGATTGTAATATTTGGCATGTTTCCGCCTAGCCTCCCGTACTTTCGCTGTGGCTAATTCCCAGCCAGTCTTCAGGCGTTGTTTCAAGTCTGTGACGTACTGGAAGGCTGATGTGACAGTGTCGTCTGCCTTGGCATCTGTCCATGTTCTTAGTAATGCTTCTAATCGACCTTTAATAGGTCTTCCGAAGAGTAATGTGGCCGGAGGAACTCCAGTTGACGCATGCGGTACTTCCCTATAAGCAAATAATGCGGCAGGAAGATACTGATCCAAAGTTTCTGGCTTCTCCTGTGCCAACTTCCGAAGAATAGAGGTGAGCGTCCCGTTAAACCGCTCTACTTGCCCGTTACTTTGGGGGTGATAGGGCGAAGTATGGATATGCCTAGTCTTGAATATTCTAAGCACCTCCTCTGTCAACTTGCCTCTAAATTGTGACCCGTTGTCTGTGAGAATTTCATGCGGGAAGCCCAATCTAGTAAAGATATTCAGTAAAGCGTCAGTTACATGCACTGAGTCGCATGCTGGCATGGCTATGGCTTCGCCCCACATGGAACAGGTGTCCACTAAGGTAAGGATATGGGAGTTCCTCTTCTTAGTTCTCAGCAGAGGTCCAATTATATCCACGGCCACTCTTTCAAATGGGGTGCCCAAGATTGGCATCTCCCCAAGGGTCGCGGGTGCCGTCCAGTGTTTTGGTGCAACTTTCTGGCACTGAGGACAAGACTTGACGAAACGTTCAATGTCGCCGGTGATCCCTGGTCAATAATAGTGGCAGGCGATCCTTTGAGTCGTGGCGCTCATTCCCATGTGTCCACTAAATGGGATAGAGTGGCCCATCTCGAGCACCTGGTTCCTATAGGTTGCAGGAACTACTAATTGGTTGTGTTCCTGTCCTTCGTTTCCAGCTCGGCGATACATCAATCCATTTTTCATAAAGAAGTCTCCCTTGGTAGGTGGGTTGTGTGTCCTAGGTAATTTTTTAAAACAGGGCGCCAGTGAGGAATCTTCCCTTTGGGCCCTCTTCAATTCCTCGGGGAGGATATTGGTAGGAGGTTCCTGCTCTGCGTCTTTTCTTGACTGTCCTCTAGTCTGTACGGCCACCATGACTAGTGGTTGAGTAGGTTCTCCAAGGAACACATATCTACATCCCAAGATTAAAGAGTAGATTGGTTCTTCCATGATAGCTGCACGAATCTCTCCTGTCACATAACGAGATTCCACTCTGATAAGTGCAATTGGCAGTGTCATGGGTGCAACATCCTTCGTCGGACCTTGGATGTCGACACTCTCTTCTGTTATCTGGTCAGGGGTGACAAGAGATGCCCTGACCACCGCATCGAAAGCAAGTCCTGTGTCATAAAGGCACTCCACAGATTGTCCGTTTACGAGGACTGATTCGATGACGGGAGGATGAGAAACGTTTCCGGTTCTCTGCTCCTTCCGGGGTGACGATTTTGTCTGCAAACAGGCAGCATGTTGGGGAGGAGGTCTGCGCTTGCACTCATTAGTGTTGTGATTGTTCAAGCGACAGTACTTGCACCATTTATCTCCCTGTCTCTGGTGTGGCGCAGCATTTTTCTTGTTTTGCTCTTTGTAGTTATCTTGTTTTGCGTGCTGTTTATGCGAGATGTGTGGTCCTTTGCTTTGTTGGTCTGGTTGGGAGCGAGCAGGTTGCTTTGGCGCCTGATCCGAAAACTTCTTTCTGGCTCCTTGAGACTTCATGAGAGCATTTTGGAATCGCTCTGCCAGTGTAAGAATATTTTCTAACCGGTCAGCGCCGTTTTCAGTGAGAAATCTACGCATTTCCACCGACATAGACTCTTTTAGTTGCTCTATCACAATCAGCTCTTTCAACCCGTCATAGTTCTCGGTAAAGTTTCCCAGTGTACACCACTTCACTAGGTAGTCTTCAATACGGACTGCAAACTGTGAGAAAGTCTCTCCTGCATCCTTCCTAGAACCTCGAAATTTTTTTCGGTAAGCCTCTGAATGAAGCTCGTACCTCACCAAGAGAGCTTTTTTCAATGCCTGGTAGTCATCTTGCTCTCCGGCCGGAAGTTTATTAAAAACTTCGTAGGCGGCTCCTCTTAGGCCCTGGGAAAGTTTCAAGTTCCACTTCCGTTCTTCAAGCCCAAACCCTGTTGCAAAGCGTTCAAAGCGGTCTAAAAAGGCGTCCATGGTATCGTTCCTTTCTGAAAAAGGTTCCAGCGGAAAGTTCATGGCATTGGGTGGTGCAGGTTGCGAAGTAGGCACACCATCTGAGCGGGGTGAGTACCCTCCATCCAAGTTGGAAGCCGCTGCACTTTTTGCCAGTTCTATCTGATTGGTCTGCCCCTGGTTTTCCAGTTGCTTAATCTTAAGTGCATGCTCTGCTGCTGCTTTCTCTTTACGCTCTGCTGCTTCTTTCCGCTCCGCTGCTTCTGCTGCGGCTTTCCGCTCCGCTGCTTCTGTTGCTTCTTTCCGCTCCGCTGCTTCTGCTGCGGCTTTCCCCTTCCGCTCCGCTGCTTCTGCTGCGGCTTTCTCCTTCTCCATTGCAAGTTTCTGCACTTCTATCTCTCTTGCATGGAGTTTATCAGTCTCCTCACTCACAAATTTCATCAGATCTTTTCCACTTAACCCTGCTTCCATTAAACTAGTTCTAATTTTTGCGGCATCTGCCATGATATGCAGTATGGGTTCACGAAGGGAAAAATTGGCAGTGACCTCCAAGCAAATTGTTTAGACTCGCACGAGTAATTATCTCTTTAAAACCAGCTAGGTTTAAATTAATAATCAAGTTCAAATAGTTCTTTAAAAAAAATCATTCACTTAGCGTATTCTGAAAATTATATAACAGATTATCTCGAAGTTTTCTATGAAAAATTTGCTAAATATTTATGATAAAAATTTTCCCAGCAGTTACAGAAAAAGATTTTAAAAAATCAGTACCCTACAGTATCCTCTGTTCTCAAAAAGTGCTTACTCTGTCCGTTTGATACTCAATTTAAAAAGTATCACTCGTGCTTTAGAGATATAAATTATCCCCCCTATGAAATAGACAAATTATAGTAAGAGTCAGTCTAGAAGGTAATCCCTCAAAATGCCAACAAATTTTGCAATTATCGCAACTGTATAGCAGGGATGAAAATGTGATTTATCACCCTTCTAAGTCCGGGTTCACTAATCCCGGACGAGCCCCCAATTGTCGTGTGGTGAGTCACTGGGGCAACTACTACAGTAGTTTTTGCCAGGAATAGTCTATGAGATATAGATATAAGGTCTCTAGAAATTGGCTCGTTACGAAAGAATAAAGACCTATTCGAGATAGGGACAAGAAGACAGGAATACGAATGCTTTCCACTAGACAGTGTTTTCTAATTAATTATGGAAAGAGTTCTGTTTCCCCACGACCTTAGCTTCTGCCCTTAGATCCCGTAAAGAAAAAGCCCCCAACCTCATCTGAGTAGAGAAAGGTTCCTATAGGTGAATATGTAACACCGACAGCACGAGTGATACATTAACAAACTCTTGATAATGATCAACCGATCGTTGGGTTTATTAATGAAATATCCACACATATAGGGTTAGTAATGGTTAGAACGTGATGATGGTGAAAGACGATTCACACAAAACACACAGATGAGATAATAAAATTACAGTTAATTAAGTAATAGTTAATTAAGAATGAACTGGTGTAAAGTGAAATGATGATGTGATATGATACGTGTTACCAAAATGGTGAGTACTCTACACAGTCCATGTGTCTCTAAATGCTTCTCCTAGATATGAGGATTCACATGTATGCATAAAATGTCCCAAGTTGTTATACGTTATGTCGAGTGGGGTATCTCTAAGCTGAGGACGTTCTGATGAATACTGTTGTCGTACGGAGAACGCTGACGAGATATCTATGTATATTCCTTCACTGTTTGAGTATATCTCTGTAGTGTTGATCAACAGTTAATAGCTGTATATGAACAAAAGGTCTGTTGTCTAATCTCCCGAGGGTACTGGTCAGACTGGATATCTTCACGAAAGGTTAGTGATATGTAGACTCATAATCTTGCGTATGTAGTCGTGATTCATATACTTTCGAGTCTGCTTCATAAAATGCGCTTAAGAGTGTGTTGCACGTGGTATAAATATGCGATTCCTCTTTTGAGCTCTTTTGCTTGACTTCAGATAATAATGATCTTTCGAGTGAGTTGAATTTATGATGACTCTGTATTGAACTTGTGATAACGATGTATTGAACTTGTGAGCAAGCAGTATATGGTGACGAAAAATGCTGCGTCCACCTTATGACTTGTGGGTGAGACAATATTCCTTTTTAATTGAGGAATGAAAGATGTCCTATGGCGAATTCTGCTAGCCAAATGTCCGTTTTTGATAACTTATTTCTGGTTAGACGTCAGACACGTTGCGTGTAGACTCAGACTTCTGATGAACTTCTTTTCCCTTCGCAAAATCCTTTAAGAACACAATTAATCACAGAACTGAATTATCATCCACTCTGAATAAACACGTGTATTAGGCTATGCGTTTTTGGGTTTAATCTCTTCCTCACAAGGTAAAAAACTGGACTTCTACACTCTAGTAGATTATGCGGTATTATATATTTCTGGAAGTCACCTGGCCAAGCTGGGCATCCAATGTGGTAAACCAACGCTTGTCTGAACCGCGGTGAGACGTTTTCCCCTGGCCAATCTGGGCGTCCAATGTGGTGTCACAGAAATTACCGCATGCCCATGTTTGATTCGGATGACCATATGTGTTTTTACCTGATTTATCACGATGCAATGTGGGCTTCAAACGATAATGTCGGGCATGTGGACTCAATCAAAGGATTTTATTTCCCCCGATGAAAGAGCAAATGTGGTTCTCTAGATACCGGTTGCGAGTAATCACAACGATGAAATAGCAAATATGGATCGCAAATGTTGCATGAAAGAGCAAATGTCGGAGAAAATACAATACGAAAGATGTAGGAAAAGATAGAGCAATAAGGCCTTTGCGCTCGTTTATCACAATAGTCATGGGATCAGTAGAGTCATGTGATTAGCGGAAGTAACGGAATGCGCAAGTCTGACGCGAATTTAGTCAGTGGAGATTTGACTGCCATCCATGGCGGACGCAGTTGTTTGGTATGCCAGCTTCGGCTGTCTGTGATTTCCAAGAGCGACGCGGTGCCCGCCATTTGAGCCCTATTCCAAGCGTTAGCTATTTCTGCTGTTAAGGATTCCAGGGAAGTGGTTACTTACTTAGCGTTGAGTTTGGTACATGCTAAGTTACTGTTGTGCATTTTTATAGTCAGTGTTACTTTGTAGGTTTTTCCCGCGTGATGGCGCGATGTTCATTTTAGGAGGGTGGTAGCCAGATTACCCGTTCTATAGATTGATATTAGTACATGCATTACCTGTTGTGGCACATAAATAGTCGTAATGTTGTATTTTCATCAGGCCATGTGTTGTCATGTGTTTAATTGAATAAACGGGATATAAGCTGTTTCATGAGCGTTAGTCATATGTCACCCACTGTTGTTGTGTCATGCCTCTGGCAATATGAGCATATGTGTAGTTCTCGATATAAGTTATTTAGGACAACAGTGGTATAGCCTTAGTGGTGAAGGGGAAGGTAGCTAGCACCTTATTTCTCCCTCCACCCTAGCTAGTGTATAAAGGCTTGTGTGATACTAGAAGTTCTGGATCATACGTATGCATTTCTCTGTGTAATGATTAATTCAACTATGAATTTGTCAAAATCAATAGAAATTTAATGATCAATTACTTTGAAACAAATGTAAATAAATATGACTGGTGATTATTAAAGATAATTAGGTTTCTTCACCGAAAAGCTTTTACGCTTGATGAATTTAGCAAAATAAAGTTTGGTTGTTTTAGCCTGTTAAAATTGGGACGTGCCAACATGCTGAAGAGCCAATGCTGCTTTTCCGTAGATTCGTCTCTGTGGTGAGGGGCACGTTTCTAGATCAGTTCAGGAAGTAACCTCTCCGGGTCAAGGCAAGAATCTTCAAGTGTCGATCTCAAGATTCGAACCACAGTCTAGTAGTCCAGTAAATGGTCTCTCCGGGTCATACCGCAAATAGTCGGCTCGCCTCGTACTGGTACCACATACTTTAGAGGGAATAAAAGAACAAATTCCGCGGCTAAATATTTGTTTGCCTGATATTAATCAGGCGCCTTTTCCCGCTGTCCGTCATCGGTTTGTTTTCTCAGATTTTTTACTCTCTCTGACCGGATGTCATATTACTCAGGGCGTGTGATCAAAAATCACCAGTATGTCAATTTAATGAAAAATGTACGACTGGACAGCGGCAGTGGCTTGTGCCTGAAGGAACCTATTAAATTTACATACATTCACCAAATGATAATATACAACTATTCACAAGTTGATGTAATCATTACTCACTCCCTGCTACATTCGGAGTCTGGGGTTACCTCTGCTTTTGGTTCTTCCGTGAGAACTAGCATGAAGCAATCACCAGCGCGTGCTGTGGTGGTTCATGAATGTATCTTTTTCACATGCTGAGGTTGCCAGCCTAGTATGAATCTTTAACACCACTAGCAAGTATGAACATGTCAAATTCACAGCATAAACAATAGGTTACACTCACCTCAGTAATTGAGAAATCTTAGACTTATTGCTCAATAGAATAATCTTGGCAACTTAACACACATGCCTCGAACACATGTCTGTGGTATTATTTCTATTTCGGAATCCCTCAGTGACTTGTAAATGGTCCTGTAGAATTCCGGGTTCCGTATTAGTATTGGCGAGTTTTCTACAGATGTACAGAGATGCGCTTAATAGTTTTTGTCCGGTCCTATAAATTCATAATCCAACTCTATTCTTTTCTGCGGCAAGGTCCGAGCTGTCTACGTTGACGATTTCAGGAATGCAGTGACGTATGTCAAACTTTTTCTACGTTATATCGTTGGTTCCCGGCCCACGCTTCCACCTGGTGTTTTCTGACAAACTCCCAATCAGCGCGGTTGTTTACTGGCGGCTCAAATGCAAGCCAATACATTCAAAGTACATGTTATGAAAACTTTTCTTCATGTAGTATTCTCTATGACTCATACGTTTGAAAATTTCAAACATCATCGTCCATTTATGGAGTTGTGATATCTGTAAAAGGTTGTCAAAGTTGACTTATATCACACTTCCTGCTCACTCTTCAAAATGCCTTCCAAGATCGCATTTATTTATAATCCCCTGTCCCAAACAGTCGAGTCAGTAGTGATTATGCAATCTTAAGCAAACACTTCATGCTCGCATTTATCAGGAGTCAATGGGGTATTATCACGTTTTAGTGATTCAATTAATCTCTCAGAGATGGGCGATACGCTTGTCTGGCGCTGTCAAGCATTGAAGCGTGAAACGTGAACAATGACAGCAGGGAAAACGAATGTGCTAACAATCGAATAATGCACACAATTCAGTACGCACAACAAATGTAGTTCAATACTGCCGGAGAGGAGAAGAGAGCGCACACATTATGTCACAATGTCTACTCGCACCAGTGGTTTCTGTAGCGATTTATTTTACATGGTGATGAGGTTGCCCTCCGCCTCATACACAGCATTATATTAGCCGTCCTTTACCATTTGCATGAGTCCGCAGTGGCCCTATGTAAAGGGCAATTTTTACTATCTTGCAATATAATACATTTATATACTTATTATGTTCGCAAATATTTTGTAATCAAAGTATTTCCTTTTTAAGTGCTTAAGGAGAAGTCATTTTTGAGTTACTTCCCTTGAAAGTAGTTCCGTCATCTTCGATCGGACTCCGCGACGAGTCTAGGCCTACTGCGATTTATTCTTTGGCTGGGTAGGAATAGATTGTTCTTGCTTCAGTATATCTATGGCCTGAATTTATACGTAGTGTTTGTATGAGTAGGACGAGTCTGTCTTATATATGGATATCTTTACATTTCTAAGTCGAACTATGTTGGTTGTCGCTAGAAAAGGTCAAAGGCTATGCAGCGGAAGTATCGCTAGCAAGGGGTGTGATTCATGGCCGTCATCCTGTCTGGATGTCGAATTTTGTTGTAGCAGGCCTATCGCCGAAAAAAGTGATCGATAAGTCAATGGGGAAAAGTGATAGTCATTTAGACATGTTGTATGTACTTTACCCCAGTGTTTATTCTCTTTTGCCAAGGAATGGCAAAGTTATATTTCGCATAGAAAGGTAAAACCACAATTTATTATGAACTTGGGCTTCGCCATCGTTGTTGATAAACAGATGCACAGTGGTACTTTTGAAAAGAATATTTATTCAAAGGAAGACGACATTCCTATATATCAACACTAGATTATATGATATTATTCAATTACTTCTGTGATAGAAGTCATGAAGAAATGAGGACATTTAACGAATGACCAATTTTTGGTCTGGGTCCTATAGTGAGTGAAACTCACGAGAGAAGAACAGCCATGTTGAAATTCATATACTTTGTATTTATCGAGTGAGAAAAAGGGATGCCTGTACTACCGCTCGATGAACCAAGAGATCACTGCTACATGTGAGAACCCATGTCTGGGATTCCTATATCTTTATGGAAAATATATATATTGAACTTTACGTGAAGGGATATTCACTAGACGAGGTTAGGTCTAGGAGCCTTCCTATATATTGGTTATGGTCTGACGTGCCCAGTCAGTAAAGCCAGATGATTTACATGATGGAACTCTGAATGCTTATTTACGAATGCTCCATTATGATATTTGCCAAGCATGAATGCTAACTTAAGATGATATTCCTGTGATCAACATTATGCTGTCTATGTCGACATTTGTTCCTGTAACCATACACGTACTGTCCAAGTGTGCGTCCCATTAAATGTTATAAAAAGACCACCGTAGTTCCAGTACTTCTTGAATTCGAACAGTGTGAGTATGAGTGATGTACTACCAACCTGTCAACTCTATCGAATCATGCTACCATTCGCGTTCTGACATTCACATACACACTCATTGTTTACACTCACATTCTTGTCGGAGCCTCATCACGTTCCAGGACAAGATAACCTGTATGACCAAAACTGTGCTGGGTTTAATGAGTTGACAATCGTTACACTTTACTACACCAGTCCCAACATCTACATTTATCAACTGGTGGACATTCACGTCATTTAACAAATAAAGCGTGATTCAACAACTAGTAGCCAGTATGAGTTAACAACTAAACAGACTTTAACAACTGGTGTGCCAGCTTCCTGGGTCAACCTGCACAGTGACCATATTGAGAAGTAAACTACTGAGACCAGACGTTCCTTGGGGTCTGTTACGACACACAAATACATCAGCAGTACAACTCTACAGTGATGTCAGCGTGACCTGTCCTGTCGACAGTATGCGGTAACTAGGTCAGCGTTTGTTGACATTTGGTTCGTTGGACATTTGCCATACAACTGACGGTGTTACACAGCAAGCTTGGTTGAAACATAGAACATTACACATCAGGACTGGAGAATATTTGACAGTGTTTGCGAAAGGAAATGTTATTGAACTGAGAAGTCCTACATCGATTGTTATCATTCACATCAACGATGGAGCTTCTATTTCTGTGTTGAATTTAAAATAATTAGACCAGAAGTATTTGTTTAATAAAGTACCACAGTACTGTACTATTAGGCAGTGTAACTGAGCCTTCTTTACAACACATTCTTTCTGCAACACTCTATTTACATCATATTGCCATACTATTTATGCAATTATGTATTTATGTTTAAATATTTATATGTGATATTTGTTTGTATCCAGCGGGTTGTTGTTTTGGTTGGGCGGTGTCACACAGCAGAGTATCCCACGTAATAGAGGGTCTGATGTGTGCGTTTCTATAGGTGCAATTTTCTTGATTGAAAATTTGCTGCGACAGCTGTTGCTATTAGTGTTAGCTGTGAAGACTGTACTCATTGTTGTTTTTGTAATATTCCTCTGTTCTTTAGTTTGTTTTGATTTGTTTGTAATTTGTTGGTCTACCCTATTCTATCTTTCAGTTCTATTCTCAATTTATATTTATATACTGTGGCGTTATTTTTATTTGTTATCCTCTTGCGGTTTATCTTTTATTGTTTTCCCATTTCATTTATTTCATTTCCGCAAATGTTTTCATGTTCTCCTGTATAACTGTTTTGTTTTGTGCCTGATCGACATACACTATTTAAAATATAGTTGATCATATAAATTGATGTACAAGAATCAACTGATAGTTAATTGCTATTACTAAAGGTACACAGTTGATGATATATAAAACACTATTTCTGGTGCACTGCACTTATATTATAGAGTGAACCAGCAACTTATAGCTGTTATTATTATATAAGGATTTATACAAGACCTTTGTAAGGCTTGTTTCCCACAGTGATTGGGATAGTTAAGTACTATTTTCCACAGGTTAAAAAGTTATCATACAAGGTCTTTGATTAAGACTAAGAAAGTGAATTTATTTACTTTTGCAAATTACTGATCTTATTAGACAAGATGTCTACATTAGATTATTTTATCACACAAGGCAAGGCTCTTGATAAGACTGGTCAGCAATTAGAAGAATGGGCAGTTGCTCAATATGACAAAGCATTAGCTGCTGAAGAAAGAAAAGCATTGATTGAGGAGAAAAGATTAGAAGCTGAGGAAAAAAAATTACAAAGAGAGTATGAACAAAAGAAATTGCAGAAGAAAAAAGATTACAAAGAGAAGCTGCTGCAGAAGAGAAAAAATTACAAGCTGCTGCAGAAGAGAAAAAATTACAAGCTGCTGCAGAAGAGAAAAAATTACAAGCTGCTGCAGAAGAAAAAAGATTACAAAGAGAAGCTGAAGCAGAAGAGAAAAAAGCAATAAGAGAGCATGAACACAAAAAAGAACTTTTAGCATTTGAGTTAGAAAAGTTAAAGTTAACAAACATAAGTGATGGTAATCAAGCATCTGGTGGTAATGGTAAACCCTTTACTTACAAGGTCAAGGTACCAGCGTTCAACCCTTCCAGTGATGACATAACATTCTGGCTAAATAGATTTGAACGCTCGTGTCGAGCACATAATGTGGACAAATCACAATATGCTAACCAGTTATCAGAAAATCTGAAAGGTGATTCTCTGACTAGTTTAAGTTTGGTTGAAGAGGCTGACAAAGATAACTATGATGTTATTAGGGCAGCCTTATTAAAGAAGTATCAGTTGTCTGAAGAGGGTTATCGGAAGTTGTTTAAGACAATGGTGCCTGAGGCAGGTGTAGAATTCTCAGAATTCATTGCAAGGACACGTCTTACATTTGATCGTTGGATTGAGCTATCCAAAACAGAAAAGACTTATGAAGCCCTTATGGACTTGATACTCAGAGACAAGATTATGTCAAGTATAAATAAACCTTTCCTCGAATTCTTACATGAGCGTAAACCTAAGTCTCTAAAAGAAATGGAACAATATTGTACCCAATACGTCACTGCACATCCGGACGTAGCTATTAGCAACAGTAAGGTTAAAGAAGGTATGCCAGTTGCTTCTGCAACACCATACAACCCTAATCACTCTCACAAATTCCAAGGACCTCAAAATAGGTTTAATAAAAAAGGTAACTATTACAGTTATCAGAACCAAGGTAACCAATCATTTCAGGGTTCTTCTTCGAATACCTGGAGAAGAGCTGACAGCCCTCGATTCAGGGGTGGTCATAATTACAGGAACTTTCGCAAAGGAAGTCATTCTAGAAACTATCCAAGTTTTCCTTCATGGAGACAACAAGATCATAATTACAGAGATACTCATTATAATGAATATGATGATAGTAACCAAAGGAGCTATGATTCAAACCCGAGTAGAGGTTATAATAGTGGAAACAATGATAAGTACAGAGGCAATAATAACAGAGGTAGAGCACAATTCAAAAAACATAAAGCTCATTACCAGGCGACTCTGCACAGCAAGAGTCCCACGAAGCCTATAAACAAAATAAAGATAATGATGACTCTAATAATATGGCATGTGCCGCTTTTGATTTTGGGAGAGCATCTCAGTGCCCCCAATGCAAAACATTATTTGAGCCAACCACAGTGTCTACTTTAAGCTGTGGGCATCCTCTTCCCGCTCTTCCTGCGTCAATCGCGCATGATGGGAGAGGTTCTCTTGTCTTACACAAAGGTTTAGTAAATGACAATCCAGTCTCAGTACTTTTTGATTCTGGATGCACAACTATTGGGGTTAGGCAGTCACTCATAGATCCTTCTCATTCTACAGGCAAAGTAGTCAAATGCGTAACATTTGGCGGCACCATAGAGAAATACTCTACCGCTATCATTAGGATTGCTACTCCTTTCTTCACAGGAGATGTACACGCATGTCTTTTGCCGAATCCGATCGCTGATCTTATCATCGGTCGCATTCACGGAGTCAAAGAATGCACTCCGGAGCAAATTTCCGTTTGGGAAAATCAAAATATGCAATCTGCTAATGCGGTAGTCACTAGAGCTCAAGCTCTCAATATGCCTGAAACTTCATCTGTTGAAGATAATGAAGTGCATAACCAAGATGATCCCTTGGTAATTTCTCGTGACTCGTTTATAAAACAACAAGAAGAAGATCCGACTCTTAAAAAATTCTTCACTCTTGTAACGAAAGGTGATCCGAATAAAGATTCAAATTGTAAATCTTGGATTACAATGAAGAATGGCGTACTTGTACGTATGGTGCAAGACTCCACTAAGTCAAGTCATTCTCAGATTCTTGTACCCAAGAATTTGAGAGTTAAGATCTTACAACATGCACACGACTCTCAGTGTGCTGGTCACATGGGTTTTTTTTCCCCGTACAACGTTAAGCGATCTTGCGGATTTCTTGTGGCCTTTTGTGAACAAGGACATACGGATCTATTGTCGATCCTGTAATGGATGTAAAGAAGTCAAATAACAGCGTCATCGTCATGCTGCGCCTATTCAGGCTGCAGATATTCCTATTCGTCCATTCCAGAAAATGGCGATAGACATCATTGGTCCATTCAAGATCAAATCTGCTAGAGGACATCAGTTTATCTTAACGTGTGTAGACATGTGCACACGTTGGCCAGAGGCTATCCCTCTAAAGAGCATTACTACCGCTGACATTGCAGATGCTCTTTGGCTTATATTTTCTCGGCTGGGATTCCCCGGAGAAATATTATCAGATCATGGCACCCAACTGATATCGGATACCATGTCTCAAGTAATGTCTACTCTACAGATAGAGAGATCTTTGAGTAGCATCTATCATCCTATGTCCAATGGGATGGTCGAGCGACTAAATAGAACACTTAAGAACTTATTAGGGAAGATAACTGAGGATCATCCTCAAGATTGGGATAGGGTTTTACCCGCGGCCCTCTTCGCGTACAGAGAGGTCCCCAATGAACATACAGGGTTTTCTCCCTTTGAACTTGTCTTTGGCGCGCGACCGCGCGGCCCAATGTCTTTGCTGCATGATCTTATAACAGCTGACAATATTGACGATGACACAAAATCTTCTTACGAGTATGTCATCGCGCTGAGACAAAGATTATCGAAGCATGCAAAAATTGGCAACGTCCTCTTCTGAATTTGCTAAGCAGAAGGCAAGACAATTTTTGCTAATAAAGAAGAGAACTTTACGACAACTTTGTCCTGGTGACAAAGCATTTGTTTTTGCTACCTTGTCGTGAAAAATGACTCCTTATTAGTTGGAAAGGTCCGTACGATATAATATCGAAAATTTCAGATGTTGACTACATCGTCGATATTAACGGGAAGCATAAAACCTTCCACATCAATATGCTTACGGAGTTCCATGAACGTCCTGACTATCTACAGCCTATTTTCCAGGCAACGGACGATTCTCATGTCAAACATGGCCATTACTCATCACTGTCTGTAATACAGGATGAGGAAACAAGTTTTTCGGATGTTAATCTTCCGCTTCCAATGATCCCACTTCATTCTAGTGAATCATGGAAAGACGTTACTGTTTCTCCTGATTTGTCTCTAGGAGAACGGCGAAAAGTTTCGTCTATGTTACAAACATTTCAGGATGTCCTCACTGACATCCCTGGACAAACTCATGTCATTGAGCATGACATTGTTCTAACTGAACATACTCCAATTAGGGTTAGACCTTAT
The DNA here is from genome assembly GCA_024509875.1 of Oreohelix idahoensis. Classification (NCBI taxonomy): domain Eukaryota; kingdom Metazoa; phylum Mollusca; class Gastropoda; order Stylommatophora; family Oreohelicidae; genus Oreohelix; species Oreohelix idahoensis. The sequence continues at coordinate 106,710 of JAMPIV010017300.1, forward strand.
CCTATCCCTATAAAACTCAGGATGAATACAAACAGGTTGAAATCCTTACTCAAATTTCTATCAATAGATTGATCTAACAAATTACGATCATTGGTATATAGGGACAAGCATTCTTCGCCGATTTTTAATTCAAAATGTTATTTCAGTGTTAAACATACGGCTGTGCGTTGACTATTCAAATATAACAGAGTTCAATGGATCTGAACAATGCTGAATACATTGATGAACAACATTTTTAGTCAAAACTTGAACATCTGTTGGAAAGAATTCAAGACATAATCGACAAATAAGAGAAACTCAATGCAGAAAATATGTCTACTATATAATTGGAAAAAACGATGGTCAAATATATCGGTCATTGTCCTAAAATACTTTCCAAAACAACAGATTACCACTACAGGCGCTCACTGGTCATTCCTGGGTATCATGGAAAAAACTGTTTGAAGACCAAAACGAAAACTCTGGACAAGATTCAAATAATAACAAACATTTGACATTTCCGTTCCTAAACTAATGTGACAAGAGCATTAATTGAATACATTGTCACAACGAACAACCTGAACACTGGTATTGCCTTATCGCCGTGTTTGGCCTTAAAGAATTTATTATTTATAAATTATCCCTATACATTTCCAAACACAGGTTGAAAAGGAGTTGGATGAAATGATAGATTTACAAATAATCGAACCATCCACTTCTGCATATTCTTCGCCGATGGTTATTGTTCGAAAAAAAAGACAATAACATACGTCTTTGCGCTGACTATCGCAAATTGAATCAAGTTACGAAGTTCGATGCTGAACCTATGCCTTTACTAGAAGAACTACTTACTCGTCTTTCTAAATCGCATTTTTTCACTAAACTTGATTTGTCTAAAGGATATTGGCAAGTTCCATTATCCGAACGCGCCAAACCTCTTACCCCTTTCTCTACTCCCAGAGGCCTTTTCCAATGGAATTTTATGCCTTTCGGCCTTATGAACGCACCAGCTACATTTGTACGCATGATGCGTCGAATCCTATCGTATCGGTCAGATGTCATTGCTTATCTAGACGACATCTGTCTTTTCAGCGATACTTGGGAAGATCACTATTCAGGGTTAGTTGAATTATTATCAACTCTGCGTGAGTATAACCTGACAGCAAAACCATCTAAAGCTTGTATTGGCTTTAGCGAAATTGCTTTCTTAGGCCATCGAGTAGGTCACGGTTTCTTGAAGACAGAAGACCATAATATCACTAAGATACTTAACATCTCTATCCCTAGGACTAAAAAGCAAGTGCGAAGTCTTTTAGGTCTCATACAATTTTATGGACGTTTCATTCCGAATCTGTCCTCTATCATGGCACCTCTCTCTACACTATTAAAGAAAGGGTCGCCTAACATGGTTCACTGGTCTCATGAATGCCAATCTTCACTAGAGAAGATCAAAACTATGTTTTCATCACCACCTATTTTAGTGTTACCTACAACAGATAAGACATTTGTTCTTCGTAGTGACGCTTCATCCACTGGGATTGGAGCGGCACTAATGCAAGAGTACTCTGGAACTCTGCATCCTGTAATGTATATATCCAGAAAAAACTTAATGCTGCAGAAAGGAATTACTCGGTTTTAGACCGTGAATTATTGGCAATGGTTTGGTCAATTCTCAAACTCCAAAGATTCCTTCTGGGCGCGCATTTCGTAGTGGAAACTGACCAAAAAGCTCTTACGGCTATCCAAAGTAAGAACTTGAAGAGCTCGAGATCAACTCGATACGCAATCGCTCTTCAACCTTTTCATTTCTCGGTACGAGCTATCCGTGGTTCAGAAAATGTGATGGCGGACATTCTGTCCAGATGCCCACATGATGCCACTTAACTGTTAAATATTGGATCTTTTTAATATGTATAACTTTACAACAGTTATTTTTTGTTTCTTTACTAAGATACACATTTGTAATTTAATAATAGAATGATGGTATCGCTACTTAGCGGTTTATTGATGTTTATTCACCGCTGTTCTTTGATGATTGTTTCTTCATAAATCATAAATTTAAGATTATAGTGTGAATTTTTGGTATGCATTGTATAATTACCAGAATTGTATTATACGTACATCACACCTTCCTGGAAACATTTATTCGTAGAGAAACAATTTCTCTCAGATTTTGAGATATATTCTCACCGGTCATATTAGGAATTATAGTTATTCCTGATATTTTCATCTGCGCAGTATTCTTGCGTTGTGAGCCTATTCTACGTGCTCCTAGATGTATTTTAAAAAAAAAAAAATTTTTTTTTTTTTTTCCCGGGAGGTGTGGTAAGACTGTAAAGGGCAATTTTTACTATCTTGCAATATAATACATTTATATACTTATTATGTTCGCAAATATTTTGTAATCAAAGTATTTCCTTTTTAAGTGCTTAAGGAGAAGTCATTTTTGAGTTACTTCCCTTGAAAGTAGTTCCGTCATCTTCGATCGGACTCCGCGACGAGTCTAGGCCTACTGCGATTTATTCTTTGGCTGGGTAGGAATAGATTGTTCTTGCTTCAGTATATCTATGGCCTGAATTTATACGTAGTGTTTGTATGAGTAGGACGAGTCTGTCTTATATATGGATATCTTTACATTTCTAAGTCGAACTATGTTGGTTGTCGCTAGAAAAGGTCAAAGGCTATGCAGCGGAAGTATCGCTAGCAAGGGGTGTGATTCATGGCCGTCATCCTGTCTGGATGTCGAATTTTGTTGTAGCAGGCCTATCGCCGAAAAAGTGATCGATAAGTCAATGGGGAAAAGTGATAGTCATTTAGACATGTTGTATGTACTTTACCCCAGTGTTTATTCTCTTTTGCCAAGGAATGGCAAAGTTATATTTCGCATAGAAAGGTAAAACCACAATTTATTATGAACTTGGGCTTCGCCATCGTTGTTGATAAACAGATGCACAGTGGTACTTTTGAAAAGAATATTTATTCAAAGGAAGACGACATTCCCATATATCAACACTAGATTATATGATATTATTCAATTACTTCTGTGATAGAAGTCATGAAGAAATGAGGACATTTAACGAATGACCAATTTTTGGTCTGGGTCCTATAGTGAGTGAAACTCACGAGAGAAGAACAGCCATGTTGAAATTCATATACTTTGTATTTATCGAGTGAGAAAAAGGGATGCCTGTACTACCGCTCGATGAACCAAGAGATCACTGCTACATGTGAGAACCCATGTCTGGGATTCCTATATCTTTATGGAAAAATATATATATTGAACTTTACGTGAAGGGATATTCACTAGACGAGGTTAGGTCTAGGAGCCTTCCTATATATTGGTTATGGTCTGACGTGCCCAGTCAGTAAAGCCAGATGATTTACATGATGGAACTCTGAATGCTTATTTACGAATGCTCCATTATGATATTTGCCAAGCATGAATGCTAACTTAAGATGATATTCCTGTGATCAACATTATGCTGTCTATGTCGACATTTGTTCCTGTAACCATACACGTACTGTCCAAGTGTGCGTCCCATTAAATGTTATAAAAAGACCACCGTAGTTCCAGTACTTCTTGAATTCGAACAGTGTGAGTATGAGTGATGTACTACCAACCTGTCAACTCTATCGAATCATGCTACCATTCGCGTTCTGACATTCACATACACACTCATTGTTTACACTCACATTCTTGTCGGAGCCTCATCACGTTCCAGGACAAGATAACCTGTATGACCAAAACTGTGCTGGGTTTAATGAGTTGACAATCGTTACACTTTACTACACCAGTCCCAACATCTACATTTATCAACTGGTGGACATTCACGTCATTTAACAAATAAAGCGTGATTCAACAACTAGTAGCCAGTATGAGTTAACAACTAAACAGACTTTAACACCCTACTATTTCTTTATCTTCCGAGGTGCCATCCCCACACCTTAAACTAATCTGGACAACATGTGTGTGATAAGCAACTAATACTGTTGTACATGTTTGTAAACTAGTCAACGGCAAATAGAAATAAAAACAACTGCAGAGATAAAAATGTGGTTCCTTTTACGACATGCATGAGGGAACAACATTAGCCCTTTTCTTTCTTTGTCTCCTCGGATACCTCGTTCTCCACAGGGAGCGTAACAGGCGATGGTGATGACGATGTTAAATATGATGCTGACGATGATGATGATGAGGAGGAGAATGCTGGGCAGGTCAAGGACGGCTCAGAAATCAATTGAAATTTAAAAAAACAAAAAGGAAAATTACATTTCAAATCATCACTTTTCAGCTCCATAAGAAGCATAGGTCTTCAACAAGCTTATGTTAAGTCTTCCTGTCTTGTGCCATCTGCTCAAGGTCTGCCCATGTCTTCTTCATCTTCAGGTTAAATATTAGATACTGGCAACACAGATACAAAGAACGACGGGTAAAATTCAGTGGTCACGCGCTTAAAGGAAATGACAAACTGCGCTGGCGACCGGGTGACCCAGGATCAAACCCGGGCGAGAAGATGTGAAGGTTTTTCGTCGACCGGGATTTGGACCGAATTAACTCGAGCCCTGGCGAGAACATTTGAAGGAGTGTCGTCGACCAGGGACTGGCGGCTCCTCAGCCGACCCAGCTCTAATGGGTACCTCCAAAATCGGCGAGTATCTGCCTGAATGGCGAGGGACACATGTCTCTGTACAAGAAAAAAAGGGATACTCACGTAAAAATCAGTCTCAGGTTAGACATACCTGAGATTTCGCCTCGAGTAATAGCGGGCGTACGCAAAAAAAAAAAAAAAAAAAAAGGAAATGGCCTGCAAAAACCTACGACAACAGTGAAAGTCGAAGACAAAAGATGCCTGAGAGACTAGTAGTTCTGTTCATTCTAGATGTCCTAACAAATCACCAGGATCTACAGGCACTGTATTTATGTAAATTTTAAAAAATTAAAAAAGAATTTGCCTCGTTTTGTCGAAACGCACCACGTTCAACCTAGACACATGTTCCATCGGTTATATTAGGGCGTATATCCAAATATAAAAGACCGTATTGTCTGGATAGTCTAGAAATGTTATTTTCCATCCGTCCTTAAGTCTGCAAAAGCGTTTTTCGGTGTTTATAGAGACTTCTATTACGCAGCAAGATTAACTAGCATCTTACACCCTTGGGCTCACTTGTCACAGACAATGAAGCAATAAGTGTCTTCTTTTTCTTCCTCCTACACTCTCAGACGTCTACTTGGATATTTTCAAAGAAAGCAGAAGTCGGCTTGAGGCTGTTTGCATCTTCATGGAGTTTTCCCAGGAATGGTTCTGGTGACAGCCATATGTGCTTTTCAATGTTCCTCATATGCTAGGCATCTCTGAAGCAGATGTTTAGCGGTAATTTTATCAGTGCCATATTTAAACTTATCAATAGTTCTTATCTTTAGCTCGTTGAACAGTGAATATATAACATCCCAATCTGTGGTGGCACGAGCATAGTCTGAAAATACGACTTGTTCTCTTCTGCTGAGCTGGTAATATGCATCATTTTGCGTGTGTCCAAGTTGTTCTGCATCCCATTTGTTTCTGTATCTGGTTCTGATAAAACTCTTTGCTTCTTCGAAAGTTAAATTTGTATCGGGTTGAGATAGCTCTTTCCACCTTCCTTTGCCTATCTATCAGCCTCTTCATTGCCGCGAATGCCACAAAGCCATACATGTCGAACAATTAATATATATGTTGGAAACAGAAGAGATAATAGACATCTAAATAACTGTCTCCTCTTTCGGGGGTTTCTGAAGAGACAAGGAAATACTCGTAATAGGACTATTGCACACTCTGGCATAACGTCCAAAGCCACCAATGAGGTTGTGTGTGCATGGGACTGACAACATCGTCACGTAAAACAAACAATCGCGGCAGAAACCACTGCTATAAGAGAATGTGAATGTTTGCTGCAGGTCCTTGGGGGACAACCAGCTACAGTTGTAGCCCACTGCTCCGTAACGAGACAAAGGACAATAAAGATGATGAATCTCACGTTTATAAGCGCAACGCAAAGTCTGAGATATCCGGCACATTTTAGGACAAACTTTGGAGGGAATAGACGCCCGGCACATTTTAGGACAAACTTAGGAGGGAATAGACGCCCGGCACATTTTAGGACAAACTTAGGAGGGAATAGACGCCCGGCACGTTTTAGGACAAACTTAGGAGGGAATAGACGCCCAGCACATTTTAGGACAAACTTAGGAGGGAATAGATGCCCGGCACATTTTAGGACAAACTTAGGAGGGAATAGACGCCCGGCACATTTTAGGACAAACTTAGGAGGGAATAGACGCCCGGCACATTTTAGGACAAACTTAGGAGGGAATAGACGCCTGGCATATTTCAGGACAAACTTAGGAGGCAATAGACGCCCGGCAAATTTTAGGACAAACTTAGGAGGGAATAGACGCCAGGCAAATTTTAGGACAAACTTAGGAGGGAATAGACGCCCGGCACATTTTAGGACAAACTTAGGAGGGAATAGTCGCCCGTCACATTTTAGGACAAACTTAAGAGGCAATAGACGCCCGAATCTCTCTCCCCCCTCCCTTCCTTAACTGCCAGCGTATTGTCCTTACTCTTGCTTCTTTTTTTTCTTTTCCCTGTTTGCTCCACATGGAGCATGGAGTCTATCAAATAACTGGGTTCGCTCTCTTTTCCTCTCTGGCAGTATTGTTATTTTAGAGTCATTGTTTGCACTTCTTCTCCGTAATAATTTGTCTTGTCTGTTTACCTGACCATCCCTGCTGAGCAGGGCCGTAGGTAGCACTTTATTAAGGGGGGGGGGGGGGGTTTAATTTTTTAAAATTTAATGCACTATTTTGGTACCGGTACAGCATAATTTCCCCCCTAAGGAAATCCCCCCCCCCGCCCCCCGCTGAGAGAGTAGACAGGTGATGCAATATTGACAATCAGTCCTGTTGGTAAAATTCTCGTGTACCAAACCTTGGGTGCGATGGATTAACACGACGTACTCCCAGCAAGTTTATTTAGCGCTCATATGGCTATTGTGATTCACTAACTACTGTCGTGACGCGTCAAAGCCCAGACGGTTAAACGAGGGTCGGTGTTTGCACATGGACGGGGAGATAAATTATACGTCTGCGGACATATTACAGACGTGCACCAGAAAGACGGAATGTTGTAATAGCTTCAGGACAGAAGTGTTATAAAGACATTATTTGTGATGATGTACGGAGTTGTAATGCAATCATATCGCGAATCGACAGATATAACAATTCCATATTTGGAAAATGGCCTTTTAAATTACAAGCAGAATTTTACCTACGAGGAAATTTTTTTAATAGACGCCATCAAACTACGCATGATTGAAACTATTGGCCAGCATTCGAGATGTAAACATAACAACATTTCTTATTAGAGCCTGGTCTAACAGTAAACAACAACGTGCGTAGGAAAAAAGTTGCAATATAACCTGACACTTTAGTCGGTTGAAAGCACTTTGAAATTCAACTCGTCAAGAGACCAGCCAGACAACCAGATTAAAGAATAAGATCAGAATTCCATTTATCGGACCGGACCTTGTTTGAGCATCTTGAGGACTTATATATATCCCATGAAAACTTTACCTTTATTAAAACGGAAAACCGGAATCCTAGGAATCTGAACACGAAGTCAGAGTGGGAACTTATTGTAAAGTAACACCCCAGAACACGTGAAAGAGGCATCTTACACAAGTTGCCTTAACTATTTCTCTGAGCCAGAAGCCAGTCTGTGATCCCAAAGACAATTTGGGTTGAGTTGTACATTTATAATTCTATATTTTACATTATTAACACGTGAATTAATATTAATATATTGACGTCTGAATATTAATATGTGAAAACTGCCAGTGGATGTCCAAGTCAAACGAGGCTGGCAACCTCAGCATATAGAATGATGATTTCATGAACCACAACTGCAAGGGCTGGTGACTGCTTTATGCAAATATCTTACAGAGAACCAAAAGCAGTTCCCAAGTTCCAAATGGAGCAGGGAGTGAATGATGAAAGAAATGATGTACATACTTCTTATATTGTTAACCTTTTCAACCAATGTAGAGGTAAATGTAAACCTACTCAATCTAAATGTAATGGACGTTTTCCGCTCACTGGGATTACGATTAATTCTCAGACAGGGTAAAGTTCTGAGGTTGAATGGTGGAATGAAAAGAGGTGAGGGGGGGGGGGGGGGCACATGAGTGTATGTCAAGAAAACGCAATACTCAAGAGGTTATTTGTTCTCTTCTTTTGTGACAGTAGTCGGTGGTACCAATTGAGGGTACTATCTCTGGAACGTGAGAGTATAAGTGGCCTGAAGTCGACGCTAGACACCATCATCAGAAGGGTCTTAGAGACGCGGGACCAGCTTTGTGATTACTCCCGTGTACTTCTGGGAACGTGTCACAACTTTCAGACTTGACCAGTGACGATTGAACCAGTCATCTATCTGCAAAGAGCCAAACATCAGGGGGAGCAGAAACGATCAAATTATTGACAGCTAGTAAAACTTAAAAGCTGCCAAGTGAACTGTCCATTTTTCGAAAACCATAACATCACCCTGTGATGAGTACTTTAAAAAAAAAGAATTATTCATTTTTAACTGTTAAACATAATTGATTATTAAATGTGTTATTTGTTTATATACAAATTTAACGTTCATTTAATCATTTTTAACTCATTCATTCCAGAGTTATTTTGCACGCGGTGCCAGACTTTTTTTGTATGCAGAATTTTATAGAGTGAAGTGTTCATCTTTCAGTCTAAATTTGTTTGTGAATTTTCCTTTGAACATGTACTTATTATATACCAAACTGTAGGGAAATGGATAGAAAATTCAAATATATAATGTCTGTGGTAGTATTAACACAAGTATGTTCGGTATAATTTAATCATTTTGCATGTAAAATTGAAAAACGCTAAAAAGTTGACTGTAGAATACGATCTTACCAAAGACAAATTACTGTCGTAGACAATAAAACTTTCTTTTTAGTCTTCAAACGTCAAGTTAATCCATGTGCAAAGTAAAAAAAACATGCTTATGGCCAAAATTAGTAGATTTAGTGTTATTCGTACCAGTTTGTCCGTGGTTCTTTGTAAGAAAAAAATAAATTATGCAATCGTGCATTACGTAATTTTCAAACAAATAAAGAAGAATAATGTCATCTAAAAACTTTTTTATTCTTGTTTAATGTTTTAATAGTATCCCTAGCTTCATCTTCTACCAAGAACTAGTGATTAGATGTTACGGTAGGTCTAGTTTTGTTGCTTTTTGATCGGCCAGAATATGACATCGCCCACTCATCAACTAAATCTAGTGTGTCTAGCTTTTCTGCATATATTCCGTATTTTGACAACAAACTGTGACTACCAAACAATCATCATTAATGTCAGCAATGTTTCAAAGTAGTTTGACACAATTATTTGCTTAGGAGACTTAGAAAATGTAAATATAAAGCGTGACATATTTCTCTAGCAAAAACAACGAAAAACGTAAACACGCGAATCTTCACAAAAATTGTGATAATAACATCAAAACACGCACATGTGCTGATTAACTAAAGTCAAATTAGTTGTTTAAATAGTAGCGGAAGTCATTCTACGAGTTTTAATATATGAACTGCATTAAGCGGACGATTTTTAGGGTTTATTCGTGATAAACTAAAAACCACGCTCCGAGCGTTGCTGGGGCACGGCGTGTTGAATTTTGCAACGCTCAGAGCGTTGCTGTGGAGTCAAAGAGTTAATGTATTACACCCGTATGTCTCAGTCCATTTCTTAAATACACTTAAACAGAGCTAAAATAATAATTAAGATTTCGCTGAATTAGATCAGCTCGGGGTTTGAATGAGCTAATTATAAGACAATCCTTCACAAAAGACGGCAGATACTAAAGTTAACATTGCTGAGACTCATTCAGTATTGTTCTTGCTTTCTGAACATCTTGTGAATACCCCCTCGAGGTAGAAGCATCATCATCCTTCTATCTACAACTCTACCAAGAGTAATCTTGTGCGAAGGTAGACAACTTTGAAGACCCACATTAGATACTCTAGGTTTTGGCCACTGTTGGACCACTACTGCAGAGCGAAGGGGAAGCAACCCGTGACAGAGTCACCATGGCAACTGGTCCGCTTATAGGAAGCCTGCATCAATGAGATCACGTGCTCTTGCAGAGGGGGAACTTCTGCAGCAATTTCTGTTGCTACAGAAACCACGCCTGCAACAGCACGTGAATGCTTTGTGTAAACTTCCAGGGGGAACCAGACAAAGTGGTGGTTCTATGCTCCATTGGCAGCAAAATGGAAAATAATGACGATGTTTCAGACAAGTACGACAGGGCTGCCATAGGTTTTCATCTGAAGATTCATATTTTTATCCTGTTGAACTTTCTGATGTTGCCTCGATATTTCTGATGTTTCCCCTATCAGGTCGTTTCTCGTTGTGATTATTGCTTTTCACAGATATCCTAATTTCCTTTTTTTTCCCTCTTTAATATTCCTCAGATAATATCCCGACTTGATGTAATTTAAGGGATAGGCAGACATGTAGGCAAACATGAGTGCAAGCAGACAAATTGATAGACAGACAGAAAGAAAGGCAGCCAGATGGTTATAATTTTCGAAGGGCAAAGAGTTTTATCACAATCAGAAACAGAAAAAAAAAATGGAATGCAGAGCATCCGGGACACACACAATATAATGCATATTACCAGCACAGCAGAAGAGAACAAGTGATAATCTTCAGACTCCGCACGGGCCACAACAGAGTGGGACATTATCTATCAGAGAGAGAGAGAGAGAGAGAGAGAGAGAGAGAGAGAGAGAGAGAGAGAGAGAGAGAGAGAGAGAGAGAGAGAGAGAGAGAGAGAGAGAGAGAGATTCTACACTCGCTACTTCCTCACAGAATTAAAACTGCTCAAATCTGGGTCTAACGGGCAAAGAGACAAACAACCTGAAAAAAAAGACAGACAGACAGACAGACAGATAGACAGATAGATAGATAGATAGATAGATAGATAGATAGATAGATAGATAGATAGATAGATAGATAGATAGATAGATAGATAGATAGATGGGACCTCAAGACGCAGCAATAGAGACCGCAGTCAGCGACTCATAGCTTGACTGCCTGCGTCAGGACCAGCGAACCAGAGCTGGTCAAGACCGCACTCCACCTCCACGTGGTGGTCCTGGAAACAGTCTGCAGCTGTGCAGTCTGGCTGAGCGAGTGTGGATCGAAATGGGAAGGCAAACCCGGTCCTAAAAAATGCCGTGCAGAAGTCGGATGTGTCGACCGAAAGGTGCAGATATCACAGCTTAGGCATGAACAGACACAACGCAACCACCGTCCTTTTCAGGACGAACGAGGAAGAAGGAAGAAGGAGATAGATAGATATATAGATAGATAGATAGATAGATAGATAGATAGATAGATAGATAGATAGATAGATAGATAGATAGATAGATAGATAGATAGAGGTAGGAAGGTAGGTGTCACGTAGACATTTATGATCTATAAATTGCCTATATCCTCTTCTTCTTCTTTCACCCGTATCCTCTATTTTATTATCATTTTTATCCTTTTCCTGTGTTTTTCGCATTCGTACGTTTGCGACTATATATATTACTATTTTCCCATTCTAGCTTTCGCCGGGTTTAGTTTCTCATTTAGAAACGCACTAGTGAGGTTATTACGTAAATGCCAGGCTCGGGAGGTTATTGCGTTGTGGACGTAAAACTGTGAATATTCGTTTTCGCCAGACTTATAGGCGAGATATCGTCGGCATTTTTCACCTGTCACAGCGTTTCTCGCACTTGCCATGAGCGCTCACGGTCCGATAGCTGGACGGAGGTGTGAATCGCGCCAGACGCATTCGCTCAGACCAGACAGTGTCTGGGATATTCCCCCTGACACGTAGTTTCTCAGTTACCTTTCTCAGCGAAAAGTGTGATCTGCCACTCACTCCTCGCTCAGTAATGAGGATAGGAGGTGTCATAGACGCACTGATGGCAGTTACGGCATGCATCTATGTACAGGAGGTGTTAAGAGAAGGGGAGGCTATTGCGTGAGTTTATGGAAATAGTGGACATCTTTGTCTGGTGTTTCATATATTAAACTGGAGGGAGTTAGATTTTATTTTCATTCAGTCCTCTAAATTCGCAGTAAACAGGACGTTTCGTGCTAAGAGAATAAGCTGTATAGCGAAGTTTTAGTTTGTTCTTGGCAACAATTTTGCCGAACTTCTAGACTACCAATAAATATAAGCATATATTTCTAAGTTTGTGCGATCGCCTGTAATTCTGGTTGGAGTGAAACTGTGGTACCCAATCTTTGCCAGCGTTCTAGTACGTGAACATTATCTGTGAAGAACTTAAGCACTTTCATTACATGAACTGTAACAGTTAAATGAAGTAAAAGGCCTATCGCGCCAGAATTAATTCTTCCAGAATAATACTTAAGTACAGATCAGCCCGCTGTGGCCAGCAAAATATCAGTAACATTCCGACAGAGTTTTGACTAGTAGTGTGGTGACCAAATATAGTCATATACTGAGATAAGGCACCCGACCTGACATTCCTCATTTTTTAGAAACCTACGCTAGTGACACTGTGCTCCGCTAACTTTCGTGCCTGGACAAATTTTATGTGACTTAAACAGACATCCGAAAAATAAGAACACCCAAGGAATCGTTCCCTGAGACAGAGAATTCAGTATGTCTTTTTGGAACTGGGGATTTCTTGGCCAAGACTGCATTTACGGGTCTGTGTGAAGGTCCTAGAATTTATTATGTTCCCAGAGGCAGCGATCAAAGCTGTAAGTATAAATGTGCGCACGTGGCCACGGCTGAATGAATAGAGTGAACGCAGGTCTGAGTGTTATTTTACCGTTGTATTTTGCCTCCTATTTGCTGTCATAACTTTCTTCATGTAAGTTTGTTTTGCTAACAATATTTTTCCTTAAACTAGATTATAGTATCATGTCTGTTCATACTTTAAACGGGGAAAACTCTTAGACTCAATCATATGTATCTGGGGCTCTTTGTGCTATCATCTTTCTCCTAACGGGACTGTGGGCTAACCATCGAGGGAAGATCATAACTGTGGGTCTATCAGTTCTTGTAGCATTCCTTGATTTGTTTATGACTTTGAGTATATGCTTTTTTTGGATGTAATTTTACATGTTGTGACGTAAGTTTACAAATGATAAATAAACTTAACAATAAATTAATCAGAGTGTTGGTCAGCTCGTTCTAAATATCTATATAATCATTTGTTATAGTTTCCCACGTCGGTGTGTCTACCTGTCGTCATTTGTATGTGCGTGCACGTGAGTGGTTAGAGATATATTAATATATATTAGTGTTTAGACTGTCTGACTCCTCGAAAGCTGTCGTAGAAGATAGGTGTGAGAGAGAGAAGATTTCTCGATCTCAGAGACAGCCTCTACCACAATTCTACCACCTCACTCGTGGAAATCTATTGCTATTACTACTTCTCACTGTGACTATCATTCATTCCAATCTATTCAGAAGGGACCAACCCAAGTCTTAATTCTCCTATCAAAAAAATCTACGACAGTAGGTAGCTAGACAGACAAACAGCCCATGTAACCTAAATGTATCTCCCCACGCTGCCTGATCTGCACATTAGAAACGATAAACTGAGTAACCATGAAAAACATTTCAAAGAGATTAAGGCTACATTAACCTTTGTTTTCTATGACATTTCTAAGAAAAATGTAAGAATATTTTTTTCTGAGAACTAGTCTTACCGTGAAAGATGTCACAACCCCATTACCATGTTCCGGTCTGTCGGATTTTCTTTTTAGCCAAAGTGATTGTCGGTCGAAGCTTTTAGGCTTCGTTTGAGATTATCTTGGTTCTTAATACATCTTATCTTTGACACTCCACTAATATTCTATTTCTTTGTCTCCCTTTTCTTTTCTTTTCTTTTCTGTTTCTTTATTTCTTTCTTTCGTTCTGTCTGTCTCCACTAGAGGACTTTGACGTAGATACACTTACTCATCTATGCAAGGGCATATTTTTAAAAGCTCTGAATAATTTATCAAACCAAAATGTCTGTTATATTTGGTCATGCACCCTAATATAGTCGACACACCTCGAGTCTGGGTTTAGCCTGGCGCGTCTCCCCCACGAGAGGCATAACAGCCCACCTACCAGTGGCGTACTAAGGTTGTATGAGAGGAGGGTCCACCCCTGGTGACAACCAGGGAAGGAGTGCCACCGGACAATATTATGACAGTACTCTACTGTTTAAAAATATACTTGCAAGCATAATATAGTTTTCTGTGTTTTATATGGTGTCACCTTATCTTTTCATACTCCTCATGGGCGATGTTATCAAGTCATGTAAGATGGGGCAGGTCTCTCTTTCAGAGCTGGCATTTGCTGATGATGTTGCCCTGTTTGCTAAATCAGAGGCACATCTCCAATCCAACCTGCAAGTCTGGAAAGAAGAGAGGGATGGTCATAAGCAGCTCTAAAACAAAATCCATGTTGATATCACGAGAAGAAAGAAGACACCAGATTAAGCTGGGAGAATAGGTCCTGGAGCAGGTCGAACACTTTAAATACCTCAGAGCTATTATAGACCGAAAGGGATGCATCAAAGAAGAGTTGGCCATTCGAAAAGCAGCAGCTGGGAGACTTTTTCAGGCCGTAAATCGAGGATTCCTCAGCAAGAGAGAGGTGGTAAGAAAACGAAGATGGCTGTATACCGCTCCACCTATGTCCCAGTCTTGACATATGGATGCGAGTCATGGGCAATGACTACAACCCACAAAAGCTAGATCCAAACCTCAGAAATGAGGTATCTGAGGAAGGTGGTTTAAGTAACAAGAACAGACATGGTCCGCAACCTGACAAGGCCTAAAATCCCACCCCCTGCAGACCCAAGTAGAACAGTCCCAACTAAGATGGTTTGGCCATGTCTGCAGAATGGAAGAAGATCGGCTACCACGACAAGCATGAGAAACTAAAAGGACTAGAATGGAACCAGGCCAGTAGGAAGACAGCCGATAGGATAGTCTGGCGCTCTCTCTTCCAAATCTCTACACCTCACGGTAGAAGGGGAATGACTAAGTAAGTAAGTACGTGTTTTATATTGGGTGTAAACGAAGTTATCAGCCCCGAGTGTCAAAGACTTTAAGTACGCCCCTGATGCTCGCTACCAAATTAAGTGCCAGCAGTCCCGACGTACAATGATTGAGAACCTGACCAGACCTGTTCACAGAGCTTAGTTTTTACTCGACCAGGATCAAGACAGATTGCCGAGTCGCTTTCTGTTTGTCGGTATTCCATCACTTCTGTTTGTGACCGGAAGCCACAAGATCGGCAATATGTCAGCCAGGGTAATGTCCAGAATATCATAGAACACACAAAACTTGGGGAAAAATTGCCATCAACAGCTGCCATCTTCACATGGAAGATCGGCTGCAGTGGATCTCCAACGTCTTCCGTCTCTTGACTTGATGGTGTACTCTGATAGAATCCATGTCCATCACTTGATGTTCTCTTCCCACTTATAGCGCTATCTTTCTCTTGCTCGCTTGCCTCCAAATATTTCTTCTATTATAGGTTTCAGTAAGGTGTTATGTCTTTTTATATAACCAAAATAGTTTAGGTGTCTGATCTCCTACATTATTTCACTGTTCATTCTTAATTTTTCTATGACCTCTTTATATATTCTCTTCTCTTTCCGCGAGATGCACCCCATTCTTCTATATATCCTATGCTCACGGCCCACAATTCTTTCTTCTAACTGTTTGCTCATTACCATACTTATACACCGTACAGCAGTGTTTCTCAAAGTGTGCCGCAAAAATTGTGTAATTTGCTACATGAATTATATTTTTAGTGATCATGTAATATAAAGTTGATCTTACAGCTTGAATTCATTCAATAATAATTGGAGCTATTAACTGCTGTGAACAAAAATAGATATACTTCCACATTTCATGACATTACAAAAACTCAAGAGGCGCATAAACAAATGTTCAAAGGCCATGGACGAAGCATTGTACTTCCACTTGGACCTAATTAAATTTCGTATCAGAAAGAGCGGTAAGGTAGAGGAAATTCAGAATTTGCGCATGCGCGTACAATTCGTGTTGTATCCCAACTAACATAATTACCGATGTATGTTACGTCGGTCGGTCTCACTCAAAATAGTAACTCGCGGCAGAAAAAAAGTGCGCAACGCACGGTGTGCAACTTGCGCGGCGTGGGTGTTATATAAAAAAATACTATGGTTTTTTTGTATTTTGTAAATATTCTTTCACGAAATTAGTAGCGCTCGACAAAGATAAAGTGCGTAAAAATTGGTGTGCATGAGCTAGTAACATACCAAAATGAATAGTATTTGCACGGTTTGACACATAATGATCAAGATGGAACCCTCTTTGAAAACAATCCACGCTCTTTCACACGAAATGTTGTCATCAAATAACTTTTAAATTGAATCTAAAATAACATAATTCTCGCCGTGTGTACGTTGGTCACAGCTGAGGAAATGCAACCGTGTTGAAAAATTGTATTGTTTCCATTATATATTCTTCTTCTTCTTCTTCTTCCGTCCTTAGCCAAAGACCGACCAAGCAGTCAGAGGCCATCACGCCTTGTGGCCGTTTTAAAACACCCTAACTGATAATGGATAGATTTATTTGCAAGAAAACGCGTCAAAGAAAATAGTAACAATGACAACAAATCTAAAGTTCGTAGACAGTACATGGACAGCTATTTAAGTCTGGGATTTTCATGGTTCCTAGTAAATTGAAAAGATATTTGACCACTAAACATGCACGTCTTGTGAATAAAGATTTGAATTATTTAAAAAAGTTAGTTGAACAACATACAAAACAAGTTCACTATTTTGAACAATGAGTTAAAGTATCTGATAAAGTTCAAACAGCTTTTATTATGGAGCCGAAATAATAGCACAGCAAATGAAATCATATACTAAAGCTGAGTCACTTATTTTGTATACAGTATGCAGGGACGAAATGAAAACATCCTTACATCTACTGATAAGCTTCTGTCATTTAAAAAAAAAAGTATATTAATTTGGTTAAATAGAGCTAGGGAGGGTAATCCTGATATGTTTCCACTGGTTCCCAAAAAACAATATAAAAGATATTGCTATCCTCATAATGGAGCATTTTGGAAACATTGAAGCAAAATATACAATATTACTTTCCTTCTTTGACTACAGAGAGATTTTAATGGGTAAGAAATCCATTTTTGCGTTTCGTCTGCCTTGAATTTTACAATAATAGAGGAAGATCAGTTAGCTTCTATTTAAACTGATCACAGTTTTAAAATGAAGCACTCTGAAATACCCCTGGACGCATTCTGGATTTATATTAAAGACGAGTATTCTGTTAGTACAAAATGAGCTTTAATTATTGTGATGCAGTTTTCTACATTATATTTATGTGAGTTTGGCTTTTCAAAACTTACAAGCTTTAAATGCAAAAAAGGGAAAGACTTCTCTGTGTTGAAGATGAAATAAGAGTTTGCTTATCTCAAATACGCCATAATATCAAAGAAATTACTTAGAAGCATCAAGCCCAAGTATCGCATTATGACCATCGGGTTTGTATGAAAAAGATTTCTTTTTTGTTTGTCAAATAAATGTTTTAATAATTTTAAACAATTAAAAGAAAATCGAATTGAGAGTTTTCTTTATTTTCAAGTACCCACTGTTATGATTAAAATTCATAACAGGGTATAGCGTAGCTCAGCGACGGCTCTGTGTTTGTTTATTTGTACACGGGTCACTGGGAAAGACCTGTGAGCTACGTTAAGCCGTCATGCTTGGCTGGGTCTCGTGAGACAGGTGACTGGTTTAGAGAGAAGGGGAGAGAGCGATGTGTGTTTAATGGCCGGTGGACGTGTATATTTGAGCTCCTGAGATTTATGATGTTTTGATTAATCCCTACCTGATACCAGTTTCTGTACTTCAAGATCTTGTGTGAGGGGTACTAGAGATGCATGTGAAAGAATGTCTGTATTTCTTTGAACTGATTAAATAAATATGAGGAAAAGCTGTCAGGGACAGTCTACTAGCTACTGACGCTACTGAACTTTACATGACGATACATATTATGCCATACGCTGTAATGGCTTTCAAATGTTTATCTATGGAGCTGTGTGTACGTCGATAAATAGTGCTGAACTGTCCACTCGGCCTTGGTAGTGAACTAGGTATTTTTGGTGTACTGCTGTGTGCGGTGCTCTGCTGTATGTCCCTACACCAACTTGGTCAGTGTAACTCCAGAAGTTACAAATGAAATATAATCTAAGAACATCGGTACACCCACAAATTAGTGTATTTAATTTAGTACATATCACTGTAATTGTTTATTCAGGCGCTGGGTCTGATAGGTGTGCCGCAAATTCTTAGAAAATTGAAAAGTGTACCGTGAACACAAAAAGGTTGAGAAACACTGCCCTACAGTAATGAACAGTATATCTTTAACACGTGTTGACTCTCATGTTTAATTTGTGAGTTATTTATTTAGATGATAATGACAGAAACAATTTGGCTGAGATTACTGTAATACTCTTTTCACAAATTATCCAGTGCACTTCACTCAAACTTACGCGTCTATTTAAAATATTTAATATATCGATTGGAGGCCGCCCTCTGTGTAATCTACGTTTTGCTGATGATATTGACCTGATAGCTGGAACAGAATCAGAACTTCAAGACCTTACCTCTAGACTGGAGAAAGTAACAAGAACGTATGGGATGGAAATTAATATAGAAAAAAGCAAGATATTGGTGAATAGCCATTAGAAACATGTTCCGATCAATATTACGTTAAATGGGCAAACGTTAGAAGAAGTTAACACCTTTAAATATCTCGGGTCCACTATATGTAGTGATGGAAGATCAAGTAAAGAAATCAAGACAAGACTTGAGATGGCCTCAGCTGCCATGACAAGGTTGAATGTGATCTGGAAAAGTAACATCAGTTTTCCTGTTAAGATCAAATTATACAAATCACTTATATTATCTATTCTCTTGTATGGGTGTGAGGGCTGGACACTCACTGCAGATACGGAGCGAAGGATTCCGGCTTTCGAGCATAAATGTTATAGAAGAATTTTGCGCATTTGCTATAAAGAGCACAAAACAAATGTCTATGTTAGAGAGAAGATAAACACCTATGCAGGCCACCAAGAACCACTTTTGTCAATAGTTAAACGTCGAAAGCTTGCCTGGTTTGGGCATGTAACTCGTCATGACTCCCTTTCGAAAACGATCCTCCAGGGAACAGTCGAAGGTAAACGGAGAAGAGGAAGGCAAAGAAAATCCTGGGCTGATAACATCAAAGAATGGGCAGGACACGGTTTTTCCACACTTGTACGCATTGCTGAGAATAGAGAGCAGTGGAGGACCATGTCTGCTGATGCTTCCACCATGGCACCCCTACGACCAATGACGGGTTATGGGTTGAGATGATGATGATAATGATCTGACTACAGATTATGCTAAAGGTCGATAACAACAACCAGGAAGTTATAAATGTGAGCTGTCGTAGAACAGAAGGGTTGAAGTAATGCGACAAGATCAGTAATGTGGAACTGATGACAAGAACCAGACTAGTACTTGTGTAGAATAGAAGGGTTGAAGTAATGCGACAAGATTACTAATGTGGAACTGATGACTCCGTGTTCTAGAATACCCAGTATCTGCGAGTTAGAAATAGTACGAAAAACGCATGCAGACGAGAACTAGAGACAAATGGAAGCTACGAGGAAGACATAGTAAGACCATCAGCTGATGGCACGTGGCTGAAGTACTTGGCGTGAGTTTGATGAAGGTCTAGACTCCCTCGGCAGGTTAATGATAATGAATATTTGCATACACCTTTAACTTTCTATCAGCTTTCATCTTTCAATATTCTCATCAAAGACATTAATATTTTTGACGACCATTTTTTGTTTGTTAATTCTAATAGTCCAGGTGTTTAATTTGGAGACAGCAGCCCGGACTCCTTTCGGTTTTCTGTGGACCGTGTCATGAACCTCCTTATCAGACAACCATCTTCTATCTTGGACTCGTCGGTTTTCTGTGGGTCGTGTCATGAATCTCCTTATTAGACGACTGTCCTCTATCTTGGATGTCAAAAAATATAATCCTCAAACAGATAGTGCCGTAGGGGAGTGAAATGTTAGAGATTTGGCCTCTTTCATACTTCCTATAATAGTTCAGCACTCGCAGCTACCAATAGAAGAATACTATGGGTATAAAAGATAAATATAATACTACTTGACATTGTTTGTTTAAAGTCTAAGTTGATTAGTTTGGTTTCTAATGTACTCGTATATGACCATTCCTAGTTGATTAGTTAGGTTTGTAATGTACGTATATGACCATTCCTAGTTGATTAGTTAGGTTTGTAATGTACGTATATGACCATTCCTAATTGATTAGTTAGGTTTGTAATGTACGTATATGACCATTCCTAGTTGATTAGTTAGGTTTGTAATGTACGTATATTACCATTCCTAGTTGATTAGTTAGGTTTGTAATGTACGTATTTGACCATTCCTAGTTGATTAGTTAGGTTTGTAATGTACGTATATGACCGTTCCTAGTTGATTAGTTAGGTTTGTAATGTACCGTTCGTATATGACTATTCCCAGTTGATTAGTTAGGTTTGTAATGTACGTATGGGACCCAAAGATGCAGCAATAGAGAATGCAGTCAGCGATCCATAGCTTGACTGCTTGCATCAGGGTCAGCGAACCAGAGCTGACCAAGACCCTACTCCACCTCCACGTGGTGGTCCTGGAAACAGGCTGCATCACTGTGCAGTCTGGCTGAGAGAGTAGGGATCGCAGAGGGAAGGCAAACCCGGTCCCAAAAAATGCCGTGCTGAAGTCGGATGTGTCGATCGAAAGGTGCAGATATCACAGCTCAGGCGTAAACAGACACAACGCAACCAACGTCCCTTTCAGGACGAACGAGGAAGAAGAGGAAGAAGAAGTAATGTACTTATATGACCATTCCTAGTTGATTAGTTTGGTTTTTAATGTACGTATATGACCATTCTTAGTTGATTAGTTTGGTTTGTAATGTACGTCGTATATGACCATTCCTAGTTGATTAGTTAGGTTTGTAATGTACGTATATGACCATTCCTAGTTGATTAGTTAGGTTTGTAATGTACGTATATGACCATTCTTAGTTGATTAGTTTGGTTTGTAATGTACGTATATGACCATTCCTAGTTGATTAGTTAGGTTTGTAATGTACGTATATGACCATTCTTAGTTGATTAGTTTGGTTTGTAATGTACGTCGTATATGACCATTCCTAGTTGATTAGTTAGGTTTGTAATGTACGTATATGACCATTCTTAGTTGATTAGTTTGGTTTGTAATGTACGTATATGACCATTCCTAGTTGATTAGTTTGGTTTGTAATGTACGTATATGACCATTCCTAGTTGATTAGTTAGGTTTGTAATGTACGTATATGACCATTCCTAGTTGATTAGTTAGGTTTGTAATGTACGTATATGACCATTCCTAGTTGATTAGTTAGGTTTGTAATGTACGTATATGACCATTCCTAGTTGATTAGTTTGGTTTGTAATGTACGTATATGACCATTCCTAGTTGATTAGTTTGGTGTCTAATGCATTCGTATATGACCATTCCTAGTTGATTAGTTTGGTGTCTAATGCACTCGTATATGACCATTCCTAGTTGATTAGTTTGGTGTCTAATGCACTCGTATATGACCATTCCTAGTACTGTACTTGCATCAGCAGTGAAAAAAAAGCCATGTTTCGCTTTTCATCGAAAGAAGGAAGCACAGATCGAGGAAGTGACCGGTAAAGAAAACTCTCAAGATACAAAGTAAAAGCGGTACACCCCTGAGATTAATGTGCACTGATCACGTGGGAGGAACCATGCTTCTGTTTGGGTGTGTCAAATTAAACAGTTTGCAGCAAAAGAAGATGAGAAGAGATTTTTCAAATTATGTTGCTAAATTTCATTTTACCTCAGCAAAGTACCCCCTCCCCCCCTTCCCCCCAAACACCCCTCAATAAAAAAGAAAAGAAAAAACGTAGTACAACAAAAATTTCAGCAGCATGTATGGGAAAGTTGCTAATGCGGATGTTTGATCAGTAGGGCTTAGCTGCTACAGTCAACAACAACAAAAATTAGTAAATAAATAAACGTTAGCGTGTAGGCTGTCGAGAACGAACGGGGAAGATGGAAATGATTGTAGGAAAAAGGTCAGGAAAACAAGTCGCAGGAACAAAGTCACAGTACAATCATAACATACACGAATATATATATATATATATATATATATATATATATATATATATATATATATATATATATATATATATATATATATATATATATATATATATATATATATATATATATATATATATATATATATATATATATATATATATATAAGGGCTGAGATTGATTTTAAAAATCTTAACAGATTCATAGGATTTCTTTAATCGAAGATTAATCGATAAATTTCGAACAATTTGAAAATTTAGAAAAATCGTAAATAAGTTTTTTTTTTTTAATTTTAAACTAATGTGACAGTGGCTAGGGTGGTTGAGGCGAACTTGTATCGATGTGGCTACCTCGCACCCAAGCCCTTTGCACTAAGAAAATGTAATTCAAGATCGTTTGACAGGGGTTGCAATTATTGGTTGCCTGCAACCCTTTCAGCGGCAGACTTAGTAAATCTAGCAACATAAAGCGCTATATGGAACAACATTTAATTCCACCGAACACCCAGACAGTGCTCGTGGACGTTCTGAAAAAAGCAATATATAGAAACAATGTCTAAGTGAAAATCAATAGCATAAATAACAACACTTACCAGTCAGACCACATACGCTCACTACAATCAGCCACAGGTAACCGGTCGTACCACGTGCTCTGATGGTTACGCCATCTTGCGAAAACAGCATACAGCCACGCTAACAACCCACATAAGGCCACGTGGTTGTAAATTCTACAGTAACCTCACATTATAATATTAAATACTATAAATCATGGCTAATCAAAGCTTTTACAACACTACACATAACCATTTATTTATTTACTTATTATTACTGTGTGTGTGTGTGTTGTTTTTTTTTTCTTTTTTCAACTACACATAACCAAAAGTGATTTTACACAATATAAGACTATCAGACTAAGAAAGCTAACACCAATTAGCTATTGCAAATCTTACTAAGATTTACACCAAATTATCAGCCTAACATCACCGACGAAGCACATAAATCTATTCTAGTAAGCTGTAATATATTAATAAATTGCAGCAGTCACAATACTAAAATAAACCATTTCGGCATCAGTACCAACTACTTGTTATCCATAACAAAAGGCTATAAAAGCCGACTACGCACTGTAGTTAATAAATATAACAACCTAAATCGCGCCACAATTAAACATTATTCAAACCAACTACGTGTCGGATTTACACAAGATCATTGCATATTTCCTTAACCACAAACAATATGGAAATACTTAACCATTAATTTCATTTACACAAATATAATAACTGAATATGTCAGTTCTAGTACCGGCCACGTGTTATATTTCCTGAACATGGACCATCTGCTTCAGCTACGCCATGTCCGAATAAATTTAGATCTAAATTCGAACGCACTCTAAATGAATAACATTGAATGGACCATATAATTATTTAAACACGACGCCAAATAAATAGTATACTTATAGTCTTATATTCTTTCTAACACTATAAGGACTTTAAATTATTTAGGTGACTTCCGGTTCAAGATGTCCGAAAACAACTGCTGCCTTGTAGGAAGGTCACGGAAAACCGGAGGCTAGGGAAGCAGTCCCGAACAAATGCATGCTGAAGACGGATGCACTGGGCCGCAAGGCGCACAACATAGTGCAACGCAAACCGCCATGAGATGACAGACACAGATATGACTCAACGAGATAGTGCTCGACCCAAGGAGTCCCGCCAGGTGGGAAGAGTGCCGGACTCCCTGCCTCGAAGGGGTCCACCCAAGGCTAATGAACGGGGTAGCATATGGCAACAACCTACTTCTGTCAACGAAAAACTGTTTGGAGATGTCGGGAACCTTGAGTTGACTGCTGCCTTTATTAGAGTCATAAATGTGGAAGTCTGAAGGCGAACGAGGAAGAAGAAGAAGAAGAAATTATTTAAGAATAATATTCTATCTAAATTAACTCATATGTCCAAGGCAACTTCAGATTTCAACTCTGGTTCGGCGACTTCTTCTCTCTTGGCGTCTTGCAATGGAAAATGACATAGAAGAATGTATACATTTTTGTGAGTGTGTGTGCGAGTATAATGTGTTTGCTACTTTCCTTTGTGTAGCACGCTTCTTTCAACCATTTACCATATGCATGGTACTGTTGTTTATATCAGGACGTTTTTTTTCCATGTAGTGTGATATTTTCTTGATTGTGATTATTATACTTTCAACACTGTATTATTCCTCACGTAGTGAGTGTTTTTGTTGTTTACTTGTTGGTGAATATTTCCATTCGTTGTTTTTCAGAAGCCCATTTGTGTCTATGCTGGCATGATTTTAATATTGGTTTGTAGTTTATTTATGTTTTTTTTTCTCCACTGGGTTGTGTTATTTCTTTCCGATGCTATAGCTTTGTTACTACTGTTAGCTTTGTTATGAGTTTACTTTCAGAATATAGATATATAGGTATTTGTTCTTCCTTTTTATGTTTTGTTTGTTATCGTGGGGGGGGGGGGTGGTGGGGGGGCCGCCTTTCATCATGTTGTCTTTTACATTGTTGCTTTTGTTTTTATGATATATTGTTTTACTAATGTTTGTTCTCCTAGTGGTGGCTTGGTGCCCATTAGATTGTCTACGTTAAGTTCTATTTTGCAGTTGCTACAATAGTCTTTTATATTTTATATAAGAATGTAAAAAGGCTAAGCCTTGCGCGGTTAACATCGGGGAAGTTTAGCGTACCTCTCCATGGATTGGCTACTATTCGTTAACGGACATGATTAATGTTCTATTCTTAGATCCTGACTAACAATGGCGGTTAAAACGTTAGGCCGTGGCACAAAACGTTAGGCCTTGGCGCAAAGAAGAGAATAACAAGAATGGCGCTGTCACACTAACAACTTTATTTATTTTATGTGTTATAAGGCAATATCGTCCTGAAAATATGATGAAAATACTGAATAGTTACAACTAAACAATTTATTATTATTGACGATACTTGCTAAATTCCATATCACAAACCTCTGACATAGCAAACGCTCTCGCATGTAGACAAAAAACATTAACATTGCAAAAAATGGAGTTACCTATTAAAATTAGCTTAATCAAATAATCGATTAAAATGTTTTAAACTGATTAATATGTATATATATATATATATCCTAACTAACATAATTACCGATGTATGTTACGTCGTTAGGTCTAACTCAAAATAGTAACTCGCGCCAGAAAAAAAAAATACTTTGGTTTTATTTCTTTTTTCTTTCTTTTTTTTAATTCTTTCACGAAATTAGTCGCGCTCGACAAAGAAAAAGTGCGTAAAAATTCGTGTGCATGAGCCAATAACATACCAAAGTGAATTGTATTTTCGGACACGGCCAGCTCTATGTCGCCCTCACCCAATGTACAAATCATGAAAACTTGAAAGTTTTTGTTAAAACCACTTATTATCAGGGAACACTCTTTGAAAACAATCCACGCACTTTCACAAGAAACGTTGTCATCAAAGAACTTTTAAATTGAATCTAGCATAACATAATTCTCGCCGTGTGTACGTTGGTCACAGCTGAGGAAATGAAACCGTGTTGAGAAATTGTATTGTTTCCATTATACATCTTCTTCTTCTTTGATCCTTAGCCGCCGACCGTCAAAGCAGTCAGTGGCCATTACGCCTTGTGGCGTCTTGTAGGGCAACAACAAATTGATTCCACTTTGCTCGGTCGGCGGCCATCCTTCGTACAGTGCCCCAACTCTGGTTCATTCTTTGCATCTCAGCCTCCAAAGTCCTCCGCCAAGTTGTTTTTGATCGGCCTCTCTTTCGTTTTTCTTCAGGGGTCCATAGCATAGCTGTTCTTGTGATGGCATCGATGTCTCTTCTGAGGACATGGCCAACCCAGCTCCAGCGTCTGCCAGCTATGATGGTGTGCATGTCCTCTTGCTTGCTCCGAGTAAGCAGATCTTGGTTGGTGATGATATTCGGCCAAAAGATTCGGAGAATTTTTCTTAGGCATGTTGTGTGAAAAGAGGACAATTTCGACATTTCCTATTATACATACTCTCCCAAAAAAAGTTACAATCAACAAAGATAAGCGTTCAAATGACGGTGTTCGTGAACAGTTTGATTACACTGTTGTTGCTGTCATTTTCGACGGAGTCATCTGTCAAGTTATTTGCTTATGTTTGTATCATAAGAATAATTGTGTCTTTACCTGCGATGTCAGGTTGATTAGGGGTTGTCTTCCCTTGTTTATTCATTCATTGTGTTTGACCTTTAGGGTCAGAGGTTGACAGTTCGGCGTAGGCCTATGGGAAGGTTTTTTAAGCGGGAGTGAGATATACTTCCGGGAAGCCGGGAGGTCCTGTTTTTCTGAAGGGACCAAGAATCCATTGTTTTTCGGGGAGAATCTTCGAAGTAACTGCTATGGCAGTTTTCCCCAGTGAATCTCTGTGCGTCGGGATGACGACAGAATTCCTTGTTTAGTTCTGAGGATTCATTTTCCAGGTAATACCGACCTTTATGCATTATTACGCTTTTCGGTGGCAGAACATGTAAAGGATTACCTAGGGTGAACAGCAGCTCACTGATCCGCCATTTCAGAACTTATATATTTGTGCTCGAGGTAGCCATCCAAGACTGTTAGTCTTATATTGTCCAGAAATCCAGTGACGAAGATATATTGTGGGAGCCGCAGATTGGCGGAGTTCATATCTACAATAAGTATTACTGCAGGGTTGATGATAACCTATTTAACAGAAGTACACGGCCGACGTCAGAACGAGGCCTGTGCTTTCGGCTGTTATACTACAGCCTGATATGTGCAATTGGCGGGGAGTGCCAAGTTGCACCTATGTGTCCAAGTGACTAAGGCATCTGACGCGTTTAGTCAGAGACGCCAAGGGCGACGCTACGAACTGTCATTATTGAAGAACTTTGCTATTGACCATGCACGTCTATTCTGATGTTTACCTTTTTGAATGCCAAATGTATACCTATCGATGTCAGGTCAGCATGACCTTGTTACACTGACTGTTCCTGTTGATATTATGTGTGTTCCCGTCAATAAATGTCTTGAAACATGCCTGCAGTGTCAAAGCATCCTTGATTACTGCATGTGAGAGTATGGGTTGCAGGATCTACATCTATACGAGCCTAAACACATTCGCGTCTTCATTCGCACCCACACTCAATTCATCATACGCTCGCACTACACATCTAACAACATGTATACTGTCTTGGGCCAGTGATCACATCAACAAGAGAAAAAAGACAGTTACAACTGTATAATAAAAAGAAACCAAAAACACTCTAAGAATGTACTTCTATCTGGTCATGTGGGAACGGAAACAGCACACAATAATTAAAAACCCGTAAAAAAAGTTTTACGGATCATTGCTAGTATATATATCATTACACATATGGTAGGGATGTATTTTTGATAAAGCGTTCCTATCTTTATCGCTTTGTATCTTTTTCTTCATCTTTCTTATTTTATTTATCTCCCGTTTTGCTCTTTCATCATTTTTAAAGTAATCTTTCATAATCACGGCTTGTACCTAATGTAACTTTAAACACGCCTTTGATTTATTTCCCTACCTTACTTTATCCTGGGAAACACTCCTGGCTCTGTTAGACAAGTATTGTTTTACTTGGGAGACGTCCACATGGGTGAAAAAAAAATTGTTTAATACCTAATCTGTTTAAACAAAACGAGTGTCACCACCTTTGGACACAATAGCAGTCGTCACAAAGAACACGTTACATGCACATAAATGGGGTTACCAGATTGTAGTCTACGATTGAGAGCGGCATGCTGTTCACTTGGCGAGATAATGAAAAGAGATGAAAGAAGCCGCCCTACCAGGAAAAGAACACAAGGGACATGAGTTGCAAAATAATAGAGGGCTTTGTGACTAAGTGGCGGGTGATTTCTGTAGCCAGCGGCTAATACAAAACCACAGTTTGTCACGTAAACGAACTGTGCGCGCGAAATTGAAGAGTTGGTTGCGAGAGCCCATCAACTTTAGCGATTCACTTGCACTGAAATGGCAAGCGAACATCCCCGCGTCACACAGCAAGATGGACGCCTAATTACTGGACCAGAAGGCGCAGTCTAGAACACAGTGCAGAATTATCCCAATATTTGCAACCCATAAATATAACGACACATACACCAGTGATCAGTACAGATTTTCAAACATCGCGGAGCATAAGTGGAAGAGTTTACCCCGAGCTTAGCCTGTTCAGAGCCTGTTCTAATATTTCATTTCTGTGTGCATTTATAATATTCATACTTGTTAAGTTTAATCTTATATATAGTGTTCTTAAGGAATTTTCGAAGGGTAAAGGAGTGCCGCAGAAGTCTGAGTCTACAAATTTCGTGTATCATGTCTAATCGAAAAGAAGCTAGCAAAGCGAACGTCCGGATTGCAGAACACACAATTTAGGATACAACATTTCCTAAGTTACAATGAAGATTTCCATTCCCGCGTTTTGGATACGTTGGTGGCGCAGCATTTATTCACCTGTTTATCAATTGCTTACAAGCTGATTCGCATATACCTATATCAAGTTCAACTCACTTAGCAGCTTCCTGCCCGAGTCAAGTTAAAGCATGCACAAAGTGTTTATCCTATATATCAAGTTCAACTGACACAAACGCGTATTTCCTCAATCAATAGTACATACTCACAAGTTGATAAGTCTTCATACCAAGATCACTTAGTCACACATTGATTCACCAAGATGTCAAGCTCAAATCACTAAGTTCATCTACTCCATACATCAGTGCATGAAATGAATTCATATACTCTCATTGTGTACTGCACGAATGTAAATTCCCTCAGACAAGCTTCAATGCACGAAACCCTCTTGTGGCGCTCTCTCGTGTAATCCTCTACACTCTAGGGTAAAAGAGGAACAACTATGTAAGTAAGCTCAAACGCTCATTTTGTGAAGAGCTCCAGTCTAGTCAGTGCCTTGTCAAGACCAGACAGCAGATATTTTACTGAGACAACTGTCAACAGGTTGTCGAAACTAGAGAAATCTTCAAGCGTTGATGGACATTACAACTTACAAGTTCTCACTACGACACGCGCAAGAGTTTCAGCTATACTTACTCTTATTGGAGATAACCCGCACGACATACCATACACCTACATTGGACAGTCTATGCATATCTGTGTATAATCATACAGTGCAGGAAAGTTGAAACACATAGAGTTATAGACAGTGTAGAGTAGTCGTCGGTGTGGTAACACTTAATATATCACGTCATCACTTCACTATTCACATAGGTTCACTCTCATATTTAATTATCCACATTTTTACATTTAATCTAAGTGTGAATTGTCTTTCACTATCATCCCTTTTTACTTTCTACTAACCCTACAGGTGTATATATTTAACTAAAAAGCGTATTGCCGCTTTGATCATTACTTAGTATTTACATATGGGTATATTCCTTCATTTAGAGGAGGTTGGGGACTTCTTGTTTATCACGATCTGAGGGCAAAACTTAATGTCGTAGTGAAACTCCCCAAAATTTATTAGAAAACATTATCTAGTGGAGAGTATTCGCCTTCTCTTCTTCTTGCCCTTATCTCGAATAGATCTCTTTCTTTCTTAACGAGTAAATTTCTGGAGACCTTCTTGACGACACTGCCCATCCCCATCATACTGTATCGGTTCGACCATTGGTGACCCGCCCGATATACTATATACGACAGTCATCAAAACATGACCACTAGCTAAGCACAATGCGATAATATACAGATGTCGAAAATAACCTCTGTACCTACCACCATCAGCATTTATTCATCCTGGAGGCTGGTTATAATGAGAATAAAACTATCATTAATTATTATAGAAAAAGCAAGCAAGATTTTTAACAAATATAAAAATACCCCAGACAGCTAAGAGCAGGGTAGAGCAAGGTGAAGCTACTGTGTCAACTTTGGGTAAGAAGCCACGTGACAAATCGGCGGCAGTTGGCATGAAAATGTAGTGACGTAAGTAGGGACAGCTAAATCACGCTATGAGAACGTGATGTTTGACCAATAAATTATCAAATAGAATAAGCTTCCAACCAATGGAAACGTAGCCAGCTCAAGGCACTACGAAATTGTCGGCAGGAAATTATTAAACCGGCAGTCTTCAAGAATTGAGCAGAGTATGAGGACGCGTCAGTGACCGTCCTGCTCCCAAGTTGAGGTATTCAACGATTGTAAGAAACATTCATGCATGTGTATTTGTACACATGAAAAGGTTATTTTGATACATATTCAAGTAAGTAGTACCTTGGCCTTTCATTTTATATTTCAGCGTATTGTCGTGAAATGAAGACATAACAATAATAGAAGAGAAACAAAATGGAGGATATGTATGATAAAACGAGGGAAGAGGATTTGAAACTGAGAATAGACAAAATGAAGAAAACTACTGAGAAAGAAAGCTAATATGAAATTATGATTATCCAGGAATTGGTAAAACTTGATGTGGGGAAAGAATATTATGAAGCCTCTTGGATTGAGGTGAAAGAAGGGAAATATATTCTTCATGAAAGGAAAAATAACTAAAGATTTGTTTGATGTACAGAATGCATAATTGTTGAACATTGTTTGACATTATTTGACCAGTTTTTGCTGTTAAATAAAATTCATTTGTAAAAAGTTCACATCTCTCAAGCACTAATACTCTGCACGCACAACATCTATAAAAGGAACGAATGAACCTCATCACTCAAACAGAGTCTAAGAAATAAATATCTCTGGCGAGCTATAAGCCAGTACTAGATCACACTTAGACATGGACTAAGTAAAAGGGAAAAGAAAGTTTCCATAAATAAAGTTCTACATAAGTACCACAACCCCGCCACAATGAATTATGCGTCAAGTAATATCATTTGCTATTTATAGCAACGACACTACTCGCAGACATAACAATTACGTTATTGGATTCGTGTTAATAATGTTTGCATTTGGGTTATTGCTGCTTTGAAGTATCGCTCCGTGATGTATACAATATAATATGTTGGGCCACGTACATCTTGTTTTGATTGCTTAAAAAAGTCTACGAAACACTGCATTACTGCCTGGAGCGACAGAGTATGTGTCTACGCCAGTGTTTCCGTTGGCGGTTAACGGTAGGGAAAGCATGTGCCGCAAAGAGGCGGCTTCTTTCTTTCTTTCCTTCTTTCCTTTCTGCTTAATACAATCAAGACATGTTCAAAAAAGAAGTAAAGCCAGCCAAGAATGTTTTAAGACACGGGTTTTAAATATGTTTTTAAACAATTAACATTTTTACTTCTTTCTATGTGTTATTTTGTTACGTATTTTATGTCTGAGTTTTCTTATGTTTGTTCGTTGACGAAGACCATTTTGACGATAACTTTTTTTTTTTTTTAATGTTGTCTCTATTTGAACAATGCTAAGTATGGCAGAACGATATTTCTCTTTGCTGGCTTTAATTTTTTTGTTCCCCCCATCTAACAATTCTTACATTATATAATTGATAATGTCTTTGCCAGAGTCATCATATTGCTGCTACACACGTTAACTGATCGCATACATGTATATCCAGAGTCGCAGTGTGGACTCCTAGCTGGTAGACTGTGACAAAATCAGTTGTGTCCTTTGACATCCTTTTCGTTCTCTCCTGCATTATCAACTTATTTCTTCAATTTCCTGACCAATCGTCCTATTATTTGGCATATTTTATGCACCTATATCTTTGCCTAGTCACTCCCAGACTTGTTTACGTTTCACCCTGTGAATTTTAGTATTACCTAGGCTAATTAGACCGGCTGGCAGATTATAATTTTATCGCCCATTGTCCTGAAATGCAGACGGTCTCATGAAATTATTGTTGACACATGGTGGTCTCGCACGATCGACGGAAAGAAAGCCAGATTGTCTGTCTAAGAAATCCGTCTGGAAGATGTACGAAAACACAGGCGATAATAAGGTAATCGTTTCCGATGGTCCGTCTCTGTATCAATAGTACGGATAACCTGTCAGAGGAGTCAATATTGGCGGAAGGTATTAGTCAGGGAATGAGTTCACAGACGTGTTTGTAAGTTTGTACAAATGCAACCGGAAGTATTACGGCCTTATTTTGAAAAGATAGGTCATGAGTTAAAATTTTAAAGGATAATTTTAAACACGCGGGGGAGAATTAGATTAATACTCAACCATACCCTGTTCCAAGCTTTCCATTGGCTCCATTTGAGAGCAGAACATAAACATTAGCTCTCATTGGCAAGTTTGTCGAAAATACCATTTGGGACTTGGAGTGGAAAATGAGAGATATAAACTAGCAAAGTCTGAGACACTAATCAGACTGCATTTTCAACAACGTCAAGTAACAAGTTCCCCATTTTGTGAGAAATATGTAACCAGAGCCACACTGTCCAGACACATTTTCCCCATTAAAGTAACCAGAAGAATAACGGTGATTTCTAATCATATTCCCTGAATTATACTGTGTATACTCACGGAGAATAATTATTGAGAGAGGCTAAAATTGGTGGGTGTACAGCGAGAAAAGGCGCCTGTTTAATATTACGACCACAATGTACTTAGCAGAGGCATTTGTTCTTTTATTGTTTCTAAAGTTCGTGGTCCGAGGCTACATTACTGTTCATGGTACGAGACTACATTACTGTTCGTGGTCCGAGGCTACAATACTGTTCGTGGTACGACTACATTACTGTTCGTGGTACGAGACCCGTTTGAAGTAAGAGTCTTCGCCACTATCTTGTGATTCAAGAGCGGACATTCGACACCAACTACCTACATTGGACGAGTTGTGTAGAGAAGTGATTTCATAACAAAAGACTTGACGAAATTCCTACTGCAGTACTCAAGCATTTGAAGAGCTAAGTTCTTTTTAAAAAGGCAAATACAACGGACTTTTTACAATTCCACTTTCAAGTCTCTATGAAGACAAAATTTTTACTAAATTTCACCCATCTTTTCATATTTATTTTAAACTGCTAAAGAATAACTGATTATTATATATATATGTATATATATATACACACACACACACATATATACCTATATTTACATCTATAGAGCCAAATAAATAATAAGAGGAATTTCGCTGAATTAAACCAGCTGGGGGCTTGAACGAGCTAACATGAAGTATTGCATAACCATCTTCATAAAAGGCGGCGGGTCAGATACTAAAGTTAACATTGCTCCGCCTCATGCAGTATAGTTCTTGACATCTGAAATACGTTATGAACAACTCCTTTGAGGTAGAAGCATCCTTATCCTTCTATCTACAACTCTGCCAAGAGTAATTTTGTGCGACGGTAGATACATGTGATGACCCACATTAGTTACTCTTGAGTTTTGGCCACTGGTGGACCACTACTGTAAAGCAAAGGAGAGGCAACTCGTGACATAGACCAACGATAGACATGATCTTTTCTTAATCAACTTCAGATAATATCAAGGGAGCAGAAAGAAAACCATTATACATCCTGGTTAGCTGGGATGGACTCTTCAAATTCCTCTTGAAAATAGACTGCCCCACTAAAGTGTAGGAAATAATAACGTAATTATGTAAAGACATGACCTAAGTAGTCCAATATGTTGAAATAACATTACAGCCCTTTTACATAAGCAATGGTGCCAAACATGGCTGCATCCTGGCTCCGGCCGACTTGGGGAACTTCCTTGCCTTACCCTTGAAACATGCATTCGGGAATGCGACCGAAGGAATTTGTCTTTACACTACATCTGATGGCCGACTGTTTAACCTCACAAAGTTGGAGGCAACAACGAAAATCAGAAGGGTCACTATAAGAGAATTGTTGTTCGCTGATAATGCTACAATCCTCACTTAAAGTCAACAGAAGCTCCAGAGCTTGGTGACTCGCTTATCTCAAGCATGCAAGGACTTTGGTCTCACATTAAGTCTAAAGACAATAAATGCGCTACCATTAACGACAAACTCTCTCTGGGTACAGAAATTGACAGCTGTATAAGCAAACCTGCAGCCACCTTTGCCCGCCTCATAACGCGTATTTGGGAAAACTCTAAACTCACAATGAAGACCTAAGCTGTGGTATATAATGCTTATGCCTGCGTCACCAGCACGCTTCTATATGGCAGCGAGACATGGACAACCTATGCAAAGCAAGAAAGAAGGCTCAATACCTTCCATCTATGGTGTCTACGCCACATCCTTAATATTTTAGGACAAAATGACAAATGTCGAGGTACTGTCACGTCCTGGCCTTTAGAGCATGTATACACTGCTTAGACAGCGCAGACTACGCTGGCTTGGCCATGTCCGCTCCCTACGGCGTCACCTCAGATTGCGCGAAGAGAAACTTATACAACAAGCAGAAGAGAAAAAATAAAACACGCAGAAAGGAACACCAGGCAACAACAAAAAAGCAGCTGAGGGTCACCATCTGACGAACTCATCATCCCATTAGTCATTTATGACTTAATGTCACGGTTTGCATCCCCTTAGCTCCGCAGTAGTGGTCGAACATTTATGAAAACATCCGATCCTCTCTCGGCAATGTTCACAAATAACTTCATATTACTTTCATATAAAGTAATGTCTTTGTAACACGTTGTACCGGAAACGATTATGCCATTCTTGTCTGACCAAAAATGTATCGCGCAGGCGAGTAATCTAACTATCCATCGCTTGCGCAAACAAAACTCTTCATTTACCCATCTGGTCGAGGAAGGTACATCAACTTTATCAGCGATTAAACAAATTCGCTTTGCGATTGTAGTGCTAATCCGTAGCCTGATGTCGGGCACACCCGAAATTTTCCAACATGATTGTTGGTTAATATTATCTCATTCGTCTCCTTTTCCAGCAGGGATGAACGATTCGTCTCCTTTTCCAGCAGGGATGAACGAGTAAATAGGCCTTGACGTATCGTCTGGTTGCGGACAATGTCTCTTCTTGTTACTTAACCCCCTTTCTCAGATACCTCATGTCTGAGTTCTGGATCTGTCTTTTGTGGGTTGTAGTCATTGCCCATGACTCGCATCCATGCGTCAAAACGTGGACATAGGTGGAGAGGTATACAGGCATCTTCGTTTTCTTGCCAACCAACTTCTCTTTTGCTGAGGAATCCTCGATTTATGGCCCGAAAAAGTCTCCCAGTTGCTGCTCTTCGGGTAGCCAAATCTTCTTTGACGCCTCCCTTCCAGTCTATGACAGCTCCGAGGTATTTAAAATGGGTCTATCTCTTTCTCTCTATTATATATTCATTCTTTTCGTCCCCAACGCCAAACGAATCCGACTTTTACCTGCGATGAGTTTGATTTTTTATTGTCGCAAGTTTACACATTTTGTTCCCATTTGAAAATAATTTTCCAACAACTTGTAACGAGCCTGCCGAATCCGCCACTAATATTATAACGTTCTTTAATCTTATCCTTCGCAAATTTTCAAACGCAGGAAGAACATAGGTAATTACAAACACATTACTACGCGAGCAGTAACACGTTTGATTATATGAACGCGCCTTAATCTTGATAATATCGACGCTAGACCGGCTTCTCTAATCTCTAATCTACGTGAAGTCAAACTAAAATATCTTGGCTCAAATCAAAGATGGTGCTCGGTGTGGGGTTGATTTTCAGTGCAACTTAATTAGAAACCTTGGATGGAGATACAGTCGTATGGTTTTCGTCTCGATGCAAAGATTTGCAAAGGGTGAAGTAACTTTTAAAAAGGTTGTCTTGGCATGCTAGAGAAATTAGATTATTTCATTATAATTAGCTGTGCACTTTCATAAAAATATTAATGAAGAATATATACACATATGAATGCAAAATAAAAAGGAAAGGGTATAAAAACGAGTAAGTAGCGCGCCAAAAAATAAAGGGTGTGGCAGATTATGATAATTGATTTCATATATCTATTTTCTTATCTTCATTTTTCTTTTTACCTAGCTTCACCTACGCCTGTTGGGTTAACATAAAACCTCCTATTACTCAGAATTCTGTCCCTCTTTTCTCATTTAGCACGCATTGTAATGCGGTTAGCTAAATTCTTCGATGAGAGTCTACCAGAGACCTATTAGCTAACGTGAGCTGTAATTCTAACACCAGCGCCAGAGATCAAATCGTTGTAGAGATCAGACAGCGACCAGATTTGAATAAATTTGAGTAGATCTTGGGAACCTAAGTGAGCAATCTTTATTACCTTCCTCTGAATCCGTCCGTTTGATAAGTAATTAAACACGACGAATCGGGAGATCTAAAGACATTGCTCGCTTGAATACGAGCAGAGAGACGAAGGAAACTCACACTGATTAGCGCATTGCCGATGTCTGATCTAAGCGAGAACGAAGATCCTGGGTTTTCTGCTTTGAATTACGTATAAGCCGAAAACTGAACGTAGAATTTCCCGTAGGTGAGAACATCTGGTAGGGTCTGGGGTTTTTTTTGGGGGGGGGGGGAATGGGGGATAAATTAACTATCTCCTTTCATCTCTTATATATATACCATTGAAATCTAACTCAATTCATCCAGTACCTCACTGATTTCTCTAGACAGCTAGCTTCGATTCTAGAATAACTTGTATAAGTGAATCTCTTAGTAGTCGTTGGAGAATAGTCTTAGTAGTTCGGTGTTGAGGTAGATACTATACTAGTAGTTTGAGTGATTTAATCTTTTTAAATCGTCAATTATATTTTACTAGTTATTTTCTGTGCAGAGTGATTTACTAGTTAGGTCCGTTATATTATTTCTCTAAAGTTTTACTATGTTACATTGGATAGCAGAACAAATAAATATTTTTAGCTAAACTCTTCCAGCTATAATAAAAATTTAATTAACTGCTAGTAACCAGTCAGAGAATATTTTAACCAAGTAAATGCACTGATTCATCATGAGTATTGACGAAATATGTATTTATTTCTAATTCATGATGATTGATTCTTTTTAAATGACTAGAATTTATTTCACGGAAGTTTTTTTTAAATGATGAGACTAGCTCTAAGTTTATAGTTTCTAATTTAAGTTAAATAACCGAAGTGGATAATATATCCTATGTTACGCGGGGTAAGGATAGGATTGTGAATTATACTATATCATGTTAAGTATTTGTATTTTCTCCCTATACAGTATTTGGGTCAAACCCTAAACCTTACCAGCGGCTTCCATTCCATATGAAACGGGAAATGAACTTTATCAAAGAACATTCTGATATAATATCGGGTTTTTTCAAGGTGACTTGTCTGGTCTCGTGGTACACCCAGAAAGAGACAGAGTACCAACCCAAATAATATTAAGAATAAATGATAACTGGACTTATAGCATATCCAGATTTCTTTTCCAAATTTCATAAACATTCAGCCTGTTGTGGCTACCAAATCAAACATTGACATTACCTGTATAACGACCACGTATTGTGAAGAAGAGTGATCCTGAACCGATTTGTTTACCTGACATTTGATGTAACGATTGAAGATTCCAAGCTAATTTACACTGTGACATTTAGATCTCATAATTATTTTACTACCTGGACCAAAATTGAAGTGACCTTCATCAGCATCCTACTTACAATAGTGAATCAAGCGTTTCCCAACATTTGATTAATTAGTCGTTGGAGAAATTGGGGCTTTATTTTCCAAACAAGCAACCGTGGATGGGCTGTGGGTGCCATTAACAATTGTTCCAGATGTGGTGAAAGCACCTTTGTAGGTAAGAGAGACTGAATTTGTGATCAAAGGTTTGTCAGAGCGAGAGAAAGCGGGGGAAGAATAATTCTATTTGGATATAACCCATGTACTTATTTGGTATTTTCTTATGCAAGTTTTGCTAAAGCTGCTTCTTTATTTCACTTCAGAATAGATTAACTTATAACTCTGTTCTTTATTGTAGAGGGAATTTTAGACCATAGCGTAAAAACCTTTGACTCTTTCGGGGGGTTAATAACTTTGCTCTAACGGGATCTTGTCTCAACAGAGGGAGGGAGGATTAAACCTATGAGTCTAACGCTTTAATTAACTCATTAACTTATGTTCATTGTATTTGATTTTTATATTCAAAGATATTGTTGTGTTGTAGTTTTCTTATGGTAAATAAAATTTACATAAACTTTATTTACGTGTGTCGGTCAGCTTGTCCCAAAAGATCCCAATTCCATAGATATAGGTTTCTCGTATGTGCGTCTAATTGTCGTCACGTATCTGTGTGCGTATAGAAGTGGGTGGTTGAATATATATCTATATATTTGTGGGAAACTGTCTGATCTACAAATCTCAGTCGTAATCGATAGGCTGGATTGATTATCTCTCAAATCCAGGGACAGATTTTTACCTTTCACCATTTCACTTGTGAAAAATCTATTTCTTTACCTGATCTCTCCCTGAGCTATCACCTGTTCTAGTCCTATTCAGGCTGGGCCAAAATTGATCTTAATTACCCTATCAAAGATATACGACAAAGGGGAGATAATTATGTGCATGTCTTAATGACCGCTCCAATTCTTCTGTGGTCGTTTCATTCCATTTTATTCTTTTTTGTTTGTTTGTCGTACGCCCGCTATTACTCGAGGCGAAATCTAAATGTCTAACCTGAGACTGTCTAACCTAACATACTAAATGTCTAACCTGAGACTGATTTTACGTGAGTATCCCTTTTTTTTTTGCACAGACAGGTGTCCCTGGCCATTCAGGCAGATTGTCACGTAGGTTTTATATTCATTTAATTTCCTACATCTTTTTCCTATTCTTTCACATAAATTCTCTCTTTTATTATCTCTGTATTTTTTTTTCCTGTGTATTTTTCATCCATTCGTTTTGCGAATATTATTTTCATATAATTCGCAAACTTTACCTGTTTTCCTTTCTCTTAAACTGAGAATCGCGCTAGGACGATATTACGTAGATGTCAGGGCTGCAGGGCGTCATAAGGCGTGATAAGTCGGTTCGCTGAACATAGGACGTAGCAAATCGTCTACATTCTCACCGAGCGCGCGAGTTTCTTCTCGGCATTAGTCCCGGTGAGGTGTGATACTTTACATCTGCACCGGTCAGTATCCAGACATTTGTCTGGAAAATCCCAAACTGACACGGCGCTCACTTGGGCCATGGTCAGCTGTAGTGTGAAGACTGCCTGCAATGGAGTCAGGTTGTCTGGGATTTGAAACTGACACGCGTACATCGTGGTCAGTAGGTGACAGTTACGACACGCGTTAAGCGGACGTAAATGTTGGGAGTAGGGGAGATAATTTCGCTTGGCGAAGTAAGTTTGGGCCCTTTGTCTGATTTTAAGATATTGGCCAAGTTTGAAACTTTAATTTCATTCTCGCTCATAGACTCCACAGTAGATAGGTCGCTCGAAAACAGAATAGCTGTTAGCGAAGATCTCAGTTTGTTTCGGCAATTTGTCGAACTTCTAGACTTCCAGAAATATTTTCAGCATTTTTATTCTTAAGTTGTGCGACTACCTGTAATTCTGTGGTTGAGGTAATTAATATGATAGATATATAGATTTTGTGAGTGTTAAAGTGTTAAATCGCTTAATTCATTTTAATCTATTTCTTTAGCGCAGAAGAGAAATAAAGTGGTAGGCTATTATATTTTCTAGGGAAGCATTCAGTGGAAAGCAGAATAAAATTAAAATTTCTAGCTTATAACGGCAATTGTAGCTATTTATGAATTTAATTTAACTGCTAATACTCAGTCGAGTGTATTTTTCTAAACTAACGTATAAACTCTAGAATCCAGCCTCATGAATGGTGACGGAATACGCACGTGTTCTTAATTTATGAGGATTGCTGATTTTTAAATATAACTTACGTCACGGGAAGTTTAAATGATAAGCAAAGCTCTCTGCTTGCAAGTTTAAATGTAAGTTTTAACCAGTACAGATTCTGTTTATTATATTATATGTGTTATTTTTCCTCCACACAGTGAAAGTTTTGGGGTGACCCTAACTTTACCAGCACCTAGTAGTAGTTTCCATACTTGTGAAGAAATAGACAGTCCTTATTTTGAACCACGTGGGTTTTCTCAAGTAACACTGATCTGACGGTGCAAGTTAGACAGAAATACTAATATCCCTATAACGGGTTTTCAAAGACTGTAATGATAAATACTGGACCTTGGAGCCAGCACTTAATTTCTTCTAGAAACTCTATATAATTTGCTGCCTGGTGGCGTGAATATTAACAATCATTTCCCGACTAGATAATATCGTGTGGACAAATCTGTGGTGTGACTAAAGTGAATCCTATACTGAGGGAAGGCACCGACCTGACATTCATCATTTTTTTGAAACCTACGCTATTGACACTGTGCTCTGCTAACTCCCGCGCCTGGAATAATTGTTAGGTGACTTAATCAGACATTTGAACAAATTTGCATACCCAAGTAGTCGTTCCCGGAGACTCCGAGTTAAATACGTCTTTTTGGAACTGGGGACTTCTTGGCAGAAGACTGCATTTTTTGAGTCTGTGTGAAAATCTAAAATCAATGTGTTCCAAGAGGCAGCAAGCAAAGTCGTGAGTACAAGTATGATAAGCCATGGCGGAATGAATGAGTGTACGCTGGTTTGAGTGATATTTTTCACTATTTTATCTTTGACACCCTGTTGCTGTCCTAATTTTTTTTCAATCTGCATAATTTGTTGCTAAGGCTAGAGTTCTTGTGTTTTTGTCTTAGGTTAAATCAGATTTTTTTCAAACTCTGTGCATATAATTACGAGATAAAACATAGAAAAAACTCTTAGACTCAAACCCTATGTATCTGTGACTCGGGCGCCATCATCTGTTCTCTTAACGGGGCCGGGCTAAACCTAGAGTTAACACTATAACGGGGCTATCATCCTTGCAACATTTCCTTGATTTTTTATGACTATGTGTATATGTATTTTCCTTGATGTACTTTCTTTGATGTTGTGAGCCGATTTTTCCTGATAATAAAATCGCTCTTGAACTTAATAATCGTGTTTGGTCAGCTCGTTCTAGATAATATATATATCATTGTTATAGTTTTCCCACGTCTGTGTGTTTACCTGTCGTCACGTGTATGTGCGTGCCTGTGAGTGATAGAAATATACGTAATATGTATATTGGTGTAGTCTGTCTGACGCTGTAACAACTGTTGTAGAAGATAGGTGAGAGAGAGAAGAATTCTTTTCGCTTTCAGAGACAGCCACTATATCAAAATCTATCATCTCACGTGTGTGGAAATTCTATTACCTTTCACTAACTCTCACTGAGTCTATCACCCATTCAAACCTATTCAGAAGGGACCAAACCTAGTCTTAATTCTCCTATCGGAAATCTACGACAAATGAGGGCTCGTTTCCGGTCTTTGAACTTAGAATAGGAAGACGAGTACGACAAACGTGGACTCGTCTATCTGGATTTTGTATTTAAGATTCTTATTCTGTAATAGAGTAAGAGTGTGATGTCTTGTGACTGTGTATCTTTTTAAAAATAATTACCCCCTAGACTAGCGATCTGTTTACGGGCGTGCTGACCACACAAACTAATAGTTTTTTTTCCACAGCATCTTTGAATAATATACATTTTGGTTACAGGTTGATTTCTCGGGATATATGTTAACTGCTGATTGTAATACTAAATGCTGGTAAAGTGGTGAGTGTATAACATTCACTGGGTACTGAGGCAGAACGGCGTTTGAACTAAGTTAAGGAGTGTGTTTCGGACTTTTTGTCCAGATTAATTCCCTCCCTTACCCGATCTGACTTCAGGGGCGAACTTATAGTGGATTTTTAAAAATTAAGGGATTATTTTTCTCTTTAATTTTTGCAATATTCTTTTGCTTTTCCACTGTAGCAACTTAATTTTCAGTTGTAATCTTAACTACCATTTATTTGGCGTAGTCGTGTTTTGCATTGAGTGCTTTATTGCTGGAAGGAGAAGAAGCGAAAGCATTTGTCAGAGACGAACTTGAGAGATACGATGCGGAGAGGAAAGCAGCTGAAGCTAAAGAGCAGAAGAAGATGGACGAGGAAATGGAAATCCGCAGGGAGAGAGAAAAAGAGAAGGAGAGACAGCATGAGAAGGAGAGGGAGGAGAGACAGCATGAGAAGGAGAGGGAGGAGAGAGAGGAAAGAGAGAAGCAGAGACAGCACGAGTTGGCGCTTAAAACTCTTGAGTTCCAAAGTCGTGGTGCTGCCTCTACCTCCAGCAATGGAGAGTCTTCTCCTCATTCTTCCTTAACTGACCCTGCTAATACTCAATCCCTTCAACTAAATGCTATGTCTTTCACTCTTGAATCTTTTCCTTGTCCAAATGAGAAGATTGACACATGGTTAGAAAAATTTGAGAAAATTGCAACTCTGTACGGGTTAGAGAGGTCGCGTTGGAATATGAAACTTTCCCAGGCCCTAAAAGGTTCTGCTTATGATGTTTATTCTAAGCTGGAAAGTAGCCAACAAGACGACTACGATGTGTTGAAGAAAGCGTTACTGGAGCGCTTTGAAATGAACGCTCGCAAGTTTTTGCAACTGTTTCGCAACAGCCGGAAAGAGAATTCTGAAACTTTTCACCAGTTCTCATCTCGTCTTAAGGGATATCTAACAAAGTGCCTTGAGCTTTCGCAGCTCCCCTCTACCTATGAAGGTCTTGAGGAACTTGTTCTAACTGAACAAATAAAGAACACTTTGTCTGCTGATACCCGGAGATTTCTCGCTGAGCAGGGGGCAGAAAAACTTGAAGACATTTTGGAAAAGTCTGAGCGTTATCACAATGCGCTGGCTGAACTACCGGCCACAAAGCGGAAACCGACAGAGGAGCATTTTCGAAAACATAACCTAGAGCAATCTTCTCAGGCTTCTAACCAAAACAACCACAGAGAAACTGGACCTCAAAACCCCCCTCCTGAAAAATCCAAGTTCTACAAGAACAAGTACCCCAACCACCCCAAACAGTCTGATCAACCCGACCGACCTACATGGCAGCGTAGCCAGAAAGGACAAGGGGGCAAAGGGAGAACCCCTGAGCACGGGACATATGATCAGACCGAGCACACCGAGCCGAAACGCATCGGATGCTTATTGACAGTCTCGCAAGGCGGAATTATTGACAGTGATTCCCAACCTGTTGGGGATAGACCCTCAACGCGAGGTACT
The DNA here is from genome assembly GCA_024509875.1 of Oreohelix idahoensis. NCBI lineage: Eukaryota > Metazoa > Mollusca > Gastropoda > Stylommatophora > Oreohelicidae > Oreohelix > Oreohelix idahoensis. Next base: position 150,085 of record JAMPIV010017300.1, read on the forward strand.
GTTACTTTGAACGGTTCTCAAACTTCTTGCTTATTTGACACGGGGCTTTCTTACGATTGCATTGTGGCCAGAAACCTGGTTAAACCCGGTCAAGAGACAGCAGAGACCGTCCAACTTTGTGGAGTTCGTAAGAGTGATGCACCTACAGCGCTTCCCATCGCATTGGTGGAGATACACTCTGACTTTGTCAGAGGTGTGATCAAAGCGGCTGTTATGGATGATCCCATCTACCCATTCATACTTGGCGGGAGATACGTGTGTATTGGGAAACCGGAAGAGCCGATTGTGGCAGCGGTAACTACAAGAGGGCAAACCAAGAAGGAACGGGAGCCTGCGCCTAATTTGTTACCTATGGAACTTAAAGAAGCGCAATACAAGGACCCTACTTTGGCACCCTGCTTTAGGAAACTGCCCATGGCTAAGGAACCCAAACAGCACGGGGACATTTTTTCTAAGGATGGCGTACTTTATCGGAGAACGGGCAAGCCTGACCAAGGCCACAACCAGCTCCTAGTACCGAAACAGTACAGAAGCCAAATCCTAGAAATGGGGCACTCTCTTCCCTTTAGCGGACATATGGGACAGAACGCCACAAACCAACGTATAACCACTCATTATTGGTGGCCAGGAGTAAATACTGATATTATCAGATATGTCAAATCCTGTGCCCAGTGCCAACGTGTGCCACCCAAGCAACGGGCACCCCCAGTTTCTTTGGGTGAAATGCCAATAGTGGGTACACCATTCGAACGGGTTGTGATCGACATTTTAGGGCCTTTCGAAAGGACTAAAAGAAGGAACAGGTTCATCCTGACCTTAGTCGATACATGCACTTTATGGGCAGAAGCTATCTGGCTAACATGCGCAGATGCCAAGCATGTCGCAGAAGCCCTCGTGCAGATTTTCACTCGGTTGGGATTCCCGCAGCAAGTGTTGACGGATAATGGATCTCCATACCGAAACCTGTTGATGGATGAGATCGTTAAGATCTTGAGGACCCAGCACATCCACACTAAGCCATATACTCCGGCCGGAAATGGGCTCGTGGAACGTGCTAATGGAAACCTCACCATGATGCTAAGTAAGCTGGCACAAGTGAAACCCGAAGATTGGGATCTCTGTATTCCTGCAGCATTATTTGGCTACAGAGAATCTCCTCATACTTCCACAGGATTTCCGCCAGCTACACTCTTATTTGGCAGACCCATTAAGGGCCCGCTTGAAGCCTTACTTCAGTCTCTGACAGACGAGAAGGCTGATGAGACAGTTGTCTCAGCCAGTAAATATGTGTCGGTTTTAAAGGAAAGGTTGAAACTAGGGTGGGACCTAGCAACGACTAACTTTAAGCGAGCTCGCACAAAGCACGCTAACCGATACAGGAAAGTCGCGGAAGAGAGAGAACTGGAAGCAGGAGAGAAAGTTTTGGTGTTACTCCCTACTGAGAACAACCAACTGAAGATCGGATGGCAAGGGCCGTTTACCGTCCTGAAAAAGATTTCTAAGGCTAACTACCAGATCTCTATTGAAGGAAAGGAGAAGGTTTTCCATTTAAATCTCTTAAAGAGATACTTGGAAAAAACCAGTGCCAACCTCCGACCATCTCCTGACGATCGCCAAAACTGACGAAGATGATGATAGTGGCAGGGATATTCCACCGCTATCACAGGAAATCTTTCAAAAATGTCAGAAGCGGCGACGCTCTTTCAAGCGCGCATGGGAGACATTCCGGGGGAAGGAAACTTTGAGGAGTGGACTTGAGTAGGAATTGGACAGAGATGGAGGGGGAAGAGGAGAGGGAAGAAGACAGACACCCCGAAGCTACGGTTATAGGAAATTAAACTCCATAACGTAGACATGGAGTGCTTCCATATCTTAAAGGGGGGAGGCTCTGTCACGTAGGTTTTATATTCATTTAATTTCCTACATCTTTTTCCTATTCTTTCACATAAATTCTCTCTTTTATTATCTCTGTATTTTTTTTTCCTGTGTATTTTTCATCCATTCGTTTTGCGAATATTATTTTCATATAATTCGCAAACTTTACCTGTTTTCCTTTCTCTTAAACTGAGAATCGCGCTAGGACGATATTACGTAGATGTCAGGGCTGCAGGGCGTCATAAGGCGTGATAAGTCGGTTCGCTGAACATAGGACGTAGCAAATCGTCTACATTCTCACCGAGCGCGCGAGTTTCTTCTCGGCATTAGTCCCGGTGAGGTGTGATACTTTACATCTGCACCGGTCAGTATCCAGACATTTGTCTGGAAAATCCCAAACTGACACGGCGCTCACTTGGGCCATGGTCAGCTGTAGTGTGAAAACTGCCTGCAATGGAGTCAGGTTGTCTGGGATTTGAAACTGACACGCGTACATCGTGGTCAGTAGGTGACAGTTACGACACGCGTTAAGCGGACGTAAATGTTGGGAGTAGGGGAGATAATTTCGCTTGGCGAAGTAAGTTTGGGCCCTTTGTCTGATTTTAAGATATTGGCCAAGTTTGAAACTTTAATTTCATTCTCGCTCATAGACTCCACAGTAGATAGGTCGCTCGAAAACAGAATAGCTGTTAGCGAAGATCTCAGTTTGTTTCGGCAATTTGTCGAACTTCTAGACTTCCAGAAATATTTTCAGCATTTTTATTCTTAAGTTGTGCGACTACCTGTAATTCTGTGGTTGAGGTAATTAATATGATAGATATATAGATTTTGTGAGTGTTAAAGTGTTAAATCGCTTAATTCATTTTAATCTATTTCTTTAGCGCAGAAGAGAAATAAAGTGGTAGGCTATTATATTTTCTAGGGAAGCATTCAGTGGAAAGCAGAATAAAATTAAAATTTTTAGCTTATAACGGCAATTGTAGCTATTTATGAATTTAATTTAACTGCTAATACTCAGTCGAGTGTATTTTTCTAAACTAACGTATAAACTCTAGAATCCAGCCTCATGAATGGTGACGGAATACGCACGTGTTCTTAATTTATGAGGATTGCTGATTTTTAAATATAACTTACGTCACGGGAAGTTTAAATGATAAGCAAAGCTCTCTGCTTGCAAGTTTAAATGTAAGTTTTAACCAGTACAGATTCTGTTTATTATATTATATGTGTTATTTTTCCTCCACACAGTGAAAGTTTTGGGGTGACCCTAACTTTACCAGCACCTAGTAGTAGTTTCCATACTTGTGAAGAAATAGACAGTCCTTATTTTGAACCACGTGGGTTTTCTCAAGTAACACTGATCTGACGGTGCAAGTTAGACAGAAATACTAATATCCCTATAACGGGTTTTCAAAGACTGTAATGATAAATACTGGACCTTGGAGCCAGCACTTAATTTCTTCTAGAAACTCTATATAATTTGCTGCCTGGTGGCGTGAATATTAACAATCATTTCCCGACTAGATAATATCTTGTGGACAAATCTGTGGTGTGACTAAAGTGAATCCTATACTGAGGGAAGGCACCGACCTGACATTCATCATTTTTTTGAAACCTACGCTATTGACACTGTGCTCTGCTAACTCCCGCGCCTGGAATAATTGTTAGGTGACTTAATCAGACATTTGAACAAATTTGCATACCCAAGTAGTCGTTCCCGGAGACTCCGAGTTAAATACGTCTTTTGGAACTGGGGACTTCTTGGCAGAAGACTGCATTTTTTGAGTCTGTGTGAAAATCTAAAATCAATGTGTTCCAAGAGGCAGCAAGCAAAGTCGTGAGTACAAGTATGATAAGCCATGGCGGAATGAATGAGTGTACGCTGGTTTGAGTGATATTTTTCACTATTTTATCTTTGACACCCTGTTGCTGTCCTAATTTTTTTTCAATCTGCATAATTTGTTGCTAAGGCTAGAGTTCTTGTGTTTTTGTCTTAGGTTAAATCAGATTTTTTTCAAACTCTGTGCATATAATTACGAGATAAAACATAGAAAAACTCTTAGACTCAAACCCTATGTATCTGTGACTCGGGCGCCATCATCTGTTCTCTTAACGGGGCCGGGCTAAACCTAGAGTTAACACTATAACGGGGCTATCATCCTTGCAACATTTCCTTGATTTTTTATGACTATGTGTATATGTATTTTCCTTGATGTACTTTCTTTGATGTTGTGAGCCGATTTTTCCTGATAATAAAATCGCTCTTGAACTTAATAATCGTGTTTGGTCAGCTCGTTCTAGATAATATATATATATCATTGTTATAGTTTTCCCACGTCTGTGTGTTTACCTGTCGTCACGTGTATGTGCGTGCCTGTGAGTGATAGAAATATACGTAATATGTATATTGGTGTAGTCTGTCTGACGCTGTAACAACTGTTGTAGAAGATAGGTGAGAGAGAGAAGAATTCTGTTCGCTTTCAGAGACAGCCACTATATCAAAATCTATCATCTCACGTGTGTGGAAATTCTATTACCTTTCACTAACTCTCACTGAGTCTATCACCCATTCAAACCTATTCAGAAGGGACCAAACCTAGTCTTAATTCTCCTATCGGAAATCTACGACACAGATACTCGCCGATTTTGGAGGTACCCATTAGAGTTGGGTCGGCTCAGGAGCCGCCAATCCCTGGTCGACGACACTCCTTCAAATGTCTCCGACAGGGCTCGAGTTAATCCAGTCCAAATCCCGGTCGACGAAAATCTTCAAATGTTCTCTCCTGGGTTTGATCCTGGGTCACCCGGTCGCCAGCGCAGTGTGGTAACCACTACGCTAGCGCGGCTCCCATTATTCTATTTAAACTTCATTGGATCTTTGTAGTCAAACTTGTCATCACTTATGGTCTATGGTTAACGCACCGCAGAAATAAAAATTGAAAAGCCAGCTCGCGCATTTCAATCAATACCCTTTAGCTTCCCAAGGAGCATAGGCCTTCAACAAACACATGTCATGTCCTCCTGTCACGCGCCATCAGCTCGAGCTCTTTCCACGTGTTTCTCATCATTTTCACTTCTGTCTCCAGCTCTCGTCTCCGTGTGTCCTTGGGTCAACCTCTGCCTCTTTTACCATGGGGATTCCAGAACAAGGACTGCCTTGTAATGCTATCAACATGTTTCTTCAATGTATGTCTTATCCATCACCAGTGCGCATTTACTGGGTGTTACATTTATGGTTCACGGTGCAATGCGCCCCTTTTCTGTATTTTCCAGAAAAGTTGGTGGGATTTATTCATTGTTCTTTACATACGTTTTGGTTAGACAATTAAGTATATCGGGGATAATGCAGACGCACACGTACAGAAATGCAAAAAAAACATTGTTTCACATAAATAAATAGAACGTATATACAACTGTCAGTGCGTGTATATAAAATTACTTATACATAAATATACACATGCATACATTGCCAAGCTGGGATACATGGGAAAATGTCAAGCTGGGATACATGGGAAAATGTCAAGCTGGGATACATGGGAAAATGTCAAGCTGGGATACATGGGAAAATGTCAAGCTGGGATACATGGGAAAATGTCAAGCTGGGATACATGGGAAAATGTCAAGCTGGGATACATGGGAAAATGTCAAGCTGGGATACATGGGAAAATGTCAAGCTGGGATACATGGGAAAATGTCAAGCTGGGATACATGGGAAAATGTCAAGCTGGGATACATGGGAAAATGTCAAGCTGGGATACATGGGAAAATGTCAAGCTGGGATACATGGGAAAATGTCAAGATGATGAGAGTGCCTGGACAGCAACTAATAACAAGACTGAACTTTGAAGATATATATATATATGTGTGTGTGTGTGTGTGTGTGTGCCTGTGCGTGTGTGTGTGTGTGTGCCTGTGTGTGTGTGTGTGTGTGTGTGTGTGTGTGTGTGTGTGTGTGTGTGTGTGTGTGTGTGTGTGTGTGTGTGTGTGTGTGTGTGTGTGTGTGTGTGTGTGTGTGTGTGTGTGTGTGTGTGTGTCGTAGTAGCGTACCTTCAGTCATAACCCACTATAGAAATGCGCCTCTGCGGTGACAATCCTCAGCTACTTTTTTTTCTGGTGTTCCTTTGGACGTTTTCTTTTCTCTTCCGTGAGAGCTTCTTTTCGCCCAATCTAAGGTGACGCCGTAGGGAGCATCGCTGGATTTATGCCCAGTGCCCTCATGTCTCTCTTGCACACATCTTTGAACCTCAGCTGCAGTCGCTCAACTGTTCTTTTGCCATCTGCCAGTTGTTCGTAGAAGACAACTTTCGGTATGTGACCATCTTCCATGAGGCGAACTAGGCCAAACCAGCGTAGTCTGCGCTGTCTATGCAGGGTATACATGCTTTGAAGACCAAGTGGTGATATCTCGACATCTGTCACTTTATCTTTCCTCGAAATACCGAGGATGGGGCGTAGGCACCGTAGATGGAAAGTACTGAGCTTTCTTTCTTGCTATTTACAGACAGACAGACTGATAGAAAGATAGACAGACAGACAGATAGACAGATAGATAGATAGATGTATATATGGATAGATAGATAGATAGACATATAGATAGATAGATAGATAGATAGATAGATAGATAGATAGATAGATAGATAGATAGACATATAGATAGATAGACATATAGATAGATAGATAGATAGATAGATAGATAGATAGATAGATAGATAGATAGATAGATAGATAGATAGATAGATAGATAGATAGATAGATAGATAGATAGATAGACATATAGATAGATAGATAGATAGATAGATAGATAGATAGATAGATAGATAGATAGATAGATAGATAGATAGATAGATAGATAGATAGATAGACATATAGATAGATAGACAGACATAAAGATAGATAGATAGATAGATAGATAGATAGATAGATAGATAGATAGATAGATAGATAGATAGATAGATAGATAGATAGATAGATAGATAGATAGATAGATAGATAGATAGATAGATAGATAGATAGATAGATAGATAGATAGATAGATAGATAGACTAATGCCGGTGTAATTCCCGGGGCTCATTACTGAGATAAAGAAAGTGTAGACCTACTGCACCATCAAGCATGTCGTAAAAAAAGCGGCTAATACTGTATAAGGTTTTTAATGGGGCTTACACACTCATCAAGTTAAAGAAATTGTCACACACACCACAATTGCAAGAGCATCTGAAAACTTAATGCAAGCTGTCTGCCAGGGGACCAACAATAGTGAAGTCTCTATGCTCTATAAGGAACGCAAAGGAAACAGATGATGATGATGATACAGACAAGTGTCAGTGAAACAAGAGATGAGAATGAAGGCATTGACAGTGGATAGGACACACATCGAGAAAACCTGCTGCTAGCTTTATAAGGCGGTTTTTTTATTATCTGGAATTCCCAGAGTAAACCGTAAGGGTATTCACGAACAACACGGGAAAGAGACGTGGATGCATGCATTCACACATGTGCACACATACATGTGTAGGCACGTAGATACCTTCATACATATAT